>CM070504.1:55892225-56144266 GCA_036346375.1 Guadua angustifolia | reverse complement strand
GGGACACCTTGGTTGTTGATGCGCAACATTTGGCTGCCACTCTGCAGGCGTCGCCCTGAGAAGTTCTTTCGCCGACCGAGATGGTCGAAAGGGTAAAGTGACTATTACCGATTAACTACCGTGCTGGTAGTCTGGATCAGTTGCTGATAATTGCCTTGTGTGAGCAGGCTGCTTCTCCAGTCGCTGATCTGCCGGCGCCACCGCTCCCGCCAGTCGAGCCAACTGAGAGTGCAACCACCAAGTCCGAGCTGGTGCCAAAGAAAAATCTCGCTCACGGAGCGGTTTAAGAGTGGTGTTGAAGACAACAAAGTAAGATTTCCCATTCATTGCTCTCCTGTGCTCCTATCTCCTTAGAAGGTGTTATACGAGAATTTCTTTTGTAGGAAGGGAACGTCAGGAGGTACGATCGAGACCACCACTGGTGGCTCCTCATCGTCGCCAAGCGCCATCGAACCGGATTTAGCTAGCACCTAGCCGCCACCGAAAATGCTTGTAGCGGCTCTCGACAGTTCCTTGCCTCCAGTAATCATAGGTGCAACCGAGTCAGCTCTTGAGACTCCAGCCACACTTCCCGCGACCTCATCCTCGATTCAACTACCTTCGTCGGTGCCCCTTGAATCTTGGTCGATCTTAGAGCCAGACCTCCAGGTACGCAACTGCACTTATCCAATTCTATTCGTTGAAACCATTCCCCTTTCTACTGCTTTTTCAACCTCTTCCGACCACCTTTTGGCAGTGAGCTTTGGAGACCTTGCATCGCATTAGAGCATTTTGCCTATAGGCCGAGCAGCGAAATGAGCAGCTTGCTGCTTCTCAACAGCAAGTCATCCGGATGAAGGACACCAAGCTGGTGGGACTCTGGGCGGAGATGGAGAAAATGAGGGGAACTTTGCCTGAATCTGAGGCAAGGGAGTATAAGCTGGTTGTGGAGGTAGAGGCACTTAGAGCCAGGAACGCCTCTTTGGATGCCACGTGCGCCAAGACCAGAACCGACCTGGCCAAGGCGGAAGCAGACTTGAAGAAAGTCGAAGGAGAGAAGGCTGCAACAGACACGACATTAGCTGCCTTGCAGTCAAGAACTCTCAATCGCATGACCAATTTGGCTCGTCTTGCATCGTCACTCCTGCTTGCCCTGGTGAGCTCCCACTATCCGAACCTGAACCTCTCATGCCTGGAAGACGATTTTGCTTGTGAGGAGCGCAAGATTGATGACCTGGTCGAATCATTCCAAGGCTAGGCCGAGCGATTTGTGGATGAGCTGGAAATGTCTCTTGATAATGAGGACGAGAAAAGCCCTTAAGCCAATGGTCTTGATGTAACAGAATTTGCATTGGCTCAACGCCTCTTTTTTGGATAAAGATACTAAGTGTTTTGCTTGTCCATTTGTGTCATGCCTTTTGGTTACTTGCCGATGAAACAAAAGAGACACAGACAGATACAATTTTGGTTAGCACTTATAAACTGGCACTTGTGCTTCGGCTATACCTGCGCACAAAACTTAAGACAAGATTCTGTTAAATTCCTGAGCCCCCAAGCTTATGCTCGGAGAGGCTATGCATAATATTTGTGCGTGTGGACAACGCTAGGAATTTACACGATCCTTTGCTAGCCTTTATCGACCACACAGATTAGACCACGTAGCAAACTTGAGCTTTATTGGACAATGCATGTAGAACTAACTAGAGGCCTCGTTTCCCGCCGTCCATTGAGCGTTAGATGTTTGACAATCTGGTGCTCATTTGTGCATAGGATAGAATTACTCGTCGTTGGGTTCATGCATGGCGGCGCTTTAGCTTCGTTTGCTGACTGGTTGAGCATGAAGTCGAGTAAATACGTGCAAAGGGATTCGCGTTTATTAAATAAAATTTTTTTGCCTATAGTGTGCTCTTCTCGATAGCCGTATCGATTAAAAGAGAACTGACAAAGGGAAAAATGAAACAAGGTGTTGGGTTACCTCTATACCGTGTATCGAGTTACTTGTAGCCCCCGACTCCCTACTCGATGAGACTATCGGGTGGGGAGTAGAATACATTCAACATTATGCTGTGACTCTGCTCTCGGCTTCTACTCGATAGCTGGATCGAGGTGTCAGCGGAGCGTCAGTCTTGTGCATTTGTCGTGACTTCTGATCCCTTACTCGATGAGTGTCTCGAATCGAGGATGAAGCTTACATCGAGGCGAGAATTTGAGCACTATTAATCTTCAACCTCTTACTCGATAGTTCACTATGACGAGTAGGCATGAATGCCTCTGAAGAGAACTCTCGGCCATACGCCTTGGTGGCCAAGCCCCTGAGTGTACTTGGCAGAGTCTCATGCTTTGCGGTAACGCGACGTAGCCCTAACTCTCTGCTCGAATGGATCATCGAGGCAACAGTTGGGCGTAAGCGTCACATTCGATATTCTTTGATCGTACATCTGAGCGCACGAACCCCTGAGCGCAACGATCAGACTTAGCACCATTTCTACTTATGCCTTTATTACTAAGGCCTGCTGCAACCGTCGTGTCTTTCGGTCTTTGCGCAGCCCACCATTACTTGACGTCTGTTGGCTTCCGCATTAATGTGAAGGCACAGCTGGGACGCTTCGTAAACTGGAACCGATGCGAACTCCCATTGGCTTGCGACGCTTGGCCTAAGGCGCTTCCAGGGCTATAAATAGATGGGACACACAGTCTCTCGGCATCACTTTTCTTCCTTCGGTATTGCATCACTTTTAGCTTCAGACATTCTAATGGCCTCCTCACCTCCTTCATCTCCCTCCTTGGAGATCCTTGAGGGGGTCCCTCCTCGGGAGATTCCCGTCGAGATCCCTCCTCTGCCTCCTGCTACGGGGCCCTCTCAGCGCATTGTCATCATCCTTTCCTAGAACTAAGACGATGAGATCGACTGGGATGCAATCGAAAAGGAGGTCTAGCCCGAAGAAGAGGACGAAAAGATCGACTGGGAGGCCGTCGAGAGGGAGGTGTGGCCAGAAGAGGGGGAGGAAGTGACAAGCGAGTTGCGTGCTGCTTCCCCGCAAGACCATGCCACCTTTGCTCCTCTCTTGAGGACAGATGTTGCCTCCTCCAACACCAGAGGAGAAAAAGGCGAGGCCACCGGCGCCAGCGGTAGAGGTGAAGCTCGAGGCAGCTTCATCGGTCCATCGCCTGCTCACCCTCTAACCCATCACAATGGTGGTCGAGGGCATTTGGTGGTACAGGAGGTGGATCCTTTGCCATCAACTAGTTCACGTCCGCTCGCCGCCTCTTCCGACCCCCTTCCGCAAGGTCACCGGCCTCTCCCGGGGACAATAAGCTGTTTGCCTATGAGCGAGCAAAAGAGGAGGAGAGACGACTTCGATGGCAAATAGCTGTAGGGTAGCTAAGGTAGCCTGTTCTGAAATGGACTTTTACTTACCTGGAATCTTTGCTTGTTCTTGTTTATGTGACTCTTTTTGTTACGCATAGAATTTTCTTAGCTGATCGATGTTCCACGAGTTTTCAAGTATCACGCCGTCGGTTGTAGATAATCGTACCAAACCTGATCGAGTAGCCTCAACTACAATGTAGGGGCCTTCCCACTTAGGTGATAACTTATTCGGTTTTCTGCTTCGCACCTTCGCAAAGACTAAGTCCTAACATCGAAGTTCTTTTCCGGATTCTCGTACTATGGTACCTGCGTAGGGCTTGTTGATACTTGGCCACTCAAATGGATACTTGATCTTTGTACTCTTCGAGTAGATTTATGTCACTTGCTCACTCTAGCTCTTGTTTCTTTTCTGAGTAGTTTTCCACTTGAGGTGATTTAAATGTTAACTCAGTCGGGAGCACTGCTTCTGCTCTGTAGACCAAGAAAAATGGAGTTTCACCGGTGGCTCGACTAGTCGATATTCGAACGGCCCAAAGCACCAAGGGAAGCTCTTTCGCCCACTTAGTCGAATAAGCCTTTAGCCTATCGAATACACAGGTTTTTATCTCCTGCAAGATCATGCCATTAGCGCGCTCGATTTGACTATTACTCTAAGGATGAGCGATAGAAGCGAAGTAGAGTTTGATTCCCAGTTCCTCGCAGAAGACTGTAAAAGCACTGCTTATGAACTGGCTATCGTTATTAGTGATTACTCGATTTGGGATACCAAATCGGGTAACAATGCTCCTCATGAACCTCTTGGCTGCTTCTGAGGTGATGTTCCTGACGGATTCGGCCTCGATCCACTTGGTGAATGTGTCGATTGTCACAAACAGGAACTTGTAACCTCCTTGGGCTCTCAGGAACGGTCCCAAGATGTCCAATCCCCAAACGGAGAAGGGCCAAGACAAAGGAATAGTTTGCAGGGTTTGGTCTAGTCGGGTAGTTTGCTTACCATAGAATTGGCAGCTTTCACACTTTTTCACTAGCTTGCAAGCATCCTGGAGGGCAGTTGGCCAATAGAACTCTTGCCTAAAAACCTTCCCAACCAGGGTGCGATAGGACGCATGTTTGCTACAGATGCCTCCATGAACATCGAGTAATATTTTATTGCCCTCTTCCTGAGTGATGTACTTCATCAAGATTCCGTTACTCCCTTTCCGATAGAGCTTGCCGTCTACCAATGCGTAGAGCTTGGATTTATGTACAATTTTCTCAGCTGAGGCATCATCGTCAAGGATTTCTCGACCTTCGAGATAGGCCTGGAATGGTGTCATCCAGGTCGGCTCGCATTCGAGTAGTGCAGCTTCCGTATCTACGAGCCTAGCAAGTTCATCGGCGGTGGCGTTATCACTTCATCGGATATACCTTACCACGAGGCCTTTGAACTTGTGCTTCAGCTTGCGGACCTCATTCAAGTATGCTGCCATGTTGTCATCCAAGCACTAGTACTCTTTCTGCACTTGGTTTACGACTAGCTGTGAGTCCTCTTTCACAAGTAATCTCTTGATTCCTAGTGCCATAGCTATCCGCAGCCCGTTGACCAGTCCCTTGTACTCTGCAATGTTATTCGAAGCTTGAAAATCGAGTTGATGACATATTGGAGTTCCTCACCTATCGGAGATCTTAACACGATGCTAGTTCCCGAGCCTTGGAGCGTGAGCGATCCATCGAAGAACATGATCCAGTGGTCGTCGACCACCTTGGCTTCCTTCTCCTCGACATGACTCCATTCCATGATGAAATCTGCCAGAATCCTAGACTTGACGCTGGTCCTTGGCGCAAAATCAACCTTGAACTCATTGAGCTCGACTGCCCATTGCGCGATCCGTCCTGTTGCATCTCTATTGCGTAGCACCTCCTTCAGTGGGTACGTGGTCATCACCATAATTTTATGCACCTGGAAGTAGTGCCGTAACTTTCGGGAAGTCGTCAAGATAGCTTATATCATCTTCTATTTCTGCGGATATCGCAATTTGGCTCCATGCAGGACTTCGCTCATGTAGTACACCGGCTTTTGGATTTTGGCCTTTTGTCAAGGCAATCCCGCTCGATCACCAGGACCGTGCTTACTACTTGGGGGTGGCTACAATGTAAAGGAAAAGCTCCTCTTTTTCGTTAGGTGAAACCAGAATTGACAGAGACGATAAATACCTTTTTAGATCTTGAAAGGCTTCTTCGGCCTCCTTGGTCCACTCGAAGTTGTCATGCTTCTTAAGCAGCTTGAAGAAAGGTAGCCCCCGTTCACCTATCCGAGAGATGAATCGACTGAGGGCAGCAATGCATCCTGTAAGCTTTTGTACCTCTCTTAGCATTCGTGGATGACACATCTAATTTATCTCCTTGATCTTGTGCGGGTTGGCCTCGATGCCTCGACTAGACACTAGGAAGCTGTGAAGCTTGCCGGCCGGGACACCGAACGTGCACTTCTCGGGGTTAAGCATCATCCGATACTTCCTGAGGTTGTTGAATGTTTCACCGAGGTCCTCGACCAGAGTGCCCTTGGTTTTCAATTTTACCACGATGTCGTCAATGTATGCTTCTACATTGCGTCCTATTTGGGATTTCAAGCAGTTTTGAATGCATCATTAATACGTTGCACCAGCACGTTTTAAACCAAAGGGCATCTTAACATAACAGAATACACCGAAAGGAGTAGTAAAGGTTGTTTTCTCTTTGTCCTCGGTGGACATGCTAATTTGGTGATACCCTGAATAGGCATCTAGAAAACTTAGCAATTCACAACCTGCAGTGGAATCCACTATCTGGTCGATGCGAGAGAGAGGAAAAGGGTCCTTTGGACACGCCTTGTTGAGGTTGGTGTAGTTGACGCAAATCCTCCATTTGCTGTTGGCCTTCTTTATAAGAACTGGGTTTGCCAGCCACGTTGGGTGGCGGACCTCTCTGATGAAGCCAACCTTCAGGAGTTTGCCGACCTCTTGTATGGCTTGCTTCCGATCCTCCATGAATCTGCACTGCTTTTGCACCACGGGCTTGGCGCTTGGCTCCATAGCTAATTGATGCTCGATCACCTCCCTGGGGACTCCGGGTATATCGGACGGTTGCCATGCGAATACGTCGCAGTTTGCCCGAAGGGAAGTGATGAGCTCGAGTTCCTATTTAGGGTTGAGGTCAGCACCTACCTTGACCATCTTCGATGGCTCCGTCGGGTGGAGGGGCACTGTCTTGACCTCTTCGCAGATATTCTTGCCCTTCCTGCCATCGTCGACTTGGTCGTTGGTAGCTCTGTTGGACGTGGAAGCTTGATTACTACCTTCTAGTTTCTCATTCTTAGCTCTCTCATCGCCGGCTCTGGCTCCCAATCGATCGAGATGCTTGGCCATCTCCAGGCTCATCTTATCGCACCTGACCATCGTGCGTTGGTCGCCCTTGATCGTAAGGACTCCCTTTGGCGTCGGCATCTTGATTGTCTAGTACGCACAGTGCACTACCACCATGAACTTGGCCAGCATTAGGCGACCCAGGATCACATTGTACATAGTCTCAAAATCTGCTACGTCGAAGAGGATCTTCTCAAGAAGTTGTTTAGCGTGCCAAATGTGACTGGCAACACAATCTGACCCTACGGGGTAGCCGATGAGCGCGGCGTTATGCCGTGGAACGGCTAGGCTCTGGCTTTTATCTCGGTCCGGGGAATGCCCATGTTATCCAGCGTTTTCGCGAAGATGAGGTTGAAGGAGCTTCCTCCATTGACTAAGGTTCGAGTGACCTTGATGTTTACAATGGTGGGCTCGACCACCATAGGGTATCACCCTGGATGTGGGACCGAAGTTGGATGATTCATCTGGTCGAACATGATCGGCATCTTCGACAACTTAAGGAATCGGGGGAGAGCCGACGTGGTCAGATTGACCTCTCTCTCAATTGCCTTGTACTGCCTCTTGGACTCGTACGTGGCGGACCCCCTGAAGATATGTGCTAGCTTATGCTCAGCTCCTCGATACTCGGGTTCATCATCCTCGAGCATGTCTCCAGCCTGCTCGATGCCTCGCTTGGTAAGGGCAGCCTTGAGCTTCTCCTGGACTTTCTTGTTGATTACCTGGCACTCGTCGAAGTCATGCTTGTTCGAGTGATGGATGGGGCAGCACTTGCCTCCTCCATGGCTTTGACCTTTGTTGTCACCTAGGTTGCGCATTTTGCCCCTTTTGATCGCAACCACGGTGGAGTCACCCTTGCGTTTCTCCCCGCGGTTCTTGTTCCTCTTCGCCCCTTGTTTGGACGACTCGGCCTTGTTGCTGCCAAGCATCGGATTATCGAGGTGGTCTCAGGCTTCGGCGCGGATGGCATATTTATCCGCCAATTCGAAGAGCTCCTTGGTGGTTCTGATCTTCTGGGTGGCGAGCTTCCCCTTCAGATCTCCATCCTTCACCCCATTCTCGAAGGCAACAATCACTGCCTCATCTGAGATATCAGGGATCAGGTTCCTTTTGTCGCTAAATCATCGAATAAAGCTACGTAGTGACTCTCCTGGCTTCTGCACCAGCCAATGCAAGTCATAGCGTGTCCTGGGGTGTTCATACGTGCCTTGAAAGTTGGCGATGAACTGTGCCTGCAACTCGGCCCATGACGATATCAATTGAGGCGGGAGGTTTAGTAGCCAAGACCTAGTTGCTCCATCAAGAGTGGTGAGCAGGTAGTTGGCCATCACCTTCTCATTGCCTCTGGCTGCTCTCATGACTATAGTATAGATCTACAGCCATTCAATAAGGTTGATCTTCCCCGAATACTTCTCAACCGTACCGGCTTGAACTTGTCCGACCCTCTGACCGCGTGCAGTGCTGGAGTGAATGCCTTGCACCCCTCATCGATGTCTTCCGGGGTTATATGGTGCTATCCTCTATGTGCATCTTGCTGAGGGGGGAACCTGTGTCGCAGTGATGAGCGGTCCCTCGAGGGCGAAGATCTACCGCGACGCACATGTCGTGTTAGAGATCGGCCTCTTGAAGACGAGGATTCATTATCTCGCCTTTCATGCTCTTCGCGATCTTGCTCTTCTCTCCGATTTTGTAGGACATCACGCAAATCTCGACAATCATGCGGGATTCGATCTTGGAGGTCTCCAGGATATCCTTAGTGGGGGTTTGAGCGGACCGTCCTAGAAGCACGATGACTAGAACTGGTTACCATTAATCTCGTTGCTCGGCGACTCTCGTAGGACGGCCCCGACAGCCGGCTCCGGGTGCCATGTCGGCTTGGCTGTCCGAATCCTGAATTAGCTGCTCGAGCAGTCTGGGCTTGCGCTACATCGAGCAACGTCTTCATCTGGTTGAACACCAGCGTCATAGGTTGGCCGGGTCCAACGGTGGGAGAGACTTCAATAGCATGTGACCACATTGGACATTGGCCTCAAGGGTGCTGAAGACGTCACTAGGGTGGCTCTGCTGGGATGCTGTTCTTGGAACGCGGCTAGGTGCACTATTGTGACCATGCTGCCAAAGGGCCTGCTACCCCTAGAATCCTAGCGCATGTGGGTGAGGTGTCGAAGGATTGTCTAGGTTGAGGTGCTTTGACAATCACTACAAGAAAAGTGATTTTTAATGACGGTCCAAACTCGTCATCATTAGATCCGAAATCGTCATTGTAGGTTTTTTATGACGAATTTATGATGAAATTCAACTTGTCATAGAAAGTGCGTCATAGAAAGTTTTCAATGACGAATTACTTATTTTTGTCATAAAAAATCAACTTTTCTATGACGAATTACATTTCTGTCAGCGAAGAGGTCACTTCTATGACGAATATAACCGTCATTAATTGTACCCAAAATGTCATGAAAAATGTCAAATTCGTCATAAAAGAATACTTCGGTCGGCCAAAAATGAGCGTTGACCAATTTTTATGACGAAATTATTCGTCACAGATTATTGCCATGTGGACATGTATTTTCGTCATTAAACACTTCAGTGCCACGTCAATAGCCAGGGTGTCAGGTGACATGGCACGTGTTGTGACGCAATTATTTCGTCACAGATGATTGCCACGTCTACATTCATTTTCGTCATGAAACACTCCAGTACCACGTCATCAGCCAGGGTGTGAGGTGACGTGGCATGTGTTGTGACACAAATATTTCATCACAGATGAGTGCCACGTGGACATACATTTTCGTCATGAAACACTCTAGTGCCACATCAACAGCCACAACACACAATATTTTCAAGAGACCAATCAATACATTGCACAGAGCAGCACGAATTATCCATAGATACATTAAGAGTCACAAACTTTATTCACAGTACTTAAACCATCACTTCAAGTTAGTACTACAGATCAAACTAGTACCACCACTTCAAGCTAATATCAAGTTTTGAAAATAAATCCTCCATTTCCTTTTGAGTTCTGATCAATGCTTCATCTGATGCTTATGCTTTTTACTTCAAGTCTTCTACTTCTTGCATGAAACAATTAATATTAAGCACTAGTAAAAAATCTCTAGTGGTTACGAAACAGTTTGGATCTAGGAGAAGGATAACAGATTAACCTGAAGACGGGAGTTTGTAACATCAACATGATCTTCTAAATCATCCTACAAGCATGGAGAGAACAATCATCTTCTAGATTTACAAACAAAAATGCATATGGCTCTTTTAAGGGCACTAACAATCAATCTTGTATGCAGGATAAGTTCTTCATTGACTGCTAATGCGATATGTTTTGTATTCAAAATGTTCGTAGGAATAAAAGAAAAGAGAAAACAAAAAGGACAAGCGAAATATATTCAAGGAAATTGGACTAGCAAGATCCTTAACCTGCAAATTGCAATATCTTGCACAAGTTTAGTTGTTAAGTTTCTCGCAGCTGGCTTTGGAGATTTTCTTTGGCAAATAAGACAAGGGAAACATAGTATCTTGGAACCAATGATGGACTGGCAAGATCTAGCCTTGTCTTTAGCCATTTTTGGGCCATGATATTTCATTGCAAATAAAAGTAAAACAGAACATGATTGCATAATGTAGGTTATAATTCGGTTGTTAATGGTTTATTTTCTAGAGTAATTTTCAATGATAAGAACAACACTAATAAAACATTCAAAGTATGGAACTTCTAGCCAGGTCACCAAGGAATTCATTAGAGCTCACGGCTGCTGCGGCAACAGAATCATCTACACACAACTTAGCTCTAACAGTATATAAATCATGAGGCAAACGAAGAAATAAGTAACGATTGTCTATCCTTCAAGCACCACCTCTCTTACATGGTATCCCATACTAACCCATCTGAACCAAACACACACAAGTGGATTTGTCTGCACTGTAATTGAATTACACCCTGAAACCACCCAGCCAAACATTATCTTAATTATCTCATGGTTTATCTAACCATGCTCAACACAAACTCTGTTGAACTAGGCTGTTAGGATCACAATCCGGTTTATCTCACCGTGCTCATCTCAATTATTTTTGTCAATTATTATCGAGATCATGATCCATATTATATTCTTACAATCATTCAGTTAACATTAGACATTTCGATCCTGATCCTAGGTAGAACTATTAGCAACGATGGCAATGGCCTCTTTATAACTTGTAAAAGAAAACTCAGCAGTTAAAACTATTACACATCTGAAACTGAAACTGCACATTCGATTTTTTCCATTGCAAGGATATACAAGTTTGGGCCCTACTAGGGCTTGATTAAATGAGATAGTCCGATGTCTAGAGAGACCAACCGTTAGTTTCAATACTTGTAGAAGCATCTGATTTCAATGTCAAAATGCCAATAGTTTTAAAACCTGCAGATAAGTCTACTAATATAAGTGGATGCTCATTGACATGTAAATAGGCCAGAGAAATCATGAAAGTTTATTATAAAGTACCTAAAACTAGCGAAAACGAGGTCAGCAATTGCGGTTGTGGTCACAGATCTCGGACTTCTACCGCAGCGCCTTCCACTACCGGTGCCTCGAGAACCAATCCGTAGCGACATTCACGTGCAAAGTGACCAGCTTCACCACACTCATAGCACTTCATATCAAACCCTCCACCACGATCGCGCCATCGCCACTACCAGATTTCGTTGATGACTCAACTCTCCATCCATTCTACCTATCAAGACAAAGACAATCCTCATGAAGATCATTAGCACAAATTCATGAATTTCTCAAACATGCAAAGTTGGTCAAGTAAGAAATCAAATGATAAATCACAATTCAGCTTCAAACATAGAAAACACTTACAAACAAAATTAAGTCTCCTAGCGGTTTTAAGCTTAAACCGAACCAAACATATTGTTTTGTTTAAAAGAGTATTGACTACCAAGTAAGTTTCTTTGTTCAAGGATGTGCATTTTGTTCGTTGCTACACAAAGTAGTGCAAATACCAATATCTTCACCATGCCCAATCATACTATAGGTGCGACTATGAGTGACTCTGATCGATAGCAACATAGTAATCGATCCAATATAATCGGATAACGGTTGGTTACTTCTTCCCGCAATGGTACAAATTCCAGATTTTAAAACACAGCACCAATGTTTTTGCGGTTTCGCCACATACAAGATTTTTTTTCCCGTTATGAACAAGAATTAGTTTTTCAAAAGGCAATAAAAGAAACAATATATATCAGACCATCCAATATGAATATCAAACAATGGGCCTGCATACATTAACATCACAATCCCCCCAAAAAAAAGATCGCAAGGCTATCTAGCCAGGTAGGGTAAAAAAACTGTTCAGATGCTAGTTGTATGAGAGTCTAGACTAGTGAACTCATTGGAACGAAGCCCTGGGTGAAATTTGCCCCCATTGATATTTTTAACAACTTGCATCCATTCTTACCTATCAGCACAACACAATCCTCATGACGATCATTAGCACAAATTCAGGAATTTCTCAAACATGCAAAGTTGGTCAAGTAAGAAATCATATGATAAATCACAATTTGCAATTTCAAACATAGAAAACACTTACAAACAAAATTTTCTCCTAGCAGTTTTAAGCTTAAACTGAACCGAACATATTGTTTTGTTTAAAAGAGTATTGACTACCAAGTAAGTTTCTTTGCTCCGAAGGATGTGCATTTTGTTCGTTGCTACACAAAGTAGTGCAAATACCAATATCTTCACCATGCCCAATCATACTATAGGTGCGATCGTGAGTGACTCTGATCGATAGCAACATAGTAATTGATCCAATATAATCGGATAATCGTTGGTTACTTCTTCCGCAATGGTACAAATTCCAGATTTTAAAACATAGCACTAATGTTTTTGCGTGTTTCGCCACATACGATATTTTTTCCGTTATGAACAAGAATTAGTTTTTCAAAAGGCAATAAAAGCAACAATATATATCGACCATCCAATATGAATATCAAACAATGGACCTGCATACATTAACATCACAATCCCCCAAAAAAAGATCGCAAGGCTATCCGCCGTAGGGTAAAAAACTGCTCAGATGCTAGTTGTATGAGAGTCTAGACTAGTGAACTCATTGGAACGAAGCCCTGGGTGAAATTTGCCCCCATTGATATTTTTCACAACTTGACCTCATAAAATATACCATTTTCTGGAGATAGTGAGATACAACCATCATGATAAGATATATTTATCGTATTTGCATGAAAGATGTTTTCTGTAAATTTCTTGCTGTTTGTTTATTAAACTTGAAGTTCAAGTTGATTGCATAATCATTCAGAACAAAGTGTCATGGTATATATACTACAATGAAGAAGGAAAGTATTAATAGAAAATCACTTGGCTTAAAAAATCATCTTTCAGGGACATGTTGTCATCACGAGACTATCTAATGTCAAAAGTTGAAATAGTCACTTTTAAGAATAGTGTATATCAAGAAGGAAATTTTTATACGATAAAAACTAAGAAAACGTCCAAACCTGGTGGTTTTCTAGCAACCCATACACTGCATTGAAAAAAATTAACCAAAGTCAATGCATCTGATTACCCCATGCACAAAAACATCTAAGATATCATTACTATTTGAAGGTCAATATCATTCTTCACATTGAGCAACCAGCGAAACATCTTTCTTACCGCGCATGAGGTATTCTCAGGCTTCCTACCAAAAGGCCTTCTTTAGGAAGACAACCAAGTAATTCATCCTCCAAATAAAAAATAGAATGCGCCGCTGGAGGGAGGAGAGCAGATGTGCCGTCGGAGGGAGGAGAGCAGATGCGCCGCCGGAGGAGAGCAGAGCAAATGCCAAAGGAGGGACAGGCATCCGAACCGATGGCGAGGAGAGGTGCGCGACGCGGTGTGAAGGATTCGGCGGTGGGGATGGGTGATCTCGCAGCCAGGATGGCAGGTCTAGCAGTGGGGGTTCGATTCGGTGGAGTGGAGGCCGATTCGACCGGTGGCAGCCTGCGATGAAGGCGGCGACAGGGAGACTCCACTCCCACGTGAACCCTAGTGAGTGCTCCTCCTTTCGCGCGGGCACGGTTACGGCTCTATGGTAGGTTTTATGTTTTGGGCCGGTAGCCTGGTACTGTGTTTGATACATATCGAAGAAGTGTAATACGTATCGAAAAATAAAATAATTTTTTTCACAGTTTAATTAACCGATACGTAGTCGACATGTATCGGCGATGTATCGTTGTCGACGGTTTCGGAGGCCAACACGACGACGACGATCGATGTCGACGGGTGTTGGACATCGTGTCCGGCTAATCGATATGAACACAAACACACGACGGTGCATCATAGATCGTTGAGCACCGCCGGCTTCCGCTTCGCTCTCGCTTCCCATTGAACGGGACGGACTTGGGAGAGGACACGATTGCAGATGGTCTCGAGGGCTAAATCGGGCTGACCTAGCCGGCAAAGAAAAAAAAAATAATAATAATAATAATAATAATAATAATAATAATGAGGATGATAACAATGATAGTAAAAGTATATAATTATATACATATATATATACATATTAATTCAAACTTGAAAATATAAATGTATTTCAAGATAATCATGAGGTGACTTATTATCTTAATAATATAAATCCAAATAAGTTTTCCATCTAGAATTTGAAGTAAAATGCATGCAATCAAGAAACTTTAAACCTAGATCACATCTGTTCTATGTAGTAAAATTCTAGTGTATTAAATTTCCTAGTATCTTAAATAAATTTCTTGATTTGTGCCATAGTTGATTCAGAAGCCATTTTAAGCACACGATTGAGACAAGTACAAATCAATTTTCTTTGTAGTAACACCTACAAATAGGATCACACTGTTGGTCCATTTAACTCTGTTTTTATTTCACTTTACAAACGGACAAATCGAAAATATTTTGAATTAATCTCCTATATAAGATTCAATTTGAGTAACACAAGTTATTTTTAGCACTAGCATTCATCCAAAGTGAACTCAATAGGAAATCGATAAGAAGGAAGCAATTGCATTCAGATATAAGACAATTAAAATTAGTTCCCTGCAAGGGACAATGTGGAAGCCACCAGTCGTATAAAAGGATTCCAATGAAGCCTTGCACTATATCACATGCATCAACCAACCAATCCAGACCTGAACCCTAATCAGCTGACCATAAAAGGACATAAGCAAGAACTGATAATGTGTAAGGTGTAACCCACATATGGGCCCACAAGGCCAAGTCGGACAACAAGGCCACCTCGGACAGGGGGCCCTCTAGATATAGCCTCTCGATAGGCCATGCCTCTATGACGAAAAAGTATATCGTCACAATACATGCCTCTATGATGATTTGTACTATGGTTTCATGACGAACTTTTATGTTTCGTCACAAAAGTACATGGGGCGACAGCACCTGATACAATTAATGATGAGCATAAACAAGTCATCACAGAAAATAGATTATTCATGACAAAAGTTGACAACGTCACGACGTTTTCGTCATAGATAATCACTTTTCTTGTAGTGAATTTGGCTGCAATCCCTACTGTGGCTACAGCTGTTGGGTCATGACGATGGTCTACCGTGCTGGGAGCAGCAATATCCACGACTGCATGCGCTGCAGTGTTTACTGCTCCAAGATCTTGGGGCATGCCCGGAGAAATGTGACCTTCCTGTTTACCCAAGGCTTCTGCTCCAGGGTCCCTCTCTTGGGAACTTCCGGTAGTTGTGCCTTTGCTAGCTCTGGCCATGAACACGTGGCGATCTGCACAACTGCTACTTTGACTACTGAGGTCATCGTCGCTGCTGTCGCTATCGCTCTCTGTGTTCATGCACTTGAAGACGCTAGGCTCTAGGGGGTCAAACTCGATGAAGCATACCTCTCGGCTTAGGTCCTCAGAATAGGACTCGTTGAAGCCAATGTACTCGAGGTCACTGGCCGGACCCCATCGGTACAACATGGTTCTGAAAACAATCTCAGATCCCGCTGGTGGGGCTTGGTTGATGTCGAGAATTCCCATGTTGATGCGTGCTGAAGACATGCTTAACCTGCAAAAATAGCTGAAGGCCCCTACCTAGCGCGCCAGCTGTCGAAGGTTAGTGATCGACAACACACTTATATTCGGGTACCTTCGAGATATGTAGGGTCAAATATGCAAGAGGGAACACACAATGTAGATAGGTTCAGGCCTCATCGATGAGTAATACCCTACTCCTGTGTTGATGATTGAGATCGATGAAGAAATTACATATCAATGGGGGTATCCCCGATTACAAGGAAGAACTAAGAATCTGGGGGATGGCTAGACTACGGCTTGTGTATGGCTATGCTAAATCGCTAAGGGTTGCAATGGCTTCTTCAGGATTGCGCTCGCTTCTGATGGGCTCTCAATTGGCTTGCCCTTGACGACGTCCTCCCTAGTCCTTATATAGTAGGCTGGAGTACCGAGTCGTAGTTGATGAGGAGTCCTTCTGCCGTTATGATCCACGTATCATATCTGAGCTTCTATAGCTGTTGGGAGTATTCGAGTGGGTCTCCTCATATCAGGAGTATGATTGGAACTTTCCCTGCAAGGGATATTCTTTCCATGTATACCTTATCCCGTAGACTTGGGCTAGAGATATATGGAACATTCTGGTACTGGTAGGTATGTACGTGACGTGGTTTCTGACTTTATGGCGCATGCCCATATCCCATATTTGGATATTTGACAAGCTTCCTAAGGTAAGTGCTCATGACATCAATCTCGGTAAGTAATTTAGGGCAATTTTCACATGAAGGCGTACAGTAAGTTTGAAGAAAACTAGCATCTAACGATATAGCATTAATAGATTCATTGCTAGCATTCTTCAACCTATGACCATCAAGTTCAACAAGCACACTATCATGCATGGTTTTTAGGTTCTCTAGCTCCACAAGCAGGGCATCACACAAAGAACAGTTATTAGAAATTCATGAGAGAGACGATCTAAGAGAAGCTAACTCCCGAATCAAGGTACTTACTTCCTTCTCAAGCTTTGTACACCTAGCTCTAGCTCTAGTATGAAATTTTCCTAATTTACAAAAAGCTTCGCTAGGCTGGTCATAGGAACGTACCACATCCGAGTCACTGTAGAGCTTGAAGTCGCTGATGCCGTTGGCATCCACCGTGAAGCACATCCCGGTGAAGTCATCGCTGCTCTTGTTCTTCTCTTGCGGATCATTTTCGCCCTCATCGCTCCAGGTCTCCTTGTTAGAGAAGTTGATGTTGTTGAGTGCAGCAAGGAGTGATGGAAGAGCTTCTTGTTCTTTGAGAAGTTACAGTACTTCTTCTCACGTGCTGGGTCACGAACAGGAGGCTTCTTGTTGCGGTTCTTGTTGATGTCGTCATTCTTTCTTGAACCGCTCAAGTCGTTCTTGCCCTTCTCCAACTTGAGGTAGTTCGCTCGAATGTAGTTGGGGCCACCACACTCAAAGCAGGTGATCGTGCCACCTCTCTTCCTCTCTCTCACCCTTTTGTAGGCATGAGAAAACTTGTGATCCAAAAAAGCAAACTTATTTTCTAAAATTTTTTTCAGTTGGTTATCGCTTAGCTCTCAGAGAGCAGAGACGGAGAAACTAGCAAGAAAATCGAAAGAGGATTGTAACATCCAAAATTTTGAATTCTAATTATTTAATATTATTTTATTGTAATTTATGATTTTTGTGAATTTTCTGGATTTACTTGGATTTTCCGAGATTTATTGGAATTATTTTGAATTAAAATATATTACCTTTTGTTAAGAAATAATTATAAAAAGAAAAGTTAAAATAAAGTTTTAACAAAAAATATTTTATTTAGGTTCAGAATGTCTCAAAATATTTTTGAGATTTTTCTTGGAATTTTTAGAGTATTTTTACTACCCTAAATAAACTAATTTATTTTCTCGAATTATTTTAAATGGAAAATCCAGAATTTCGTGAATGATGAACGGTCGCGCCCACCATCGTCGGCATCGATCGAATTGAAGGATCAATATGCGCCGCTGGATCGATCCAAGGGCCATAAACACGCCACGCCATTTAAAATAAACCCTAGTATTCACAACCGCTGATCTTGATCGCATGGTCGCTATTGATCGCATCGATTCGACTCTATCTTTTATCCGGATCGCCGATCGTGATCGAATCGGTCGAGGTTCATCGTGTCCGATTCGAATTGCGCCGCCGCCGTGACCGAGTACAACTCCGCGCCGCCGTCTCTGAGTCCAACACGCCGCCGCCATGGAACTTTCCGAGTTTATCACGCCGTCGCGGGGTATTTAAGGCCCGGGTGACCCTTCCCGAGACTCACCTCGAGCCGCCGCATCTTTTCCCTAAAGCGCCGCCGCCGGAGGAGTATCGAAGCCGCTGTGAGAGCTCACCGGAGTGCCGAAGGATGATCCGCCGAGTTGCGCCGTCGCCGGGATTCTCTTCCGATGATTCAAGCCCGGATCCGAGTTCCTCGCATTGCACCGCATCGGATTCGCCGCTTGGTCACGGAGTCCGCCAAATCGCCGTCGAGGTGTCGCTGTCCTCGCCGCCGGTGGGACCGAAGTCGCCGCCACCATCACCGGATTCGAAGTTTCAGGACCGCTTGATCGCCATCGACAATCGGGAATCGCCCACGCCGCCTGTGAATAGTGGATCACACGGTAAGCCTCACCGTTAGATTAAGATCGTATGGTTGCAAGTGCGCCACGCTATTTAGGTCAACAATAAGGGCACGCAAGCGATAGGCGCTGGATTAAGATCGAGGGTCACGAATAGGCCACGTTGATTAAGTGCACAAAGGCACCACTCGATATAATAGTGATCGCCCGATTTAGATCGACGGTGGATATTTAGCCACGCCACCGATTTACCGATAGCCGTTAGATTGGTATTCAATGGCCCGGATTTCACCACGTATTGACCGTACTGAGCCACGATGACATCAGCTGACGTCATAAATTCGGTTTTTCTTTATAAAAATAATTCGGTTATTAAATGATTTTCTGATTTTATGTATTTTCAGGATTTTTAATTTTTCAAGGGCTCGTTCTCCCTCATACGAACTCCGATTGAGGTGATTCAAATTTCTAAAAATTTGTAAAATTGAGATCTATCCAATGGTGACTTTTATTTGAATTTTAGAGTTCATTTGATCTTTGGTTTTGGTGTTTATTTGCTATTTCTTCTCGATTCGCGTAGACGTTGAGTTGAGCGAGGTTTCGAGGAGGAATTATCAATTCAAGAACAATCTTCTAGACCAAGACCAGGAGCATAAGTAAGGCAAGTTGTGCTTTGATCATGTTGCACCCATAGCTAGATTAGTTGCTATTTTGTTTTAACTATATTGCATGTTATTTCAATCGTATAAATGATTTCAACTTAAATTTGGGATTAGCTAATGCACCCTTCGAATTATACCCTACCTTGTTATTTGTATGCCATTATCTATTGTCACCCTAGGTTGGTTCACTATAGTTGGTTAATAATGAAATCAACATGGATGGTTAGATCGAATTAGAACTGCTTAGCCATGCCACGTCATCACATGTACTTGAATCTTTGATAAATAATATTGACTAATGGAATATGGAACAATGTTATGAATTTGTGTGTCGTGTGTGGTCACACGATGAGATTGAGTTGTGGTGGCAATGGATGTCACGCAACGATATTGAATTGTTGATGGCACGTGGTGCTTGGTAATCAACTGGGTGGTTATGATTTTAGATCGGAGCAAGTGGCAAGGGCAGATGCGTGGTGGGCCCGATGGGTAGAGGGTATGTGTATGTCTTGCTTTGATCAACCCTAAGGACACCTTGTGAGCCTTTTGACCGAGTCGATCATGCAACCACATGTCTCATTATGGGGCGCCTTAGCCGACTAATTTGCAAAGTCTTAGCTTTAGTACTATCGTGGTGGCGTGAGACCCGTGGTGGTAACCACCCACGCCGGGGTGGCTCACATAAGCGCAAGAGGGGGCTCGATGTGGTAACCACCCCACCAGTGTTGAAACCTCACGGTAGTATCGGATTAAGATGATGCATTGTAAAGGCTTTGTCATGATTCTCTGCAAGATACCAAAGGAAGTGTGCTAATGGCCAGGCACAAAGAGATTATCATGTCATGTGGGTAAAGTGCATAACCTCTGCAGAGTGTACAATCTATTCGGATAGCCGTGCTCACGGTATTGAGCAAAGCTCGGGGATTACAGTCAAGGGTGTAGACTTTTGAAAAATGAAAACTTGGGATGGATGGCAGGTTGCCATGAAAAGTTGAATCTTGACTTAGGATGAGAAAACTTGGTTTACTTGAGAAATGCTGAATCTATCTATTACTGTTATTTGTTTTTACTGTCTTTTCAATCTATATACTGTACTTGTTCAAAAATGCTGCTTTACTGCAAATGAACCTCTTAGCCTTCCTTTGGAATAAGCCTTGCATATAGTTATGATAGAATTGCATTCTGTGCACAACTTGTTGAGTGCTTTATGTACTCACCCTTGCCTACAAACATCATCAGTGCTGAAGAAGGTGTACCATGAAGAGACGAATGTTTAGGGTGCGAGCCTTGTCAGTTGCCTGTGGTATACTGAGGGGTTATCTACGTCTTCATTTCCACTGCAGTTCAATTGGTTGTTCAGCCTTGTGAGGCATTGTTAAGTAAGTTGACCATAAGGTCATTCAACTAGTAATATTTAATAGATAATGTCTTTTATCTTATTTTCGCTATGTATGATTGTGATATTCACTAATGTTGAGTCTGTGTGCACTAGCGTGATCCTGGACTAGTGCAGTATACACAGAGGGTCCAGATTTGCATATTCGGGTTCCGACAGAGTGGTATCAGAGCCATACTGACTGTAGGTCTTGACCTTAGATAGTTGGTCGTCTCTATAGGTCCTTCAAAATTATTTTCTAAATTTAAAAGACCCAGCCTAGAAGAATAATGTGTTCTTGACTTATCCCATTCTTCTATTTCTGTCCTTACCCAAAATTCTTTCTTATCCCTTGCTGAAATTTCTTTTTCTTACCTCTGCTGAATTGAGTTAAAATCTTACCTAAGTTATCTTGAGTAGAAAACGATATACCACACTTTAGGAGATAGCATCGAGTGCCTACTACTACCTTAATGATCATGACGGAGGGAATCATCAAGCTCGTGGAAGAGCGGATCAATGGAGTGTATCAAGAGCTGGAAGACTCAGTGCTTGAAGTAGCTAGTTGAGACTTATGTGTGGGAGTCACGTTTTGTAAGATAGGAGTGTCGCCTATGTAGACGGTAGTTTTGTGTGTTTAGGCTGAATTGGTTCTTCTTGATTGCTGAGTGTGCAGTATGTGTTGCAAAGCTTTTAGGCTTATATAAGCAACCATACCAAGTTATTAATATTGATTGCTTAAGTTATTGGGTTAAACCTATCTCCCCTGTGTTAGGACTCTTGCTCCTTACCTATGCTATTTCCCTCTTCCCTAAACTCTTTAAGGTAACCAAGCAGATGGTTCAGATTGGCAATAGCAATGGAGCCAGTGGAAGTCAACTCAATAGAAATTCCAGGGATGGATTAGTTTTTCAACCGTCACTACCGATAGATACGTAGAGCTTCAAAGAGTTTTTGGCCGATCAGACTCAGTTAATGCAGGCAATGATGAAGCAGATACGAATTATGACCAATCAAGCTAATGTCAAGAAAAGCGCCTCGAATCTGTTATTAGTGATCCCTGTACTAACTCAAGGTTATTAGAATTCATAAAGACTCGTCCACCAACGTTTTAAGGAAATGTCTCACCTTTAGAAGCAGAGGATTGGCTCGAGACTATTGAGAGAAACGCTACCCCTGCACCTTGTTCGAAATCTAGACATTGTTCTAGGTAGTGCTGTCAACCAAACAATTTAGAAAATTATGCGTGCATTCGCTGTGGAGAAATAGGACATACCGCTGACGAGCATGCGATCAATTGCTCTAGTTGCAAAGAAAGTCATCCAATTGGAAAATATCCTATGAGCAACATCACATGTTACCTTGGTACGCACCATCCTGAACCTATTGACCTTAATCAGGAAACCAGTAAGTGGCCATCACCCACAGTAGGTCTCTTGTACGGTGAAGAAGATCGTTTCACTAGGGGATGTGTTGCGAATCAGGAAGTAATGAATCTCAGGAGGAGCAGCATTGAGTGCTACAACTGTCGCTGAAAAGGCCATTATGCTAATCAATGTCCACAGAGAAGACAAATATTTCCTACAGTCGTGGATATACCGGAAGTTACCTCAGTTCGGTACATAACGCCAAGAGTGAGCAGTGAAGTTGCGAGAGAAATTGCCTAGAGAACCAATTGAAGAAAAGGCGTTTAGATAAAAGATACTGTTCTAATCAACGAATGCTCAAGAAAGAAAGTTCACCCTAGACTCTGCTATAATTGGCACGAAACTTGAGTATTTTGCCAGCAAATGCCCACAAAGGAAAGCAATCACGTTAGTTCAAGTCAATCCTAACTCCGTCCCTGTCAAGGCCCTAACGTCAACGCTAAATCAAGAAAGTCGAGTCTACTTAGTGCAAAACCGTAACCATATTTGCAAAGAAAAGAGATTAGTAATGAATTCCATGAAATAAAGCGGAGATGGTTGATACATTAGTATACGGAGTGTTGAAATGAAAAGCAATAAGGATGAGTTAGATGTTCTCTAAGAGTATTCATGAGTTTATGGTTCACCTGGAAATGATACATGTGCAATGGTGGCTAGTTTAGTGGTACCCAGCCTAAGCTTGCTAGTCAGAGGATATGTCAATTGTCAGTAAGTGCTCAGCTGTGCTAGATTTAACTAGGATATTGAGAGTTCCGTGCTATTGAGTGAGTAGAGTTTCAAGTAAATCATATCGCAAATGGATACTTAGACCTTTGACATCAATCCTGGAATTGGGTGGATGCTCAAACATAAGGCTATTTTGGTGAAGAGTATATCGATTTAAAATCCTGAAAAGAAGAAGAAGGGAAAATTCAAGTGATAATAGTTCGTATTAGCCAACTGAGGGATAATGGTGTGGAATTTGCCAATTAGAAGATGCGCCAAATGTCAGAAAATACTTTGATATATTTTCCAAGAATTTGCCTGGTATGCCGTCATATCGAAAGATCAAGTTCGTGAGTGAATTAGTGCCTGGTATAGCCCAATAGAGAAAAGACCATGTCATTGTCTACCAAGGAATTAGTGGAAATGGAAAAGCATAACAAAAAGTTACTAGGAAGAGTTTTGAGAAGACTTAGTGCGTCACCATGGGAGTTCTTGTTTATCAAAGAAGGAAAATGGAAGATCGGGAGAATGCACTGAATCGTGCCTTAAATAAGGAAAAGATCGAAAATAAGTATTTAATGTCAGGATCGACAACGTGTTTTGACAATTCAGAAGGGAGTTATAATTTCTCTAGGATAAAATTTCGCTCCAGCCATCATCAATTGAGGAGTCATGTGAAAGATGTTTTTAGGATTGCGTCCTCTACGCGATTTGGATAATATAAGTTTTGGCTATATCTCCTGGATCGACCAATGCCCCGCATACTTCATGAACATGATGACTAAGGTATTTATGGATTATTTGGATAAATTCATGCTTGCCATATAGATGACATTCTTGTATACTCTAAGACAAGATAAGAACATTCTGAACATGTCAAATCTGTTTTGGAAAGATTGCGAGAGCAGCAGTAGTACGCTGAGTTCAACAAGTGTGAGTCTAGAAGAAAAAGGTGGAATTCCGTTAGCCACGCAAAGACTGCTAGGGGAGTTGATGTCAAATCAAGCAAGGTAGAAGTTGTGTTATATTGGAAGCAACCTGTCGAGGTTTATTACCGACAATAATTAAAAGGGGGCTAAGCGTTGGATCAGGAAGTCGATGGTAGCACAAGACACGGGAAATTATACAGGTTCAGGCTCTCACGGTGGAGATAATACCCTAGTCTTGTGCTCTGGGATTATATGTGGCTAGCTTATTTGCTGATGATGTTGTTCTTGTCTTCTTTTTCCTCCCCGCCCCTCCCTTTATATAGCGAGAGGGGGGGTTACAAAAGGAGTCCCACTCTGACACGAGGTGGAGATTATATCTCTTTCCTTATCCGTTATACATGATAGCTGCTAGGATTACAATTGTATCCTCCCCAAGCGTGGTTGGTTTCCATCTTCGGTTTCCTTATTGCGCATGGCGGCTCGCCTCCCGAGCAATACCCATCTTCATGTAGTCGGCTTGGCCCATCCCTCTGGGTGGTCCTCTTGGCCCGCCATGCAGATACCCGGTCCATATACCCCACAAGAGTCCCGAGTGCTTTATGCGATCGAAGTTGTCGCTTTCCCGGTCACGGCCACCGAGTCATGCTTCACGCCGGTGCTTCCAGCTTGATGTAGTTTCGATCGTTTTCCTTTCAAATGAAAGTGCCCTTTGCAAGAAAGAGATCGCGAGGACTCCATAGAGCTCCACGATCGTGATCCAAATTTAGCAAATTTCAAATCATATATATGCGTAACTTAGACGATGTAAAATAATTCATTCTGGATGTGATATCCCACTAGTTTATATATAGCTTTAGAGTTTTTACTCCTTTTCCTTATTGATTTTGAATTCATCCAAGTGGTTTGACTTTTTTGTTTAAGCACTCGCCTCGACTAGTCTAGCCCCGAGCGCCGAGTCGGCTCATGGCTCTTTTTCCCTGCACACGCGATTTGGGTGACTAAAGTTCGCCGTTCATGGGGCCAGAGCTTCACAACTCGGAATTAACGCACTCGGATTCATTTGCAATCGTTAAGTAGAAGAAAAAATACAACTCAGAAAAAGATGTGCGATCGACACTATTAGGTAGCCTCGACTTCATCGCTTAGTTGAGGATCAACTAAGTAGCAAGTCAAGAGGAAAGTCGCAAACTAACAAGATTTCTTAATGTAGGAAACAATAATGACTCCAAAGAGTGTTGCCCATGTGCAACACTATTAGGTAGCCCCGACTTCATCGCTTAGTTGAGTATCAACTAAGTAGCAAGTCAAGAAAGCCAACAATTTTATTTATAATGACATAATTTGAGTAAACAAAGGACTTAGCCGCTCTATGCTCCATGTGTTGCGACGATCGTGCCGCCCTTGCTCGTGGCGCAGCGTAGGCTCGCGGCGCCGGGGTGGCGCCGGGCGCAGCGCGGCTCATGGCCATGCCGGCGGTGGCGCCTGGCGCAGGCGCTGGTCTGGCCGCGCCGGCGCTGGTGGCGCCGCTGGCGCAGCGCGGCTCGCCATGCCGGGCGCAGGTGGCGCCGGGCGCAGGCGGGCTCGCGCGTCGCTCGCGGGCGGTGGCGCTGAGGCGCACGCTGCTGGCGCTGGTCGCGCCGGTTGGCGCCGGGCGCCGGGCGCGGCGCTGGTCGCGGCCGAAGGTGGCACTCGCGAGCAAAGTGCGGTTTGGCTGGCCGGCGGTGGCGCCGGGCGCAGCGCGGGCGCTCGCGCCGAGGTGGCGCCGACGCCGGGCGTTGGCGCTGGTCGCGCCGGTGGCACTCGGGCGCAGCGCGGCTTGTGGTCGTGCCGGCGGTGGCGCCGGGCGCAGCGCGCGGCGCTGGTCGCAGCCGGCGTGGAGCCCGGCGCGGGCGCTGGTTTTGGTCGTGCCGGTGCCGCTGGGCGCCGGGCGCGGCGCTGGCGCCGGCGGTGGCGCCGGGCGCAGCGCGGGCGCTGGTCGCGCCGGCGGCGCTGGCGCCAGGCGAGGCGCGCGGCGGGCTGGCGCCGGCGGGCGCCGGCGCCGGCGCGCGGCGCTGGCCGGCGTGGCGCTGGGCGCAGCGCTGGCGCTGGTGGCGCCGGCGGGCGCGGTGGCGCTGGGGTGGCGCCGGGCGCAGGTTGGCGCTATGTCGTCAAGGTGGCGCCGGGCGCAGCGCGGCGCTGGTCAGGCCGGCGGTGGCGCTGGGCGCAGCGTTGGCGCTGGCGCGGGAGGTGGCGCTGGCGCCGGTGGAGCTGGCGCTGGTCGGTCGTCAAGGTGGCGCTGTGCGCGTGGCGCTGGTTTGGCCGTGGCGGCGGCGCTGGCGCCGGCGCGGGCGCTGGCGGTGCCGGCGGTGGAGCTTTGGGCGCAGCGCGGGCGCTGGCGCCAGCGGTGGCGACGGGGCGTCGGGCGGCGGCTGGTTTTGCCGCGCGGTGGCGCTGGCGCGCAGACGTTGGCGCTGGTCGCCGGCGGTGGCGCTGGGCGCAGGCGCGGCGTCGGTCGCGCCGGTGGCGCCGGGCGCAGGCGCGGCGCTTAGTCGCGTTCGAGGTGGCGCCGGCGCGCTGGCGTTGCGCTGGCCGGCGGTGGCGCGGGGCGCCGGGGCGCTGGTCGTGCCGGCGGTGGCGCTGGCGCTGGCGTTGGCGCTGGTCGCCGGCGGTGGCGCTGGGCGCAGCGCGGTTGGCGCTGGTCGCGCGAAGGTGGCGCCGGCGCGGCGCGTTGGCGCTGGGCGCCGGGTGGCGGTGCGCAGGGCGCGGCGCTGGTCGCCGGGTGGCGCTGGCGGGCGTTGGCGCTGCCGTGCGTGCCGGGTGGCGCTGGGCGCAGCGTTGGCGCTGGTGGCGGTGCCGGGCGCGTGGCGCTGGGCGTGGCGCGGGGCGCTGCGCGCTGGTCGGCGCCGTGGCGCGGCGCTGGCGTTGGTTTCGCTGGCGGTGGCGCCGGGCGCAGGCGGGCGCTGGTTGCGCTGGAGGTGGCGCTGGGCGCGGGCGTTGGTTTCTGGTCAGGCGAAGGTGGCGCTGGGCGCCGCGCGGCGCTGTCGCGGCGAGGTGGCGCCGGCGCGGGCGTTGGCGCTTGGTCGCTGCGGTGGCGGCGCCGGCGCGGCGCTGGCGCGCGCTCGCGGCTGGGCGCAGCGCCGGTTGCCGGTGGCGCCGGGCGTTGGCGCTGGCGCTGGCGGTGGCGCTGGCGCCGGGCGCGGGTGGCTCGCCGGTCGCCGGCGCAAAGGTGGCGCCGGCGCCGGCGCTGGCGCTGGTCGCTGGCGGTGGCGCTGGCGCACGCTGGTTTGGCCGCGGCCGGTGGCGCCGCTGGGCGCCGCGCTGGTTTCGGTCGCGCCGGCGGTCGCGCCGGCGGTGGCACGTGGCGGCGGTGGTCGGCCGCTGCCGGTGGCGCCGGGCGCGAAGGCTCGGCGCTGGTCAAGCCGGCGGTGGCGCCGCGCAGGCGTTGGCTCGTGGTCGCCGGTGGCGCCGGCGCCGGGCGCTGGCGCTGCTGCTGCTTGGCGGTGGCGCCGGGCGCAGCGCGGTTTCTGGTCGCGTTAAAGGTGGCGCCGGGCGCAGCGTTGGCGCTGGTCACGCCGGAGGTGGCGCCGGCGGCGTTGGCGCTGGTCGTGGCAAGGTGGCACTGGGCGTATGCGGTTTCTGGCGCGTTTAAGTGGCGCCGGGCGCCGGCGTTGGCGCTGGTCGCCGCGACGTGACGCTGGGCGCAGCGCTGGCGCTTGGTGACGGATTTAAGGTGGCGCCGGCGCCGGCGCGTTGCTTGGTCGCAGGCGGAGGTGGCGCTGGCGCCGGGCGCTGGCGCTGGTTGCCGAAGGTGGCGCCAGGCGCAGGGCGTTTCGCGGGTCGCCGGTGGTGCCGGGCGCAGCGCGGCGCTGGTCGTGCCGGCGGTGGCGCCGGGCGCGGGCGCGGTTTCTGGCCGTGCCGGCGGTGGTGCTCGCGCCGGCGCTGGCGCTTGGTCGTGGCCGGCGGTGGCGCTGGCGCCGCGCGCTGGCGCTGGTTGCGCCGGTGGCGCCGGGCGCAGTTTGGCACTTGGTCGTTAAGCGTGGCGCCGGCGCGCGCGGTCTTGGTCAGGCCGGCGGTGGCGCTGGCGCCGCGGCGCTGGTCGCTTGGCCGGTGGCGCAGGCGCACGCGTTGGCGCTTAGTCGTCGTCCGGTGGCGCTGGCGCCGCTGCTGGCGCTGGTTCGCCGCCAAGGTGGCGCCGGGCGCAAGATGACTGCAATACCTCATGGCCGTCGGACTTCTAATCGCCATCCAACGTGCATGCAAACCGGTCTTCTAGTCGCCACTTCTTGTTGTCGTCGTGGGAAACCAACCAGCGTCAGGAAGTAATTTGACGCTAGGAGCAATCATCCATGAGGGAGTCTCCTGCCGCTAGAATTGCATGTGCACCAAACAAATCTCCCGCCGCACTAGACAAGAATGCTCTCGCCGCTGTAAAATCCTTGTCACATAGAAAAACGGCCGTCTCAGCCACCAGAAAAAAGTTGTCGAAGATCGCCATCGAGCCTGCTAAGATTGATCCCAGCGCAGCACTACCTGGCGCGCCAACTGTCGAGATTTGTTACCGACAATAATTAAAAGGGGCTAAGCGCTGGATCAGGAAGTCGATGGTAGCACAAGACACGGGAAATTATACAGGTTCGGGCTCTCACGGTGGAGATAATAACCTAGTCCTGTGCTCTGGGATTATATGTGGCTAGCTTATTTGCTGATGATGTTGTTCTTGTCTTCTTTTTCCTCCCCGCCCCTCCCTTTATATAGCAGAGGAGGGCGGTTACAAAAAGGAGTCCCACTCGGATACAAGGTGGAGATTATATCTCTTTCCTTATCTGTTATACATGATAGCGGCTAGGATTACAATTGTCCTCCCTAAGTAGGGTTGGTTTCCATCTTCGGGGTTTCCTTGTTGCGCATGGCGGCCTACCTCCTGAGCAATACCCATCTTCATGTAGTCGGCTTGGCCCTCCGTGGGGACTAGAAGATTGATTGCTTCCAACGAGCTTGCATGCAACGTAAAGAAGTCAGGCCGACTAGATGTTCTTGTGCTGCATGCATGCTTGAGTTCGGGAGATCTCTTGGCCGTGATTTCCTTTGTGTTCTGCTTGGCCGGCGGCTGGAGGGTTAATGCATGCGTAGGGCTGGAGTCCCCTGGCAACTAGAAAAATCAAGGGCGGCCAGAAGCGTTGTTCGACGGCAAGAAGGCAGCCGTGCATGCATGCAAAGTGAAGGAGATCATCCAACTAGAAAGAAGTGCATGGCGTGAGGAAAAATCAACAAACTAGGCGTGAGGAAAAATCAGCCGACTAGAAGACTTGATTTCCTCATGCATCTTCTGGCGACTAGAAGAGTTGAAAACCAGCAACACAGAAATGAGACGCATTGGCCGGCGGCTATGGAAACAAATAAACGAGATCAGTATTTTCCTCCGGCGGTTGGAGCCCGCATGCATGACGGCCACGACTAGATAATTTGCTGGCTTACGTTTTTGTTCTTGTATATGCAAGAAGGAGCATCGACTAGAAACATGGGCGAGTAGAAGATCAGAGTTTCTACTTGCGCTATTGTTTCTGCAATGATCTGCGCACGATTCGGCGACCAAGACCCGCATGCATGGCGATCGAAGTCCGGCGGCACAAGATGGTTTGGAGTCTGGCGACTAGAAGGTACTACAATCATCTTGTGAAGGAACATCTCGGATGTAGTCGTCATAGCGGCCTTTCAGAAAGGAGTCAACGATGCCAACTTTATCAAGAAGATGTCCCGGAGGTCGCCGACTACGGTAAAGGAGATGTTGCATTAGCGGCCAAGAGCCACGCCGCGCCACAGCGCCACTCTTCGCAGACGCCACGAGCCACGCCGCGCTTCGAAGCGCCAACTTCGCACGGCTAAGAGCCACGCCGCGCTTATGAGCGCCACTCCGGCAGACGCGACCACGAAGCTCGCCGCGCCATTTAGCGCCACTTCGCACGACCGCCATGAGCTCGCTGCGCCATTTAGCGCCACCGCCGGCGACCACGAGCCTACGCTGCGCCCACAGCGTCACCTTCGGCACGACGCCACGAGCCACGCCGCGCCCGAAGCCCAATCCGGCACGGCCAAGAGCCACGCTGCGCCATTTAGCGCCACCTTTCACGGCCACGAGCCACGCGTGCCGAAGCGCCACCTTCGGCATGGCCACGAGCCACGCCTGCGCCACTAGTAAGGACGACACGATCGTCAGCAACATATGGAGCATAAAGTAGCTAAGTCGCTTTTTACTCAAATATGTCATTGTGAATAAAATTGTTGGCTTTCTTGACTTGCTACTTAGTTAATCCACAACTAAGCAGTAAGTCGGGGGCTACACCTAATAGTGTGTGCATGCGCACATCTTTTTCTTAACGATTGCAAATGATTCCGAGTGCGTTAATTCCGAGTTGTGAAGCTCTGACCCCATGAATGGCGAACTTTAGTCACCCAAAATGTGTGTCTGGGAAAAAGAGCCATGAGCCGACTCCCGACGCTCGGGGGCTAGACTAGTCGGGCAGAGTGCTTAAACAAAAAAGAGTCAAAACCACTCGGATGAATTCAAAATCAATAAGGAAAAGGAGTAAAAAACTCTAAAGCTATATATAAACTAGTCGGATATCACATCTGAATGAATTGTTTTTACATCGTCTAAGTTCTGCATATATATGATTTCAGGGCTGCTAAATTTGGATGAGATGCGTGGAGCTCTATGGAGTCCCTCGCGATCTCTTTGCTTGCAAAGGGCACTCGGCTGGAAAGGAAAACCAGTCGGGAAACTACATCAAGAACTGGAAGCACTCGGCGTGAAGCATGACTCAGCTGAGCCGTTACCAGGAAGGCGGCAACTCGATCACAAAGCACTCGGGGGCTACTGTGGGGTATATGGACCCCGGGTATCTGCATGGCGGGCCAAGAGGACCACCCAAGAGGGGATGGGCCAAGCCGACTACATGAAGATGGGTATTGCTCAGGAGGCAGGCCGCCATGCGTAACAAGGAAACCCCGAAGATGGAAACCAACCCTGCTTAGGGAGGATACAATTGTAATCCTAGCCGCTATCATGTATAACGGATAAGGAAAGAGATATAATCTCCACCTCGTATCCGAGTGGGACTCCTTTTTGTAACCGCCCTCCTCTGCTATATAAAGGGAGGGGCAGGGAGGAAAAAGAAGACAAGAACAACATCATCAGCAAATAAGCTAGCCACATATAATCCCAGAGCACAGGACAAGGGTATTATCTCCACCGTGAGAGCGCGAACCTTTATAATTTCCCGTGTCTTGTGCTACCATCGACTTCCTGATCCAGCGCTTAGCCCCCTTTTAATTATTATCGGTAACAAACCTCGACACAACCCAAGTTCGTTACTTAGATTCGAAGTTTTGGAAGTAGCAGGATATTATCGCTGGTTTATAGGAAGGATTTTCGACAACAGCTAAAACTCTTATACGATTGTTGAAGAGAAAAAGTTGCATGGAAGCTGGAGTATGGAAAAAAGTTTTCGGAAGTTGAAGAAATGGTTAATATCAACACCTGTGTAGCATTACCAGTTGTGCGGAGCAGTTTCGACATCTATGGTGTTACTTCTAGGCAGGATCTGAGATGCGAATTGGCATAAAAAGGACAAGGTTGCTGCCTATGCGATGAGGTAATTGAGATAGCATGAAGAGAGTTACCTTACGTATGACTTGGAGTTAGCTATCGTAGTGCACGATTTGGAAATATGGTGTCACTATCTCAACGAAAATGGATGCGAATCATAAGATTCTAAATTACATATTTACTCAGTTAGACCTTAATATGGAACAAAGAAAATGGCTGGAAATAATCGAAGATTCTAGTGTCAGAATCCATAGGCATTCTAGTAGGGTCATTGTGGTAATCGACGTTTGAATTATGAGGCCACAGTGCGAATAGGTGATAATAAGCAGTCAACTAGGGTTATGCAAAGAATTCGAGAGGCTGCAATCAGAGATGTTCGATAAAGTTTCATAGTTACCTTGAAAATAAGACCAACATTGGAAGATTAGATCACAAAAAGATGAAGGGTGATGAAGTACAAAATCAAGTCAAGGAAAGAAGAAGACTTAGCTAAGAAACAAAATTTTGAGTGATTAGGATATCATAAGAAGTTAAGGTCGAACTAGTGTGCCGGATAGGAAGATCTTAAGTAGATGATACTTAAGGAAGCCCATGATTCTAAGTAATCGATTCATCTAGAAAGTGCTAGAATATATTACGATCTAAAGGAAAAGTTTTGATAGCCTAAGGAGAAGTGTGAAGCTATTTGATGTGATACTCGATGTGATGAGTGTCAGAGAATAATGGTAATGCAATAGAGACCTAAAAGTTCGTTGCACTCATTATAGATCCCTGAGTGGAAATGGGAGGCAAATCATTAAAAGGATCCCTAGTATGAATTAACCATAAAGGATACGAATTCGGAGGAATCATCATTGATTGATTGACCCAAGTTGCTCACTTCGTCCCAAAGAAAAGACGATCTATTTAGGAGACCGATTAGCAAAGCCGACATATCAAGGATTATGTGTTTGCATGGTATGCCCAAGAAGATTGGGACGGATCGAGACAGATAGTCAAACATAAATAGTTAATCGATTCCTAAGATATCTTGAGAACTTGTGCGTTAGCTTACGCCATGTTTTGGGATAAACGCTTGTCATATGCAGAGCTCGATTATAACCATAACTACTAGGTTAGTTCAGAGATGTCACCATTTAAAGCCTTATAGGGTCGTGCCTATCATACCCCGTTGAATTAGAGAGAAACGGGAGAATGTTCAGTATTGGGCCTGAGATTCTTAGGAAGGCTGAAGAGCCAATTGTCATGGTCAGAGAAAGACCAAAAACAAAGACATCAAAGGCGTAAGAAGTTATCTTGACAATCATCGCCGTGATTTGAGCTTTGAACCCAATGATTTCGTGTGTCTTAGGGTTACTCCCCTTAAAGGTGTGAAAAGGTTTCAAGTCAAAGGAAAGCTCGCACCTAGGTATGTCGGGCTATTTAAGATCCTAAGCCGCCGAGGAGAGGTTGCGTATCAGTTGGAGTTGCCACAGTCATTAGCAGGAGTCCATGATGTATTCCATGTGTCTCAGTTTAAGAAATGTCTCAGAGTGCCAGCAGAACAAACGCCGTTAAAAGCTATCGAGTTACAAGAGGATCTGACTTACAAAGAGCAGCCTATTAAGATTTTAGATGTAATGGAGCGTAGGACCAGAAATAAATCTACTCGCTTTTGTAGAGTTCAATGGAGTAATCATTCAGAAATGAAGCAACCTGGGAGCGTGAGGAAGATCTGAAGGCAGAATTTCCAAACCTATTCTCTAGTTAGCCCTAAATCTCGGGGTCGAGATTCCGTTAAGGGGGGGAGGTTTGTAACATCCCAAAATTTTGAATTCTAATTATTTAATATTATTTTATTGCAATTTATGATTTTTGTGAATTTTTCGGATTTACTTGGATTTTCTGAGATTTATTGGAATTATTTTGAATTAAAATATATTACCTTTCGTTAAGAAATAATTATAAAAAGAAAAGTTAAAATAAAGTTTTAACAAAAATATTTTATTTAGGTTTATAATGTCACAAAATATTTTTGAGATTTTTCTTGGAATTTTTAGAGTATTTTTACTACCCTAAATAAACTAATTTATTTTCTGGAATTATTTTAAATGGAAAATCCAGAAATTCCCCATGAACGATGAAGACGCGGCCTAATTCTTATCTTGGACCGACCGGGAATTGGGAGGATCAATATGCGCCGTTGGATCGGGATCCAAGGGCCATAAACACGCCACGTCATTTAAAGTAAACCCTAGTATTCGCAACCGTTGGATCTTGATCGCACGGTCGTCATTGATCGGTACCGGTTCGGACTCTATCTTTTATCCGGATCGTCAGATCGTGATCAAACGGTCGAGGTTCATCGTGTCCAATTCGAATTGCGCCGCCGCCGTGACCGAGTACAACTCCGCGCCGCCGTCTCCGAGTACAACACGCCGCCGCCATGGAACTTTCCGAGTTTATCACGCCATCGCGGGGTATTTAAGGCCCGGGTGACCCTTCCCGAGACTCACCTCGAGCCGCCGCATCTTTTCCCTAAAGCGCCCATTGAGGAGAATCGGCCGCTTGTTGAGAGAGCTCACGGAGTGCCGAAGGGCGTTTAGCGAGAAGTTGCGCGTCGCCGGGATTCTCTTCTAACGATTCAATCCGGATCCGAGTTCCTCGCATTGCACCGCATCGGATTCGCTGCTTCTTGGTCACCGGAGTCGCCAAATCGCCGTCGGAGGTGTCATCATCCTCAGCGCCGGTGGGACCGAGTCATCGCCAGCCATCGCCGGATTCGAGTTTCGTGGACCGTCGGATCGCCATCGAACAATCGGGAATCGTCCACGTCGCCCGGTGAATTGTGGATCACACGGGTAAGCCTCAGCCGTTAGATTAAGATCGTATGGTTGCAAGTGCGCCACGTTATTTAGGTCAACAGTAAAGGGCACGGGTAAGCGATAGCCGTTGGATTAAGATCGTAGGGTCACGAATAGGCCACGTTGATTAAGTGCACAGTGCACCACTCGATATAATAGTGACCGTCTGATTTAGATCGGACGGTGGATATTTAGCCACGTCACCGATTTACCGATAGCCGTTAGATTGGTATTCAATGGCCCGGATTTCGCCACGTATTGACCATACTGAGCGATGCCACGATGACGTCAGCTGACGTCATAAATTCGGTTTTTCTTTATAAAAATAATTCGGTTATTAAATGTTTTTCTGATTTTATGCATTTTCAGGATTTTAAATTTTCCGAGGGCTCGTTCTCCCTCATACGAACTCCGATTGAGGTGATTCAAATTTCTAAAAATTTGTAAAATTGAGATCTATCCAATGGTGACTTGTATTTGAATTTTTGAGTTCATTTGATCTTTGGTTTTGGTGTTTATTTGCTATTTCTTCTCGATTCGCGTAGACGTTGAGTTGAGCGAGGTTTCGGACGAGGAATTATCAATTCAAGAACAATCTTCTTGACCAAGACCAGGAGCTTAAGCAAGGCAAGTTGTGCTTTGATCATGTTGCGCCCATAGCTAGATTAGTTGCTATTTTGTTTTAACTATATTGCATGTTATTTCAATCGTATAAATGATTTCAACTTAAATTTGGGATTAGCTAATGCACCCTTCGAATTATACCCTACCTTGTCATTTGTGTGCCATGATCTATTGTCACCCTAGGTTGGTTCACTATAGTTGGTTAATAATGAAATCAACATGGATGGTTAGATCGAATTAGAACTGCTTAGCCATGCCACGTCATCACATGTACTTGAATCTTTGATAAATAATCTTGACTAATGGAATATGGAACAATGTTATGAATTTGTGTGTCATGTGTGGTCACAAGATGAGATTGAGTTGTGGTGGCAATGGATGTCACGCAACGATATTGAATTGTTGATGGCACGTGGTGCTTGATAATCAAGCTGGGGTGGTTATGATTTTAGATCGAGCAAGTGGCAAGGCGGGGATGCGAGTGGGCCCGATGGGCGGAGGGTATGTGTATGTCTTGCTTTGATCAACCCTAAGGACACCTTGCGAGCCTTTGACTGAGTCGATCATGCAACCACATGTACATTTTGGGGCAGCCTAGTGACTAATTTGCAAAGTCTTAGCTTTAGTACTATCGTGGTGGCGTGAGACCCGGGTGGTGGTAACCAGTCCATGCTCGGGGTGGCTCACATGGCGCAAGAGGGGGCCTGGATGTGGTAACCAGTCCACCAAGTTGAAACCTCAGCGGGTAGTACTAGGTTAAGATGATGCATTTTAAAGGCTTTGTCATGATTCTTTGCCGGCATACCAAAGGAAGTGTGCTAAAGGCCAAGCACAAAGAGATTATCATGTCATGTGGGTAAAGTGCATAACCTCTGCAGAGTGTACAATCTATTCGGATAGCCGTGCTCACGGTATTGAGCAAAGCTCGGGGATTACAGTCAAGGGTGTAGACTTTTGAAAAATGAAAACTTGGGATGGATGGCAGGTTGCCATGAAAAGTTGAATCTTGACTTAGGATGAGAAAACTTGGTTTACTTGAGAAATGCTGAATCTATCTATTACTGTTATTTGTTTTTACTATCTTTTCAATGTATGTACTGTACTTGTTCATAAATGCTGCTTTACTGCAAATGAACTTCTTAGCCTTCCTTTGGAATAAGCCTTGCATATAGTTATGATATAATTGCATTTTGTGCACAACTTGTTGAGTGCTTTATGTACTCACCCTTGCCTACAAACATCATCAGTGCTGAAGAAGGTGTACCATGAAGAGACGAATGTTTATGCTGCGAGCCTTGTCAGTTGCCTGTGGTATACTGAGGGGTTATCTACGTCTTCATTTCCGCTGCAGTTCAATTGGTTGTTCAGCCTTGTGAGGCATTGTTAAGTAAGTTGACCATAAGGTCATTCAATTAGTAATATTTAATAGATAATGTCTTTTATCTTATTTCCGCTATGTATGATTGTGATATTCACTAATGTTGAGCCTGTGTGCACTAGCGTGATCCTGGACTAGTGCAGTATACACAGAGGGTCCGGATTTGCATATTCGGGTCTCGACAAGGATCCAGTGGGATCGGTGACCAAGGCCATCAACTGAGATTTCATATTGCGAGAGACGATGTCGATCTCATGAGTTTTGAGTTGGTAAAAAAGCCCATCAAGAGTCAGAGTCAACAAGTCGGTAGTGTCCTTAATGGTGGTCACCTTTATCTCCCAAATTTGAAGATCGAGCGCGGTCAAGAAATATCGAGTATTATCCGAGTCAGGGTATGTGCAACTGACTGCTCGGAGGTCACTCAAAATCTTCAAAAAATAAGAAAAACACTGGTCAAGACTCTCACCAGCGTATCGTTCAAAATTGTTGTAATCATGCTTGAACTGGTCCTGTCTCACCATCTTGATTTGGGTGGTGACCTCATGGTAAGCATCGAGGGTCACCCAAATCTGATAAGCAGAACGGAAGGTGAGAAATTCTATCGTACTCACTGTAGCTAAGATCTTGTATGAGAATGTTCCTTGCCTTAGCGTTTGCCTCAACATCAACTATATTACTGGCCGTGATATTTTCATCGGTAGGAATCTCATAAGGGAGTTTCACCTTCTACCATATCAGGAAGCCCTGAGCATTGATGTACAACTCTATTCGGGACTTCCAAAAAGAAAATTCAACTCTAGAAAAGATAGAAGGCTTGGTAGAATATTTATTCATAGCTATAGCTCTTAAGACCGGTCAGAATCTATGGAAGAGTAAAACCGGCTCTAATACCAATTGAACGATCGAGATGACGATCATAGAGGGGGGTGAATGATCCCAAATAAAATTTTTCCCACTCAAAATAATCCACCCAAGCCCTCAACTGAAACACTCAAAAGAAGCAAATTAAATGAAGCTAGTTTCCTGCAAGGTTGGTATGACCGGGACAATGCAAGTAGTATCAAGGGTTAAATTAGTACTTTGGGTGAGGCGGTAATCTTGAGCTCAAGAACGATGGGAAAAACGAAGATGAATTCCAAAAGTAAAATTTAAGGAATCTTTTGATCTGCTAGATAAAACTCATGAAACTTGGTAGATGTCTTCCTAAATATGTTAGGAACTCATTCTAACTTTTAATCGCAAGGATTGACATTAAAGTTTTGATCATTTTCACTTTAAAGGAAGAACACATCAAGTTTAAGCAAAACTTATGAACTCGATCTAAGACTAGCTCGTGGGGTTTTGATGATCAAGATGATCTTAGATAGCCTCCCACATGTCACAGCAAGCAAGAACACAAGTCCAAACCTCCAAAAATGCAATATACAAGAATCATTCACTTTAGAACACAAGACTGGTTTCTTGCAAGAAAGATGCATGGATTGCCTAGATGATTGTGATATTGATCTAAAGAAGATTCATTTATCAATCAACATCCTTGGCACAAGAAGCAAAAGCATGTAGAAGGCGGGGAGGCAAATCCAAATTGTGTAAATGTAAATTGTAAGAAAGTAAGTGCGGAATTTAAATGTGGCATTTAAGACATAATTTAAGTGCATAAAGTAAATTCAAGCATAAGGGAATGTGTTTTGGATTTCTATAAGGAAGGTTTACAAAGCCTCACCATAAGGTGGGCAAAACTCAAAGGAGCATCAAAAACCTCAAAACCATCAAGAGGGGAAAGGCTATCTCTACCCTTCTATTTATATCACTCTTGAGTGACCCTCCACCCTTGGATGAATTCCTTCTACTCTAAGGACCACCATTAAGGGTTAGGATTGACTCACTCACTCATACATGGGCTAACCCGAAACCCACACATATAACGGGCTTTTGCACACTTTTCAAAGCATACTAACTAGACCTGCTACTCTATCATCTAGACCATGATCCAACGGCCCTCCATGATCCAAGCAGCGCTTAGCTAGCATCTCATCCATTCCTTGTATTCTAAGTTTGCACCAACTCCATCTCCGATCATCTTCTAGTGATCCTCGACCGTCTGGACCTCTGACACTCCTTGCCTAGTCCCAGTCATCTTCCGTCTCACCATGATCAAAACCTAACGTCCTACAACCATCAAAGACAAGAAAAAACCCATGACATAGCAATGTCCAAAAAGATATGCAATAATTATCACAAAATCATCATATATATCGAATTCCACTCGTAAAAGCTAGTATTACCGCCCCAGGCCGGTAGCACCACCCTACAGCCAAAACCGAGAAAAGATGCCCTTTCAATTTTTCACACTGGCTAGAGCCCAGTGCCACCGCTCATGGTAGACCAATGCTACCGCCCCTAGGCCGGTAGCACCACCCTACTGCCCAACCAGAAAACACCTCTCTCTGGAATTTTCACACCGACCATAGTCCTGGTGCTACCGCACTCGGGCCTATGCTAGACCGGTAGCACCGTCCTAGCTGGATAGCACTCCTAAATGCTTCAAATTTCGAATCAAACTTCAAATCTCCCTCAAACTCAAGCACTACTAGCTTAAACAATGTCAATAACTCATCACAAATATAGGTAAACCTCTATATGGCCTTTCAGTCTGTGATGTTATAATGTGTAGTAGTGCACTGACCCTTATAGCTCGCCGGCATCATTCATCTCCCCCCTCATCCTTTTTTCACATGTTGATCCAATTTTGTGCATTGTGTAATTTTTCCTTGCATTTCTTGAAAAATTCCGAAGGTTCAAATTCTTGATAAATGAAATAAAAAATGGAAATTATTGTATTTTATTGTAAACAAAATCTGGAATTGTAGAAATGCAAAAATCAATGAACATGAAAAATATTGGCAAAAAATGATTCAAATTTTGACCAAAAGTTGTTCAAGAAAAAATGAAAATGAAATGAAAGATAAAGAGAGAATGGTGAGACAACTAAAAAAATATTGAAATCCAACGGTCAAAATGTTTTAAGATTTGAGAGAGAATGAACCAAAGAAAATGTTCAAAATTCGACTGAAAATATGGACCGAGCATATGTTCAAATTTGGTCAAAAAATGAACCGATAGTATGTGCCAAAAAATGTTGAAGCTGAAAGAGAGATGCTCTATTATTAATGGACTACTATTAACGTTTAGATTTACATTTGTATATCATGTGCAAAAAAATTAAATAAAATACAATCATATGTCATTCAAATGGCATCAATCAAACCGCATTTGACCAAGGAATATTTTAGCCTACCTAAAAACTAGGCTACCAAATACTGAACCTTTTTATTATAGCCATTCAACCGTACAACTCTTCAGCTATACAACCCAACCAGAAGTTGTTTCTTAAAAAGATACAGTCAGACCAAACAAAGCCTTAGTATTGCGGTTGCCTCAGGGGCCTGTTTGTTTCAGCTTTGGATTCTCTAAAAACTGATTCTGGATTGTGATTGTAGAGAAGCTGATTCTCCAAAAGCTGAAATCCAAAAGCATACATCACTATTACAGAACTGGGCATCACAACCGGCCTATTAGAAGTGGTTTGGTGCGAACCCGTTGTGATGTTCGCACCAGAAGCGGTTCGTAGGCAACGGTCCGGAGAGGGCTTTCAAAAGCGGTTTGAGATACGAACCGCTTCTGAATGTTGATTTCTAGAAGCGGTTCGTGTCTCAAACCGCTTTTGGAAGCCCTCCCGCGCAGCGCATTTAAACCCTTCTTCCTCCATGAGCCGGCAGAGGTACGATCGAATAGAGAAGGGCTGGCCCAGCGCTGTTCTTGGGGAGGTGCTATCCAAATTTTTAATTAGGGGTGATTAGCTCCAAATTAAGTGTTTCAAGGTTAGTAACATCATGTGAACATCCTTCTCACCTAGAGATTGCTATTTTTTCAATGGATGTGAAGAAATCTTGAACTTTTTAAGCAAGATCACCATGATCAAAAATTTGTTTTATATGCTTGTTTTTGTTGTTGTATGAAGATGTAGGGTGGAGATCTAGTTCAAAATATGACATTACAAGGTAAAGGTGATTGGAAGCTTTAGATCTAGGTGGTTGTTAGCTTTAGAATCTTAAATATCACAATATTGCAAGGAAGTAATTATTGGTGTATGAAATAAAATAGAAAAACATGTAGAAGGATAAAAAATAATTACAAAGGTAGGAAGGGATACAAAATAATTAGAAAGGTAGGTCTTTAATTGGATGACGGTGTAGGTGGAGGTTTTTTGTTGGGTTTAAGTGGTCATGAGCTTTAGATTTTTAAATGTAACTATAAGTTACATTATAATTTTTGTAACGAAATTTGTTATAATTTTTAATAAAATTATAACTTGGTGTAGATGAATCGGCAATGGATGTACAATGCGAACCGTCGCTCGAGAGAGTTCATTGATGGCGTGCAGGCTTTTCTCGATGCGGCCGTTGCATTCTTGCCTCCAAGCAGCTTCATATGTTATCCATGTGTAGATTGCAAGAACAAGAAGGAGCACTCCCAGTAATGGCAAGTTATGAACCATTTGATCATGAGAGGTTTCATGCTAAACTATACATGTTGGACCAACCATGGCGAAGTTGAGGCGATTAGCCAGTAAGACGATGAAGAAGGCGAGGAAGAGGAAGATGGATTCAACAGTATCCCAGGACGGCACGCAATACTGTTCCGTGGAAGAAACACTTGGTGACTTTGGTGATGATGAGCTAGACCAGATGCTGCATGATGGAGAGGGAGACTACACAAATGAAAGACAGTTCGAGAAGTTCCAGCGCATGTTGGAGGACCACAGAACTCCTTTGTACCCAAACTGTGGGTAGGGCCACAAAAAGCTACGTACCACACTGGAACTCATGCAATGGAAAGCTACAAATGGTGTGTCAGATAAGGGATTCGATGAGTTGTTATCACTCGTAAAGAAGTTGCTTCCAGAAGATAACACTCTGCCCGAATCTACATATGAAGCCAAGTAAGTCGTCTGTCCTTTGGGATTGGAAGTACAGAAGATACACGCATGTCTTAATGATTGTATCCTGTATCGTAATGAGTATGCCGATTTGGATGTTTGTCTAGTGTGCAAAGAATCACGGTATAAGGTGAAGCGTGACGATCCAGGTGAAATAGATAGGGAGCGTAAGAAGAAGAGACCTCCAGCTAAAGTGTTGTAGTATTTCCCTGTGATCCCCCGATTGAAACGTATGTTTGCTAATAAAGCGCATGCCCAGATGATGCGTTGGCACAAAGAAGAGCGTAAGGACGACAGGATGCTTAGACACCCTGCAGATGGCTCACAGTGGAGGAAAGTCGACCGGACGTACCCGGACTTCGCATATGAGGTGAGAAACATAAGGTTTGGGTTGAGTACCGATGGGATGAATCCTTTCGGAGAATTGAGCAGCAGCCATAGCACCTGGCCTGTTACACTATGTATCTATAACATTCCTCCATGGCTGTGCATGAAGCGAAAGTACATCATGATGCCGTTGTTGATCCAAGGCCCCAAGCAACCTGGAAATGACATCGATGTCTACCTGAAACCATTGGTTGAAGATCTTGTGACGTTGTGGGACGATGGTGCAAGGGTATGGGATGAGTACAAAAGGGAGTATTTCACCCTACGTGCATTCTTATTTGTAACAATCAACAACTGGCCTGCTCTCGGTAACCTGTCCGGCCTAACTATCAAAGGATATAGAGCATGCGTCCAGTGCTTAGATGAAATGGACGGCATGTACCTGAAAAACTCTCGGAAGGTTGTGTATGATGAGGACATCACTCCTATACATACACCCAAGACTCCTCCAGTTGTGATGCAAGGACCCATCACAAGAGCACGAGCACGGCAATTGAATCAACAGGTGAGCTCATTCCTAAGTGCCCGTGCATATACTTGTGAGGATGGTATGCTACCTAATGATATTATTGATTATCTTGTACTTAGGAACTTTGGAGAGGACCATGAAGGCCTTGGAAACCAGCAAGGACCAGGAGGGAGGCAAGGAGAGTGTCCAAGTCCAAGTCAAGTTGGAGGTCAATTCATCTCGGAATCGACTACCTCGTCCACCAGGAGCAGCGTTCACTAAAATTGTCGCCCAGGCCACAAACGGGCTCCGATTGCGATGATCCACATATGCCTCGAAAGCTAAGGAGATAATCTTTACAATGGCACTGGTTTCACGTCATTTGGACTTCGGAGTCGACGGGAATTTACGTTGCAAGTTGGCGGACAGAATCTGTCCCAGGGTGCTGCGTCACCAATTTGGGCCCTTGGCCCATGTATCGTGTTGGAGTCCATCACGGACGCGTCTAGGGTTTCTAGGACGTCCCTAGCCTTTATATCCAGTAGCCGCCGCTAGGGTTTGATTTGGGTTTTGCTTAGATTAATTCTGTCTTTGAACAGTGTCGCCGTTCATCGGTTTGTGAGACCCCAACTCGTGAGCTTCATCCTCAATTGCAAATTCAGTTGCATCTTTCTTGTTCTTGCTTGTGTTCTCGATTCATTGGCAGGGATTAGCCTTCGTGGCGAGGTCAACCGGCAGCGCCGGTTGATAACCGAAGGACGCGTGGTGCTGCGATTGCGGGGTTTTGATCGTGCGATCAAGAAGCGGATCGTGTGTGTCTCGCGCCGCCTAATCGACTTATCCTCCACGGCGGAAGTTAAGGCAACACTGTCCCCATCAAGTGGTATCGAGCAAGGTTTACCGTCGAGTTCGCCTTTTCCCATAGTTTAATTTAGTTTTGTGTTAGTCCTATAGTCCACGAAAAAGCCCAAAAAAAATTGCAGTTCATAGTCTACCATACCTAGAACCCGCCCTAGCCTTTGCACAATTTAGTTTGAATCCGTAGTGTTGAGTTTGTGTCCATAGTCGAGTCGTGTTGCTGGTTTAGATCGTGGTCTTAATTTAGTTGTGTTTCATCTCCATTGCATCATCCCATATCCTACACCGACCACGTCACCAATCGCTATTTGAGTCCTTGTTGGATTCGGATTGTTTTGTGGTTTTCCTCGATTAGTCCTAGTTGTATTAGGGTTTCTCCTTCATAAACCTAATTCCCCACCTCCTGTTAGCCATATCGCCACCCCTCATCACAGAACCTGCCACCACAGATCATCGCGTTCCATATCCACTCCATCGTCCTTGAGTTTGGAGAGCCGCCCTAAAACCACGATTGAGTCCTTAGTAAACGGCCATAACTTTCGCATCGGACTCGGAATTAAGCGAATTTTTTTTCACGGATATCTACAGAAAATTTTACATCCGTTTCTCCCCACTTCGTCGGGTTTGCCGAAATTATTTTGCGAAATTCCCTCTGGAAGATTGAGTTCTCGTGGCCAAAGTTTGAGCACGCTTTTGAAAAACACTTCTTATTTCATATCGGTTTCATCTTACATCTTTTAAGGCTGAAAATTTGTGTGCTGTCTACCTTTGTGCTCCTGATCCTAGGAAAAATATCAGAAAAATCAAACAAAAAAAAAATTTTTTGTGAAGGAAGGCAAAAAAGAGCAAAAAAAAAAAAAAAAAAAAAAAAGGCGAGGAGCAAGGGTAGGTGTTTTTACCGAGCCTGAGAAAAGTATTTTGCTGTTCTGCTGATATCTGTTCATATATTACGGCGCCTTTGTTGCTTGTTTCTATACCTTCCTTGATTTACTGCCAATAGAATAAGGACACGTTTAGACCAACAACTAGGGCAAAAGCTTTGGACATTTATTCAGCATTACTATCTCTGTCTTGAATTGTGTGCCACTCAATACATATAACCTTCCTCTGACTCCACAAATACATCCTTCGATCGGACAAAGTTATTGACCCTTGCAATCGCTTCATCACGCCCTCACGATTGTCACGAACCCGACCACGGTTGCACCGTCCCTCATTGTGTTGGTAGAGAACCGGGTAAGAACTTGGTAAGATTGCTTGAGAGTGAGAGATCCCACCTCCTAGTAGTTCATAGGGCTCATAATACTTGTGTTTGTATTTCCCTCTGTCCTTTTACGTGCTAACCATGGCGGTGGCAAGAAGGGCAGAACGAGGATGATGTTACCATCGGCGATCGTGTCCTTCATTCAGTTATCGACCATCTTTGGATGAGATAAGAATGATGTTCAAGGAGCATGCCATGACGAAAACAGGACCCTTGAGAGCATCGATCGACGAGTCTCCACCCTTGCCGATAGGATGGATGCGTCGGCGCCCTCCGCGATCGTTGATGGAGATGCATCCGTCAACCACGGCAACAACGACCATGACGAGGATGGTGATTTTGAGGAAGATGAAGATGAGCGACAACGTGCGCGAGAGAAGCGTCTTTGCTCAGCGAGACGCCGTCTTCATGACCGTCTTCGCGCAACCATCACGGTATGGGAGGTAATAACGAGAACCGCAATGATGATCCTTTCGCTAAGGTAAAATTCACCATCCCTTCCTTTTACGGCGGTTATGATCTTTGATGCTTACTTAGATTGGGAGATGACGATTGACGAAATTTAACTCCCATCTAGTTCGAGATTCATAGAGTTAGACAAGCCACTAGTGAATTTAAAGATTTTGCTATAATCGGTGGAATGAACTAGTAAATGCCCGCTACAACCTGATTCTTGGCGAGATTAAAAGATGCTATCGTAATAGATTTGTTCCTCCTTCCTACCAACGTGATATCGCAAGAGATTGCAGCGATTAGATCAAGGTAGTATATTGTTCGGAATATTACCAAGAGCTTCAAAAGGGTATGTTACGTTGTGGGGTAGTAGAGGAACACGAGGATAAGATTGCTCGTTTTACGGTGGTTTGCGTCGAAATTCAGGACATTGTTGACTATAAAGAATATACAAGCTGTCAATCGCTTGTTTCAACTTGCTATGTTAGCGAGAGAAGGAGTTGCGGGCGCCATTCTAAGAGCAGAGCAACGGCGGCGGCACCTTCACGCCTCGAGCGACTACGGGACAAGCGAAGCGGTGCCTTCTTCCACCTTCCCACCAAGCGCACCGCCACCTTCGACGAGCACACGACAGACATCGATGGCACCGCCGCGCGTGCCACGGACAACGACAAGTCGACCCGCCAACATCGGCCAAGAGCTCCTCCGTCGCTTCCACGGCCGTACATCGGCGGAATTCGCTGCCATAAGTGCCAAGGATTGGCCACGTCAAGAGAATGCCCCACCGGCGGGCATACATCGCCACCGACGATGGAGGTTACATCGGCGCCTCCGATGTTGAGGATGAGGTCGGCGACACCAGATTAGGCGGCGGCGTGGATGATGATGATGCCACCTTTGGCGCCGAGGATACCGCTGCGTCTGGGGCCATCATTGTCCAACGTGTCCTTAAGCGCACAAATGGAGCAAGCGGCGGCAGCGGCGCCACAACTTGTTCCAGATTTTCTTCGTCATCAACAACCGAAGCCGTGCGCGTGATCATTGACTCCGGCATTGCAACAACTTGGTGAGTCTGATTTGGTCAAAGCTTGGCTTGACCACACGCCCGCACCCACATCCATACCACATTCGGTGGTTGAATGATTCCGCAAAGCTAAGGTAACACAAACAGTTCGGGTTCATTTTCCATTGGTTCCTATTCGATTTTGCTGATTGTGATGTGGTTCGATGCAAGCTTGCTCTCTTTTATTGGGTCGCCCATGGGAATATGACAGCGATGCACTTCACCACGGTAGAAGTAATAAATACACTTTTATGCATAAGGGAAAGAAAATTACACTTCTACCTTTGACCCCGCTGAAATTGTTAAATCGATAGGGAGCGGATTGCTAATGACAAGAAACCCATTGATGAAAAATCTGAAATTCAGCATGTAGCCAACCAAATTAAATTGAGGAATCCGTCTTGCTTGCTACAAAATCTGATCTTGCTGCCATTAGTGATGATGCTTTGTGCTATGCTTTGATATGCAAAGATGCTTTGTTTTCAATGGATGATATGCCCAGTACTTTGCCTCCTGCTGTCACTAATCTTTTGCAGGAGTATGCGGATGTTTTTCTCTTTGAAATACCTCCAGGACTCCCACCCATACGAGGATTGAGCACCAAATTGATTTGATACAGGAGCGAGTTTGCCAAACCGAAATGCTTATAGGACCAACCCCGAGGAGACTAAGGAGATTCAGCGCCAAGTCCAAGATCTTTTGGATCGCGGGTATGTACGTGAGAGCCTTAGTCCTTGTGCTGTTCCTGTTCTTTTGGTTCCTAAGAAAGATGGCAGTTGGCGCATGTGCGTAGATTGTAGAGCCATTAACAATATCACAATAAGGTATCGTCATCCTATTCCTAGGTTAGACGACATGCTTGATGAGTTAAGTGGTTCTATAATTTTTTCTAAGGTTGACTTGCGTAGTGGATACCACCAAATAAGAATGAAATTGGGAGATGAATGGAAAACAGCCTTTAAAACCAAGTTTGGATTGTATGAGTGGTTAGTCATGCCTTTTGGGTTAACTAATGCACCTAGCACTTTCATGCGCTTAATGAGCGAGGTTTCTGAGCTTTCATTGGGAAATTTGTGGTGGTTTATTTTGATGATATATTGATTTACAGCAAGTCGTTACATGAACATCTTGATCATCTCGTGCTGTTTTGATGCTTTATGCGTCTTTGCACGTTTATTTGGTAACCTCGAGAAGTGCACTTTTGCACGAACGAGTATCGTTTCTTAGCTATGTTGTGACTCCGCAGGAATTGAGGTGGAGAAGCCAAGGTGCCGCGATTAAGAGTTGGCCAACGCCATACGGCGATTTCACAAGTCGGAGTTTCCATGGACTTGCGGATTTTACCGCCGCTTTGTGAAGGATTTCAGCACCATTGCAGCCCCATTGAATGAGTTGACGAAGAAGGAGTTGTGTTCCATTGGGGGCAAGCACAGAGAATGCCTTCAACCTTTTGAAAGATAAGCTTACTAATGCACCTTTACTCCAACTTCACGATTTTAATAAGACCTTTGAGCTTGAATGTGATGCTAGTGGGATTGGAATTGGTGGTGTTTTGATGCAAGATAGAAAACACATTGCTTATTTTAGCGAAAAATTGAGTGGTCTGTCTTGAATTATTCCACGTATGATAAAGAATTGTATGCTCTTGTGCGATCTTTAGAAAGCGTGGCAACATTATCTTTGGCCCAAAGAGTTTGTTATTCATTCGATCATGAGTCGCTAAAACATATTCGCAATCAAGTGAAACTGAATCGTAGACATGCTAAATGGGTTGAATTTATTGAATCTTTTCCTTATGTTATCAAACACAAGAAAGGGAAGGATAATGTAATTGCTGATGCCTTGTCTAGGAGATATACCATGTTGTCCCAACTTGATTGTCGTATATTTGGATTGGAATCAATTAAAGAACAATATGCTCATGATGAAGACTTTAAAGATGTCTTGCTGCATTGCAAAGAGGGAAGAACATGGGACAAATATGTGATAAATGAAGGATTTGTGTTTAGAGCTAACCGCCTATGCATTCCAGTTGGATCCGTTCGTTTTCTTTTTGATCTGAGGAGGCTCATGGAGGAGGTTTGATGGGTCATTTTGGTGCCAAGAAGACGGAGGCCGTGCTGTCCGCTCACTTCTTTTGGCCGAAGATGAGGCGAGACATTGAGAGGTTTGTATCCCGCTGCACAACATGTCAAAAGGCTAAGTCACGATTGAATCCACATGGTTTATATATGCCTCTTCTGTTCCTAGCACTCCATGGGAGGATATATCTATGGACTTTGTTTTAGGACCGCCTAGGACCAAGAGGGGAGGGATAGTGTTTTTGTGGTGGTTGATAGATTTTCTAAGATGGCTCACTTTATTCCTTGTCATAAGAGCGGCGATCTTGTTAATGTTGCTAACCTTTTCTTTCAAGAAATCGTTAAGCTTGCATGGTATGCCTTCTACTATTGTTTCAGATCGTGATGCCAAGTTTTTGAGCCACTTTTGGAGAACTCTATGGAATAAATTGGGGACCAAGTTGCTGTTTTCAACAACATGTCATCCCCAAACCGATGGCCAAACCGAGGTAGTAAATCGTACATTATCTACTATGTTGAGGACTGTTCTGAAGAAGAATTTGAAGATGTGGGAAGAGTGTTTGCCGCATGTTGAGTTAAACTTATAATAGGGCGGTACACTCCACCACCAAGGTAAGTCCTTTTCGTAGTGTATGGCTTCAATCCCGTGCCTCTATTGATCTATTACCTTTACCTACTAGTGAACGAGTTCATCATGATGCTAAGGAACGTGCTGAATTTATTTTGAAATTGCATGAAAAGACTAAAGAAAATATTGAAATGATGAATGAAAGGTATAGGACTGCGGGAAGCAAAGGTAGAAAGGAGGTAAAACTTGAACCGGGTGATTTAGTATGGTTACACTTGAGAAAGGATCGTTTTCCAGAATTGCGAAAATCTAAATTAATGCCTAGAGCTGATGGTCCTTTCAAGATACTTGAGAAAATAAATGATAATGCATATAAACTTGAGTTGCCGCCCGAATTTGGGGTTAGTCCCACATTTAATATTGCAGATTTGAAACCGTTCATGGGAGAAGAAGATGAGCTTGAGTCGAGGACGACTCCACTTCAAGAGGGGGAGGATGATGAGGACATCACTCCTATACATACACCCAAGACTCCTCCAGTTGTGATGCAAGGACCCATCACAAGAGCACGAAATCTGACAATTGAATCAACAGTGAGCTCATTCCTAAGTGCCCGTGCATATACTTGTGAGGATGGTATGCTACCTAATGATATTATTGATTATCTTGTACTTAGGAACTTTGGAGAGGACCATGAAGGCCTTGGAAACCAGCAAGGACCAGGAGGGAGGCAAGGAGAGTGTCCAAGTCCAAGTCAAGTTGGAGGTCCAATTCATCTCGGAATCGACTACCTCGTCCACCAGGAGCAGCGTTTACTAAAATTGTCGCCCAGGCCACAAACGGGCTCCGATTGCGATGATCCACATATGCCTCGAAAGCTAAGGAGATAATCTTTACAATGGCACTGGTTTCACGTCATTTGGACTTCGGAGTCGACGGGAATTTACGTTGCAAGTTGGCGGACAGAATCTGTCCCAGGGTGCTGCGTCACCAATTTGGGCCCTTGGCCCATGTATCGTGTTGGAGTCCATCACGGACGCGTCTAGGGTTTCTAGGACGTCCCCTAGCCTTTATATCCAGTAGCCGCCGCTAGGGTTTGATTTGGGTTTTGCTTAGATTAATTCTGTCTTTGAACAGTATCGCCGTTCATCGGTTTGTGAGACCCCAACTCGTGAGCTTCATCCTCAATTGCAAATTCAGTTGCATCTTTCTTGTTCTTGCTTGTGTTCTCGATTCATTGGCAGGGATTAGCCTTCGTGGCGAGGTCAACCGGGCAGCGCCGGTTGATAACGAAGGGCGCGTGGTGCTGCGATTGCGGGGTTTTGATCGTGCCGATCAAGAAGCCGGATCGTGTGTGTCTCGCGCCGCCTAATCGACTTATCCTCCACCTGACAGAAGTTCGGGCAACACTGTCCCCATCAGTGTACATGGGTCACCGTAGGTTTCTTCTTACGAGTCACCCGTTGCGGAAGAAAGGCAGGAAATTTAATGGGCAACCAGACCTTCGTGCAAGGCCTTAGCATCGTAGTGGCCCATGTGTGTTTGCTATGGTAAAGGATTTGAAAGTAGTATTTGGAAAGGGTCCTAGAAGCAAACATGTGTAGAATGAGGATGGTCAGGCACCCATGTGGAAGAAGAAGTCAATATTTTGGACTTGCCTTATTGGGAGGTCATGGAGGTTCGTCACTCACTTGACTTCATGCACAACACAAAGAATGTCTGCTTGAACCTGCTAGGCTACATAGATATGTACGGAAAATCGAAAGATACACTGCAAGCTCGGAAGGACCTTAAACTCTTGGAGCTGAGGAACGACCTACATCCGGAAAAAAGAGGGAAAGGACAACATTACCTACATCCTGCGAGCTACACTCTAAGCAAAGAAGAGAAAAAAAGCATGATAGAGTTCCTGAACAATGTGAAGGTCCCTTCCGGATACTCCTCGAATGTAAAGAGACTCATAAACACGAAAGAGAATAAAATCGTACACATAAAATCCCATGACTGTCTTGTGTTAATGACACAGTTGCTCCCAGTGGCTGTGAGAGGCATACTGCCTGAGTGGGTACGGGGGACAATCACAAAGCTGTGTTCTTTTTTCAACGCGGTTTCACAGAAGGTCATTGACCCAGATAAACTAAGTAAGTTGCAGGATGACGTGGTACAAAGTGTGGTTAGTCTTGAGATGATCTTTCCTCCTACATTCTTTGATATTATGGTTCATCTCACTGCTCACCTCGTCAAAGAGATAGCTATTCTCGGACCCGTGTATCTACACAACATGTTCCCTTTCGAGAGGTACATGAGTGTGCTAAAGAAGTATGTCCGTAACCGTTCTCGTCCGGAAGGATGCATTGCCGAGGGTTATGGGACAGAGGAGGTGATTGAGTTTTGTGTGGATTACATTAATGATCTAAACCCGATCGGCGTCCCTATATCACGCCATGAGGGGAGGCTACGGGGAAAAGGGACACTAGGAAGGAAAGCAATTGCATGCAATGATCTTCTTACATTTAAGCAAGCATATTTCACGGTTTTGAAACAATCAACTGTAGTGGCCCCGTATGTCCTTGAGCACAAGAGTATTCTATGCCGCGATTTCTCGGGGAGGTCTGAGGATTGGATAACACTGAAGCACATGGATTCTTTTGACGCTTGGTTACAAAAGTACATCCTTTTGAAAGGGTCAGACAATGAACAGTTGCAACGCTTGGCTTGGGGACCATCTAGTGAAATCGTGACATTCAAGGGGTACGAGATAAATGGTTACACATTCTACACCAGATCCCAGGATAACAAGAGCACCAACCAGAATAGCGGTGTCCGTATAGACGCCGAAGACAACAAAGGCAAGGTGGATACATATTATGGTTTCATAGAAGAGATATGGGAGCTTGACTATAGACCTTTGAAGATCCCTCTATTTATGTGCCAATGGGTCAAACTGACTTCAAGCGGCTTGAAGGTCGACAAATACGGTATGACAATCGTGGACCTCATGCAAGTCGGCTATAGGCGCGAACCGTTCATCCTCGCGAACGATGTGAGACAGGTCTTCTACGTAATGGACATGTCAAGCAAACCTAAGAAGCAAAAGGACAAGCAGAAATATTATAGTACTAAGCCAAAGCGACACGTGGTTCTCCAAGGCAAACGAAGGATTGTTGGAGTTGAGGACGTCACAGACGAGGAAGAGTATAGTCAGTTCGACAAGATCCCTCCTTTCGCTGTGGATGTCGACATAAGCCTCCTCAATGACACAGACGTGGATACTCCTTTCATACGTCGCAATCATAATGAAGGAACACTTGTAAAGACAAAGTACGTTACTACTTAAGATGTACCACTACTGTATGAACTATGTATATGTAACACGGGTCTTCTACTGTATGAAGTGTTTATTTGGAATGAATGTAAAGTGCCAAAATTCTGGAATGAAACTAACGTGCTAAAAGCTTTTTATAAAAATTGTGAAATGAAAGTGAAGTGCTAAAAGCATTTTTTAAAAATTCTGGAATGAAACTGAAGTGCTTAAAGCTTTTTTAAAAATTATGGAATGAAACTAAAGTGCTAAAAGCATTTTTTAAAAATTCTGAAATGAAACTGAAGTGCTAAAAGCTTTTTAAAAATTATGGAATGAAACTAAAGTTCTAAAAGCTTTTTTAAAAATTCTGACATTAATTTTACAAGCGGTTGGTACTAACAACCGCTTGTATATATTAATATTACAAGCGGTTGATAATACCAACCGCTTGTAGAAAGTTGTACAGTAAAAAAAAGAATGGCAAGGGGGCACGAGCGGGGTTCGAATCGGGGCGAACGAGCCTGCACACTCAAACGCCACGTGCTAGCCAGGGGGGAGGAAGAGATCTTATCAAACGATATGGGCACCATATTCTTTTGAATATTACCCAGTTAGCACTTCTACAAACGGTTGGTATTAATAGCCGCTTGTAGCTTGCGCTCTACAAGCGGTTGGTAATATGAACCGCTTGTAGAAGTCCTCCCACTACAAGCAGTTGGTTCTAAAAACCGCTTATAGAGATATTTTACAAGCGGTTTGTAATACCAACCGCTTGTAGAAGGCCTTCCACAAGCGGTTGGTAGTAAAAACCGCTTGTAGAAGTGAGTTCCCTGTATAAGATAAAGAGACCAAATTTTCTAAGTCCCCGCGCTCTCAGACCCCAAATTTTTCTAAGTCCCCGCTCTCAGACTCCAGACCTCCTGTGTCTCACCGCCGCCGCCTCCGTTGAGACCCCGCGCCGCCATCCTCGTCAATGCCATCGCCTCGTCCGCCACCCAACCATCTCGGCGCCACTCCACCCCCGGCGCCACTCCACCCCGGCGCCACTCCAACCATCCCGACGCCACTCGACCCCTGCGCGGTGCCCTCGCCGATGCATCCTCCGCCACCTCGCCGACGCCTCCTCCGCCACCAAGCCGCCGCCACATCGCCATTCCACCCCGGAGGACCGAGGTATAGCTGTGCATGCCGTCGTCCTCCCTCTCTAATTCGGCTACCCACAAGGTGTTAGGTGAAATGCCCACCAGGGGTTCGGTGACAAAGCACTCTCTGTGATTACCTTACTGTTGGAGTCTTGCAAAGGGGCTAGTCTTTCAGACTTGGGGACCTTGCAAGTGGTAGTTGTTTGTTCAATGAGGATTGGGAATTAGTGAGAACTTTGTGACAACAATTTCAACTGATATATACTTGAGTAGTTTAATTGTTAACTAGTCAAATCCAATATATATATGTCCTGTGAATACTGTTCTAGTATGCTCAATATCTTGCCGCTGTTAGTGTTGAAATCATCTTGTTGCTTTCTGTAGGCACTAATTTTGCTATATGTTGATGCTGAATTAACTTGTTGTCTATGTTTAATTCACTCATCTGATGGCTAGCTTGTTTCATTCTATTGTCAGCTGCTTCTTGCATACCTGATTCTTAGATATATATTAGCGGTCAGTTCTCAATTGATTACTCTCCTATATTTGTTAGAATATTGAAATATTGTTTATTTTCAATAAGGTTGTCACAAATAGGTCAGTGATCTTTGTCCCTTGTGACGAGGATGGCCTTTAAGGCAACCCGTCATCTGAGAACAATACAAAAATAACAACTTGAGCATTATGCTAGTTGTGATGTCTCTTATACTTGTTATTGTTATGCAATTAAGCAAATACTTGTTCATGAGCTTGAATGCTTTGATACATGTCTCTTATACTTGTTATTATGATGTCTCTTATACTTGTTATTGTTATGCCATAACTTGAGCAAATACTTGTTATGCAATTAAGCAAATACAAATAGGTCAGTGATCTTGGTTCAGTATTTATGCTTAAATGACAATGTTATCTCATGGCTGTTTATTTTTCTTGGAATGATTGTCATGATAAAATTGCTAATACCGCAATATTTACAACAATCCAATATGTAGTGAGGATAAAGAGACCTATCTATCTATGAATATGAATAATTGGATGTGCGTGATTGTGATGCCATATACAGATACAGATGCCACATAGTATGCATGGTATTTTTGGAAGCACTTCTTTCATGCATAGTGAACTGTCTTGAATTCTCTAGTTATGAAGTACTCAAGTATAATTTATGAAAAAATAACTAGCTACTATCTGAATTTATTCCAGATTGATATCCCCTAAAGTTATGGCACTACTGTTTACAGAGGCTGGTCAGATGAAGATAAGGACTCGGTAAAATTTGCTTAATAAAAAATAATGAATCATTCTTATTCCACACTAATATGATATTCAAAAAATAAAATAAGGTTATAAATCCACAACTAGTATGTTAATAGTCTATTACACCAAAAGAAAGCAAAGCGATCATTCCATGTCAACGAAACACGTCACCTCGTGGCTTCGCCTCTCGGTGTCTGTCAATGTCGCTCTCAGGCAGCCATGCTTCTTGAACTTGCAGGGGCTGGTCAAGCCGCCCAGGACCTTCTCCAATAGCGACATCAGGTGCCGGCCGTTGGAGAAGGTCCTAGGTCTCTTGATCAGCCCCTGCAAGTTCAAGAAGCATGGCTGCCAGAGAGCGTCCGATACACTGAGAGGTGGATCCATGAGGTGACGTGCTTGGTTGACATGAAATGATCGCTTTGCTTTCTTTTGGTGTAATAGACTACTAACATTCTAGTTGTGGGTTTATAACCTTATTTTATTTTTTGAAAATCATATTAGTGTGGAATAAGAATGATTCATTATTTTTATTAACAATAAGCAATAATATTCTAAAGAATATATGAAATGTGTTAGTATATGTGAAATGTATAAGTATATGTGAATTGTCAATTGTATATGTATCATGTGAAATGTGTTAGTATATGTGAAATGTATAAGTATATGTGAATTGTCAATTGTATATGTATCATGTGAAATGTGTAAGTATATGTGAAATGTATAAGTATATGTGAATTGTCAATTGTATATGTATCATGTGAAATGTGTAAGTATATGTGAAATGTCAAATTGTATATGTATCATGTGAAATATGTTAGTAATATGTAATATGGTTGTTTCAAAGTAATATGATATTTATGTGAACATTTTTTTGGAATTACGATAGATGGCGCAACCAGGACGTGGTGACCCTACTTTCGACGAGGGAGAACAGTTCTTGCTGGACTCCATCGCGCTGGGTAGCATCGAAGGTGATGCTAACGCTGCTGCCATTGAGGCTAACGTTGGTTCCGGTGAGGCCGTCGAGGCTGCAGCCAATGAAGCCATTGATGCTGGAGCCGCTGAGTCCGGTAACACTGGTTCCGGCCAGGATGAGGTATAGCCAGAAGAATATAATCCCCGTGGACATGTTAATTAATCGCAATTCATTAATATAATACACTCTGACACGTTTATACATATGTTTGTGTATTTCAAGCCCCGTACATCGAGCAACCAATCCAAGCATCGGGGACCTAACAAGAAGCCATCCACAAAGCACGTGTTTACCGACGTTAACAACGAAGGGATGCCGGTTGCCCCACTTTGGGCCGTACAACAACGCTTGCGGTTACCACGTGAGGGATCACGTCCCAATTAGCATCAGAAAATGGGCCGAAGTTCCTCAAGCTACCAAGGACCTGCTCTGGCAAGATATTAAGGAAAATTTCACATTTCCTCAAGGGTCCGAAGACAAGGCCAAGAAATTCACTCTGAAGAAGATGGCAACAATGTTTCAGGCGTGGAAGACGTCTCTCAGTCGCAAGTATGTCCAGAAGGGAGAAAGACCCGACTTCAACCAATTTCCTAAGCTGGCGGATCACTGGGAAGCATTCGAGGAGTACAAGCTGTCAGCGAAGGCTAGGCCACAAGTCAGAAGAACAAGGCCAATTCATAGATGAAGAAATACCACCACCATCTTAGCACCGGTGGTTACCTCAAGGCTGTACCGAAATGGGAGAAGCGGGAAGAAGAATTAATGGCGAAGGCCATCACACCGGCTACCGCGGAGTGGGAAGAGCGCCTGCTCAATTGGTTCATGGGTCACGGGGGGAGCCTTTTAGATGACGGCAGCTTGGTGATGGCACCAGGAGTGCAAGAGGCTAGTCAAAGGATTGTACAAGTTATCCGAAAGCGCCTCGAGCGAGTACGTTGGTGACAGACAGGAGAATGACGAGCTTACATGCCCTTCAAAACCACGAGCACCGGGGCGGACACGAGGTATGGGCAAGCATACGCCGTGGAAGTACGGTTTTGCCAAGGATGCACATACGTACAGGAGCCGGCAAAGAAGCAAAATAAGGGAATCATATAAAATGTACCAATTGGAACAAGAGCTCAGAGCAACCCAGGCTAGCATCGGCGACATAGTTGGGCAACAAGTACAATTTCCCTCAGCAAGCTTCAAGGACTAGGTCCGAGCAATCAGCCGGACGTCGTGATTAGCCCCTCCGCGCGGCGAAGTAGCTACGCGTCCACCAAGGCCCCTGAAGCGGACAACTTGCTAGCCCGTTATCCCGTGGATGACATAAGGGTTCGCCGCCAGTGTGAGCTACACGTTGATGCGCGTAACCTCTCCATCAAGGTGGCTTACGGAATGGCATTTCCGGTGGAGCAGGGCCAGACGTTCCACTGCAATGAGATACCCCCGAGTTACTCGAAGGTCGTGGTGGAGGTGGTGCTGAGCGGATTTGAAGAACTTCACCTCGATATTACTGGAGGCGACGACGTGACCAAGCTTGGACAGGCCCTCCACAATATCATTCTCTGGCGCAAATGGTACATCATATTTCCAGATGGTGTGGAGGCGTCATCTCAACCACGGCAACCCACGCCTCCTCCAACGTCACCTCCACGCAATGCCTCGCCGGCAAAACAGAGCACGCCTCCTTCACCACCCGCTCCACGCAGAAGCTCTACTCCACTACCAGCATCTCAAACAAAAACGAACCCCCCTAGGAAAACCATGCCTCCACCATCTCCTCCGAGGAAGAAGCTCGATAGTAGAAAGGCTCCTCTACCTGCTTGTAAGAAGGCGGAGTCCAGCCGATCGACAAAGATAAAGGAACCTCCAAAGAGGGCATATGATATGACTAAGGAGGAGAGTGACGCGGTCACGAAAGCAGAATTGGCTGCACACTTCACAAAAAGAAGCCGAGCCAAAGGTACAAATTGATCCAAAAGCGGCGGAACACTTCGCGACATGCCGTGCAAAGCCGTTGCCTGTGCCGTCCAACTATGAACGAACAATAATAAAGGCTACATAGAAGAATAAACGTGGTCAGGCGGCGGTGGCAAAGAAGAAGAGAGACCAAGATTAGGAGAACCTCGAGAGATTTATGAAGGAGGCAGGAATCAGTTCCACAGCTGCAGCTCTTGGATTAATAGATGATCTCCCAATGGCAAAGGTCAGATGGCAATATCAGTTGGGCCGGGAGCTGATTGACCCTAATGAGATAAAGGATCTGCCAACCAAGATGTGGTAATTTCACGAATGGTGCATGACAGAGTCCGCTTAAGGAAGAACGATGTTCCCCCTCCGTATCAAAGAAGATGATTTTTATCGCGGGGCCAACAGCATATGGCTCGAATTCGACGACTTCTACCATATTTACCATGCCGACGCCATCAACGTGTCTCTCATGAGCTGCTGGTGCCTGTAAGTGTCAAGCTCATACCTTTACCGTGTGCTTCCTCATACAATAAAATTGCAACTCTTAAACTTATACCTTTCTATGTAGAATAGAGATACAACGATGTAAAAAAGAGAACATCTTCAACGTGGGCTTCATCGACCCAGAGATTGTTAACGAGTACGTCATATCTCGATGCAGCAAGAAGGATGTTGAGGATTACATTCTAGATGCATTCTTGGGACAGCACTACAAACCGTACATACTTCTACCCTTCAACTTCGAGAACGTATATATACAACCTCTCATTCTTATCTTTTCCAAAGCACAACTCTGATAATTACTACTCATAATAACGCATCACACAGGGCATTCGCAAGGTTCCGAAAGAAGCAACAAGGAGATTTCGAGAACGAATTTGATGTACAAATAAGCACTCGAGTACGTATTAAAGAATATTAATATGCCGTAACAGTTTTTCATCCCAATAATAATTGTTTTCTTTTCAAATTTCATCGCAGGTTCTACAACAGACGGAAGGAAACAACTTATGTGGCTATTATGTGTGCCACTATATGCAAAGTATTACCCACGGCGATGTGCCGACAACCAACGTTGAGGTAGTGTGAACATGTCAATTTCTTAGTACTTACATTTTAATTACATGTCCAGAGATTTATTTACTTCCTACTTTGTCAGCCCAACATCGATGTGCAAGGCGTGATCCCACCACACCGGGTTGCAGCAATCCAAGAACAACTTATCGGCTTTATTGTCGACGAGATTGTATCCACCAAATGCGAGTTCCACACAAATGGTTGGAGACCTTGTCCTGAAATAAGGACAGGTGAACTGACATCAACGTCGACCAAGGGCACAAAGAGCGATGCACGCAAGAAATGAGCTCAAGATTCACCCTTTTATACTTTGAAACTTGTAAAAGTGGCTTATTATTTCATGTGTTTATCAACTTGTTCATTTTTTAGTCTATTAAGTTCGTATTTTTCTGTAAATGAACCTGTAATTATCTGAATGAGTACGCATGAATAATATATATTTAATTATTGTGTCAAAAAAACTCCTGTAATTCTATTTATTTTATTAATTATCAAAATCTCTGAAAACATATTCTATATTGAATATAATCAAAACGTTGTGCTGTCAGCCTCTTCACAAGCGGTTGGTAACTCTAACCGCTTGTGGAGAGGCTCTCTCCAAAAGCGGTTCGTAACACCAACCGCTTGTGGAGAGGCTGTTACGAACCGCTTTTGGAGAGAGCCTCTCCCCAACCGCTTGTGGAAGTGTCGAACCACAAGCGGTTCGGAGAACTGCTTGTGATACCCGACGGGGTATCACTCGCGGTTGCTTACAAGCGGTTCTAAAACCGCTTCTGAAAGCGGTTTCGAACCCCTTGTGCATGCCCGATCCGCAGTAGTGCATAAAGTGGATTGTGGATTCTAGTTTATATGGGTGAGCTGGATTGTGAGAATCGGATTCTAGAATCAGCTGGTGTTTGTTTTGATTCTGCTTTTAAGGTTAGAATCTAGAATCAAAAGCTAAAATAAATAGGCTTTAATATTGTAGTCCATTTTGCTTTCTAGAAACAGTATCTAGTTCACTTTTCCGGCACCGTACTCTCGCTGATTAGTGATTAATGAAGTAACCTCTTCGCGGAAACATTCGATATGTGCACTTAGACATTACTGTAGCAAGTAATATTTTTCTCTAGTCGATATATATGCTCTTCTCTTTTTAGACCTGTTGGGTTTTGCAAAGATTGAAGTTAAAGAGAGAGCACGTAGCTTTCTTGCTGAATAAAAAGAAATATTTTATTCTTTCTTCTTTTCGCAGCTTATTCATGTTAAACGGGATGCAAACTGAACTGCTCACCGCATCGCCGAGTCTTTTACATTCTATTTGGCTTAGCCAAGTGCCTGCCTAGCTTCTTACTGCCAGTAGTGCAATTTGATTGTAATCCTGCTGATCACTATAAAGTATTGCTCTTGGTCTAAAACAAAAATAAACGGAAATATCTATATTCATTATACAGCTTCAAAAGACCGGAAAAGTGAACATCTAAGTACAATAGCCAAGGTGTGATCTTCCGAACAAAGGAGGAAAAAAATGGGCAAGATAGACGAAAATTGAGGTCCATTCGATCAATCTGTACACATTAGTTCTACAAACCTATCTCTCGATCTGTGTCTTCCATGTATATATAAATAACAATTGCAAGTTTGCAGGAACAATCACTGATCATCGATCTAGTTGTTGTCTATCGTCGCCGGCAAGGCGTCGTTCCTTCCTCCCCACTCCCTGATCCTCTCTTCAGCCAACATAGCCTACAATTAACATTCACAGTTCAGATATTTCTACAAATAAATATCTCTTCAACTTTGATTGACAGCGATGTTATTAAGCGTCAGTATTTATACTACGGCACCTGTCTCTCCCACTTGGTTCTGAATGAAATCAAGAAAAGTGTAGCAGTCTGCAGCAGCGTGCCAAGTGACATGCCCACCCAAATCCCCTGCAAAAATTAATCAAGAACATAATTATATACATGTGTATATGTATGTATATGTATATATATATATGTAAATGTATATGTATATGTACATGTATATATGTGTGTGCACGTGTATATATATTATAATTAATTAGGACACCACGATGCCTGAACACCATGGTCAACAATAGGTATTTTGAGGTTTTTTTTGGATGTCGAGTTTAACAAGTTTACTAAATAGTTCAAACAAATTTGAACTAAAATTTAAACTAGAGTTACTTTTTTTTATGATAGTTTGATTGTATATATGTGCTGATTTTATACATATATTTTTTTGCATAATATGCGAATGTTAGAATTAGATTACGCACTCCATTTATACGTTGATTTGATTTGTTCTTACCAATGCACCAAGTTTTAGCTTGAATCCAAAGAGGACTCCAAGTGGAAGGCCAACCAGGTAGTAGCACCCTATGTTTACGAATGCCACAAGCGACTGCCACCCTGCTCCTATCGCCACACCTGCAAAATTAGATCAGATGCAACAATTTCTCAGACCTTCGCATTTAGAAATGCAGATATATATCATGAAGATTGATATAGCCATTAATTTCATCGGCTTTGGTTGTTAATTTGGTAGTATATACGTACCTGAGAGCACAGGCTGGATGCTGTTGAGGAAGACGGTTCCTGCAAGAATGTACCCCAGTTTTGCAGCCTCCCTCAGCACCTCGTCGTTCTCGCTGAAGAACCGCGGCAGCTCGGTCCTCCAGATGAGGAACACGGCCATGAAGATGGCCCCGATGAAGGCCGACGTCGAGACCGCCATGATCACCGAGAACTTGGCCGCCTTCGGCCGGTTCGCCCCCAGCTCGTTCGACACCCTCACGCTGCACGCTCAAACAGGAGAAGAGTACTTTTGCATTAGCACAAGTACTGATGCATTTCAATATTGCGTTCGTGTTAGTGGACTTTGCGTGTTACCTTACTGCTGCATTGAAGCCTAGTGCCACCATCAAGGTCCAGAGCTGGTAATTGATGCTGCAAACGTTGACATGGATTAATTAGTCACTAAACAAACAATCTCAATATAAGTTGCATAAATATTAATACAAGCGAAGAGATAAGTAAGTATCATTTATCTATGCAAAGTTAAGTTAATTAAAGGTTTGTCAGAAAAAAAAATGCCTACCAAACTGACATGACGTCAACTTGGAGTTTAGCGTTCTTCAGGAGACCCACAAGGATGAGCACTGCAGTGTAGTACCAGAGCTCCAAGCTGCAGATAGCACAAAACAACAGAATAAATTTTAAATATTCAAACGAAAATACAATTTCAAATAATCTACTTCCTGACTGAATCAACTTAATCGTATAGTTGGCTATGAAAGGTGTACCAACCAGAGCATGACGGCGGAGGCGACCGACAGCTTGACGAAGGCGGCGAGGTTCTTGAACGCGAGCATGGAGAACCCCCTCCACGCCTCCGGGAAGCAACCGGAGACGAGGTACACGAATTGCGCGACGATGATGAGCCACCACGACACGTTCCCGACAAGAGCGGCGCCGACGAGGCCATGCCCCAGCCGTGTCACGAAGATGTAGTTGAGCACGACGTGGACAGCGAGGCCGGCGCCGGAGATGATGGTCATGGCCCAGACCTTGCTCTGCGCCTGGAAGAACTTCTGCAGCGGGAAGTTGGCAGCGTAGGCGAAGAGCTGCGGGATGACCCAACGCGTGTACCGGCCGGCGACGTCGGAAATGTCGGCCGTCTGGTGGAGCGCCCGGAGGATGGGCGCGGTGAAGACGTAGGTGGGCGCGAGCGCGAGCGCGGTGGCGCCGCAGATGATCCAGGAGCGCTGGATGTATACGCCAAGCATGTCCACCTGCCCGGCGCCCACGGCCTGCCCGCACAGCGTCTCCAGCGCGCTGCCCATGCCCATCTGAATGCGCATGCATAGCGTCAGCGCGTGTTATACTACAACCTTACATGAATGCGCGCGCGGGAAAGCCCGAGAGTACTCCAAATTACCGACCGATCGATAAATTTTCACCTTTTTTTACAAAAGATGCAGATTTTGTTCGAGAAGTGCAGTTTGTTATCATAATCGATCATGATCTCGAAAAATCCAAATCCAAGACTAATCTACCTAATCAATTTACACGTTTGGCAATACTGTTGCCGCTTCACTAGTGCAAGCGTACCTTAGCATAGAAACTGTGAAATGGTCAAACTTTTTATTAACGCTCGAGCTCGAATTAATGGAGGCCGTTCTCATCGGATGCATCTACTTTCTCGCTGCACCTAATGAAAACGACCGCCGGAAATGGCTTCTTCGACGTGTCGGGACGCCGTCGTTATCCTCCGATCCATTGGTCAACACGAATCTGGCTCCTGGCGGTGCGGTGCGCTAGCCGGTCGATCCGTCCAGTAGTTGGTCGAGTAGTGTGCCCCGGGGCACGGAAGTTGTTGTACGTGCTTGACCTAGTGCTAGCAGCATGATCATATTGCTGTGAATCTGTGATGAGCACACACGACACTTACAGCTCTACACAGCCACAAAAACATTTGTACGTGTGCGTGTCCGAACGCAATCTCGCTTCCTTTTCAATTAGCTCAGCTTCGGTTTCACATGCATGGACTGCACGGTGCAATTAATGTCGGCCATCACATTTACCAGCTAGCTAGCTAACTGGGGTTAGGTTTACATGGCTTTCCATCTAGCCACTTGCTCTCTTGTTAGCTAATTAAGCTAGATGGATCGTGTGTGCTTTCTCCTTTTGTGCATGTGATCCAGCCTAGTCACTTTCTTATTTCCAAGCTAGCAGAAATCATGCACACATGCACGCTTACAGCTGATCAAAATCGATTTCTTAGGTCGATCGATGGCCCTTAGGCCCAGCCAGCTAGAAACAGCTTCGCCATGACCGGGAAAGAAGCTAGCTGCGTGCTGAAAGACAACACTAGTAGCTACCAGTAGTACACACTTAAGTGTGGGATCCATGTGATGCGTGCAAGGACAAATTAAGTGTATATATGTGCAACTATACTCGTGGAGATTAAAGCGCACAAATGTTAACTAATGTTTCTTTAGTTGTAAGCACATATTCGGATTCACATGGATATGAACAACATTGGCCAGGCACTGAAGCTAGCGCATCAACTGATGGAATTATTTCTTTTGTTGCCGGTTGATATACCGATCGATCGAACCCTCCAACGGAAGGAACAAAACGCCTTAACTCGTGTGCGTGTTCCATAATAAGGAGCTGACGGAGATGGAGACGTGCAAACCACCCTAGCTTCATTAGCGCGGCACGGCTCGTTAGCTTCGCGCCTGCTGCTTAATTAATTAGTTAGTGACATATGCATGCGCGCATTAACCTAGCTAGCTGGCTAGCTACCCTTAATTAATTGATTAACTAGCTGGTTCTGCCCTATTTTTGCAATCTGTATCTGGACCTACATATCTAGAACACATGATTCACTTGGTAATTATTTTTTTTCCCTCCTATAGAATTCACGCAATCCAAACAGGCCCTAATTTGGTCGAATAAACTACAGCTCAATATATACCTATATATGTATGGCCCTAGGTTATAAAAATCAGTGCGAAAAAAACGTATATATGGCTATATGCATATAAGTTGAAACTTATTAATTCATATATATGCTTACAGTTCAAGGTTAATTTTGAAGCGATTCTTAGCGCGAATGTGCATACCTAGCTAGCAAATGCCATGTACAGAGATCCACATGCATCCGGCCATGCAGATAGATTTTGCGAGTGAATGTATGTTGTATGTTCGGTATATACGAGGAGAACTGATCGAACAGTCCATCTACATGGCTAGCTAGTGATGATGAGTTAGCGAGTTACGTGTACGTACGTACCAGGACCCCATAGGCGAAGCCCTCGATGACGTTCTCGACGACGGTGACGGCGGCGAGCTCGACCTCGCCGATGTGGCCAACAAAGCCGACGGTGACGAAGCCGATGGAGAACTGGAACACGGCGGTGAGGATCGCCGGGAACGCGATGTGCCACAGCAGCTTCGACTCCTGCCAGCTCTTGCTCACCAGCTTTCCCATTGTCAGTTAGATCGATCGACTGTGACGACCTCTTCGATCGTTCGATATGCACCCAGTATTTAATCCAAACTGGCCGGGGGTGGTAGGTGTCTCTAATCTTGCAGCTCTTGAAGAGCTAGCTAGTCATTGCAGGCTACCACATCAGAGAAGCTAGAGCTAGTTTGCTTTATTTGTAGGCTTCTGATACGATATGCTACATGAACATGAGAGCAAAAGACTGGCCCTAGCAAGCAGCATCTATATATGCACGCACGGCAGGGTGTAGTACACATGTACTAGCTAGCATTTGTTGCTGCATCGTTGTTGGATCAGTTTGTAAATAAGAAAAATGAGGAAGAAAATATTGCAGCTAGCAGTTGGTGGGGTAATATATATATGCTTCACCAAAAATAAAGGAAAAAGGGGTAATACCTGTAGTGAGGGGTTATATATGATGGTGACGACGACGACCGGGAGAAGCTAGGTAAGTTGTGGTGGACACGCACGTCGCGTGGCTTCGTGTGGCCCCGTTTCTGGCTTGCGGTGTGGCTTGGACGCCGATGTGCTGGGGGCGGTTATACAGAAGGGTTGGTGAGACTGGCCCTTGGCAGTGAGAGATTTAGATGAGGTGAGGTGTGGTGTGGTTCCGGGCGAAGCACAGCAGGTGGGTAGGTAGGAAAGGAATCGGACGGATGTTTGACGGCAAAACAGGGCCTCCTGTCCTTGCGCAATTTGTTGGCCTTCTGTATTTCCTCATATGTGTTTCTATCAAAGAGATTATTTTACTATCTACAGAAGATATTAAAATTTAGTACTACTTTAATATAAATTTTAGTATCTTTCAAAAATAGTAAAAAGTATTTTACATCGAATCATCGTATATACAACCAGATATACTAGCCCAACTTGATCATTCGGCCTTGTGATGCAGCAACATATTTTGGTGCACAAGAGGTAATTTGTGTACATATAAACATACTCAATCTCGGCTGTCCGACTTCGTCTAAGCGGCCCAGATGCATAGGCGGGTGCTCCCACCGTGAATCCTGCGCGCTAACACTCCCAGTCAGCTAGCGCAACCATTTCTCTGTAACACCGTTGCACACCTAGTGCTCAAAATGTTAACTCATCCTATTTTTTTTCCTCATCTTTAACATGGTTTTATCAACAATTTCAACAAACCTTACCTAAGCAATTGCCGTCGGTACCAAACAAGAGAAGCAAGAATAGCGTAATAATATGAACATAAATAATAAATTTGAAACTACACGTGCAAAAACACCTAAGACCATGCGATCAGGAAAGACCAAATCCTTACACTTAGAAACGCTCTAGTCCATGTGGACGAGGACACTTGGATCACATGCACCTAGGACTGTAAGAAAAAGCTCGAGCTCACGAGCTACCCGAGCTCAGCTCGGTCTAGGCTTAGTTCAAGCTCCATTTGAGCTCTAAACAAACCGAGCTCGAATAGCTCGCCAGCATACTCGAGCTTCTTTGAGCTAAGCTTACTCGATCTTATTACCAAGTTTACTTGAGCCTATCAAACTTACTCGAGCCGAGCTCGAGCCTACTCGAGCTTGGACCGAGCCTGAGATCCCAAGCTTGCTGAGCTCGGCTCGTCTACAAGCCTATATGCATCTGTAACATCCTGAAAATTTTAAAATAAGAGAAATAAAAATATAGAAATTAGAGAAATGAAATTAATAAAATTATTAACTAAAATTAAGAGATAAATTAAAATATTATCTTTCATCTCAATATCTTGAAATCTAACTTAATCAAAGGATGAGCTGCAAAATAAAAACTTCAAATAAAAAAATATGAAAATGAGTTAAAAATAAAATTTACTTTGATAATTCAGTTAATCTAAAATTTTCTTGAATTTTGATTCTTAAGAAAATATTTTATTGCATTGATTTCAGTTTCTCCTTAACACAAAATGCAAAATATAATGAGGAACTAAATCTTAAACATTTACATGTATTTAATGATGATTTTTCTGAATTCTCTAGATTTTATTAACTTTTCCTAAATTTTCATGAATTTTGCTACAATGGAGAAATCCTTTTAGTATAAACTCAAATAATGGTTAAAGAGAAGAGTAAAAAGATTGCAACAATAAAATAAATAAAAATTGTATCTAAACCAAGAAACATCCAGTGACACAATTACAAATTTAAAATGTCATATCAAAGCAATTATACATGAAATGAAAGCCAATTAAATGATCCTTGACTAGCAATAGTTAACTTGTCAGATTTAAATAAAAATAATTCAACCTTATCTCGAGCTAAAAATTTAATATCATCTTATGGACAGATAAATACATTTACAGTAAAAATATCAAAAATCAATAAATTATTTTGTGATATTTAAAATAGAAAGTTTAAAACTCTAATAATCTGAATATCAGAATTTTATAAAATTAAATACTAAGAATATCAATATGAAAATTTTACTAAAAGATCATAAAATCAAAAGGAACTCTTATAAAAGTTTCGAAAATTTTTGAGAAGATTTGAAATCTCAGATAAATCAAAAACAAAAAACTGAAATTTGTGCAGGGAGTCTTGTCAGAATTTTTATAAATTCTGTGGATAATATTTTTGTCTAAAATTTCTATAGTATGAAGATAACTACTCAATAATCTCTCAGAAAACTTTTTACAATTTTTTTATGCGACTGGTAACCAATCCAATGAATTTTATCATGATCAGGTTACAGCCAATTCCTGAATTTGCTTTACTTCCCCCTTTCTCTTTCACTTGCAAGTGGGTCCCATTTCCTATTCAGGCCCACACGGCAGCCTCCTCTTCCAGTCTTCTTCCTCCTCTCGCCTCTGAAGCCCCGAAGCAAAGCCCACTCCTCTGTCATTTGCGCGCACTGTGCTTGCGTCATCCTCGCCTGTAGCTCGCGCCATCGAGGCTCTGGCCTTATCCGTCTCCTCCATGCGATCGCCACCTCCGCATTCCACGCTAGCCCGGCCATCATTTCTTCCTGTGCAGCCGTGGTTCATCTCGCCGTGCTCTTGTCTCGAGCAGCTCATCCGCGCCAATCCTTAGCTATAAAAGGCGCTTATGGCTGCATTGAAATTGTGACATTTTCTCTTCTACTTCCCCTCTGTTAGTTCCAGCCAAGAAGCTCTAAGCCACCTCAATTTCTGCCATGACTGAAATAACTAGAGCTTGAGGAGATGAAAAATTCAGCTCGAAAACTCATTTGTTTCCAAATTCCTTCGCACCAGAGAACCTTTAATCCACAACGATCTAAAGCCCTCAAAAATCTCAAAGAATCCTCGACCAAAACCTCACCGCCTCAGCGCACCTTCTTCTCCAGACATGGCGCACAGTGGCAGCCTAACTTAGTGCCTTCCCGATAAAATTAACCACCAAAATGGAATCACTTTGACCCCTGGATGCTTAATGTATTACCATTTGAGTCCTCTCGCCTTGATACTTGCTCTCGGCCAGACCGTCATTAGCGTCGCCCAAGCTCGCGGTGGCGACATCCTTCCGGCCATCACTGGTGGCACTAAAGACCACCCTCAGAAGCACCTCGAGATGCTCATCCTCCCTATGCCCTTGCCCTTGCCGGAAACCCACCAAAGAGCCATCGTCGGTGAGCCCTAGTCATTCCTCTGCCTTGTCTCTCTACTCGGTGGACCCCTCCTATCAGCCAGCGCGAGCAGCTCCAGTTTAAATCGTAAAAGATGCCTCCTTTATTTCAAAAGTGTATTTTCTTTTTTAGTGAATTTTCCAAGCCAATTAGTAATCAAACAATTATAACTTTTGAATCTTCTAACCAAATTGAATGAAACAAATTTATAAAATTATCTAAAATCAGGAGTATTTAGAATATATAAAAATATTTAATTTTTTAACAACAGAAGAATTTTAGGAATTAAGATCTGTTAATAACCCCATTATGGTCTCTAAATAAAATGTGTGCATAAAAATCCTTAAATTAATAAGATAAATTTTTACATGATGCTAAGACTAGGATAAATTCAAATATAGAAAAAAATATTTAATTTTTGAGTCACGGAAGAATTATTAAAATTAAAATTTTGAAAAGCACTCTATTATGAACATTATTGCACATATGAAAAATATAACTCCTAAAATCATAAAATAAATTTTGATGTGCTACTGAATCCATAATAAACTCAATTATGCAAAAACAATTAATTTTTGAACTATATTTAAATTATTTTCTTTACAATCATCAGAAAAACCCAATATTTTTTTTCGAAAGGGACAGCACGAGAAGGTGCTGCGCATTTCATTAAGAAGAAGGGAAAAGCAAGGTGGGTCCTGTTTTTTAAGGAAAAAACCGTACCCGTGAAAAAACCTTACAACTAAACGCCACTGAACACAAGACGCATAAAATTACATGTACAGACGGAAAGGAGAAGGAGAAACCACCCCACCAACAATTACAACCGACCTCCTAACTAAACCGCCGACTACCAAGACAGGGCGTGATCATGGGTTAGCACTGCGTCTCTGATCATTGTGGCCACCTGTTCTGGCGTTCCATAGATGCCCTGAAAAATTCGACGGTTTCTCTCTAACCAGAGATTCCACCAGAAGTAAATGAGAAGATCATCTAAGTCGCGTCTCCTTTGTCAAATTTGCTTCGAAGTCTTCTCCACCAAATGTACACCGATCCCTGGGGGTTCAGGTTCTGGCATGGCCCCAAATTTCCCCAGTTTAATAGGAGGTTCCAAACTTGCGTCGTGAAAGGGCAATCTTTGCAGAGGTGGTTTGGCGTTCTCGTTCCCGTTGCATAGGCAACATGTTGCGTTGCAAGGCCATCCTTTTTTGAGCATGTTATCTGCTGTTAGGATTTTGTTGTGAAGCAGTGTCCACGCGAAGAATCGACATTTAGGTTCTGCCTTTGCTTTCCATATCGGAAACATCTTCATCTTACAGTACACTGTCTGAAATTGCATCAGGTAGGCGCTCTTTGCTGTGTATTGCCCATCAGTAGTCCAACGCCAGGTTATCTGATCTTCACTTTGTTCATTTCTATTGATTCTACCAATGGCTTGAAACAGCACCACGAGCTCCTTGATTTCGTTTTCTGAGCTCACTGGCGAGCAGAAACGGATCCAGTAGTTGTTTGTCAAGGCTTGGTGGACGGAGATATTCTTTCTTCTTGCTATTTGAAATAGGTTTGGAGCAATGTTTTTTGGCGCTTGTCCTTCCACCCAACTCGATCCCCAAAAATCTGCGAGTTTACCATTTCCTATCGTGACAACCGTGGAAGCATTGAAAAGAGTAACATCAGTTCTATCACACGGTAGATCAAACCCGTCCAGGCCCTTTCGTTGTTTTTCCATCTAAACCAGAGCCAGCGTAGCCTTAGCGCTCTGGCGAAGCGTTCCAGGTCCATGATGCCCAGTCCTCCCCTGTTTTTTGGCATACATGTGGTTTGCCATTTGATCAAACAGTGGCCTCCACTGCAATGTCCCGGCTCCTTGCCTCTCCAGAGAAAACTTCTTCTGACTTTATCGATGCGACGAATTAGCCACTTTTGTGCAGGAAATACTGTCATGTGATAAATTGGCTGAGAGGTTAAAATAGATTTAACCAGGGTCTCCCTTCCAGCTGTGGAGAGAAATTTCCCTTTCCAACCCGCAAGCCGGTTGCTTATCTTATCAATCAATGGCTGTGTTTCAGACCTCCTTAGTTGTCGGACATGTAATGGGAGGCCGAGGTATTTTCCTGGGAATGTTGATAGTTTCCCCAGGAAAGTATTGAGCAAAGATTGTAATAGACCATCGTGGCATCTAATAGGGTAAATTTCTGTTTTGGAGATGTTGATCTTTAGCCCTGAACATTTTCCAAACGTATCTAACAGTCGTGTAAGGGCCTTCAGTTCGTCAATATCCGCGTTTAAAAATATCCCAGCATTATCTGCATAGAGCGAGCATCGCAGACTCGCTTTTGCTAGGAGCACAGGTTGGAGAATACCACAATTCGCCGCCAACTCTAGCAACTTCTGAAGGGGATCAATTGCTAGGATGAAGAGTAGTGGTGATAATGGGTCACCCTGTCTAACTCCGCGCGAATGCCTAATTGGCTGAGTTGGCTGGCCATTGATCAGGATTCTTGACGTTGAAGTCCGGAGAATCGCAGATATCCATTGACGCCATTGGTCGCCAAATCAACGCTTGAAGCACCTCGAGGAGATACGCCCAATTAAGTGAATCAAAGCTTTGGAGATGTCTAGTTTAATGAAAAGCGCCGCCTTTCTGTCTCTATGAAGCTGACGACAAACTCTTTGAACGTAGAGGAAATTATCATGGATGCATCTCTTCTTAATGAAAGCGTTCTGTGCGGTTGAGACTAACTCGTCAAGTTTTGGTGCAAGCCTATTTGCAAGAATCTTGGTGATGATCTTCATGAAGCTATTGATAAGGCTAATTGGCCTGAAACATTCTAACTTGTCTGCATTCTCCTTTTTTGGGAGAAGGATAATATTTGCATTGTTTAGCTTGTGTAGGTTTTCATGGCGGAGTCTGAAGAAGTCTCTGATTGCTTCCATCAGATCGTATTTGATGATTTGGAGGCAAGTTTTGTAGAAAAGACCGATATATCCATCAGGCCCTGGGGATTTTTGAGTCGGAAGGTCTTTGATAGTGTTGGTCACTTCATCTTCAGTGATCTGGCCCTCCAGGTCACTGAGGTCTCTAGCAGAGTATCCCAAGGTATTCCAATGGAACGCTTTTTCCCTTACTTCGTGGGCTCCCAGCACATTTTTGAAATATTGGTAAGCTTCGTCTAATTTTTCGTGCTGCTCGAATATTACTCTGTCTTCTCTTTGAAGAACGCGAATGAAGTTTCTCTTATGTCTTGAGCTGGCCATCAGGTGAAAAAATTGTGTGTTGGCATCCCCCAGCCTGATTTTTGTGAGTCTTGAGTGTTGTCTTGATCTGATTTTTTGAATCGCCGCGAGGCCGAGCAGTTTGAGTTTAAGGGTTTTGCGAAGGTCTAATTCGATGCGCACTAATGCGCGTCGCTCTTGTATGCATTCCAGGGTCGAAATCGTGACCTGTATCAAAGCTGTTTGAAGCGCTATGGATGTAAAAATTTGTCTCCTCCAAATCTGAAGTGCCTTAGCAGTTCTGTTCATTTTGACATATAGCCTCAATAATGCGTCCGAGTTATGAACTGGTTGTATCCAGGATTGCTCGACAGTTTGTTGAAACCGAACAGCGCCAAAGAGCGAACCTCAAATCGAAAACCTTTGAAGAATTGGAAGGTTGCATTTCCTTGCATGAGGAGGGGGCAATGATCCGATGTCATCGTTGGCAATGCGCACAGATCTGCATTTGGGAAGGACTCGTGCCACTCTGTTGTAGCGAAGAAACGATCAATTCTTGTCATCGTGGGCTGTTCCTGCTCATTTGTCCAAGTGAGTCTTCTTCCTTGTAGGTCGAGCTCCAATAGGTGCAGTCTGTTGATAACTTGGTTAAAGCGTTGCATCATTCTGCTATTTGTCGAGCCTCTGTTCTTCTCGTTGGCTCGTCTGATAAGATTAAAGTCTCCTACGGTCAACCAACTCTGTAGAACCGTTCCGCCCAGCTCCTCTAATTCGGTGAGAAAGGCTATCTTCCCCTCGTCCGATTGTGGACCGTAAACTCCGGTCATGTCCCACGTCATCGCATCACATCGTGAGGTTATAGTCGCCGTAATCGTGTTGGTTGTGGTTCTGGGGTTGTTAAGTTCATATAAATCATCTAAGGCCGCAAGTAGGACGCCCCCGGAGGTTCCAATGGCTGGTAACCAAACTGACTGCTTAGCTAATTTTGTTCCCACTGTTTCCATTAGCAAGCTCATAGACCAATTTGCGATTTTTGTCTCCTGGAGACAAATTATTGTGGCACCTGTTGACCGAATTAACTGTTTTGTGGTCTCTCTTTTTGCAGGGTTGTTTAGACCTCTAACATTCCAACAAAGTATAGAACAATTGGTAGACATTTGGAACTTGAGTTTCAACTGCACCGTTTAGCTTGCATATGCCGCACACAGAGTGAAAGAGAGGTGAGGAGTTAAGCTCCGTAGCATTCCCAATATGGCCATTGATAAAAATGAGTATAAAATAACTCATAAAATAATAAAATATTTGTATAAAGTTCATGGAATCATTAAGAGGCTCATTTATGTAAAAATATTTAGAATAAGACTTAGTTTACATTCTTTTAATAAAAGAAAACGAGATCACAACAATAAATAAATATATAACCTATTGTGGTTAAAATCAAAATAATGCAAAACCAATTTTAAAACGCTTCTAGGGTCATACCCTACTAATGCTAGAAAAATGAATGAATGATTATGTATAGTGTAGTCGCAATTTAAAATGAAGTCCGACTCGATTTAACATTACTTTTATGATCATTTATGCCATTTCAACAGCAAATAAAGTAACTCGTCTACCTGCTAAAATTTATAAAGTCAGTTTGGAAATACTTTCCAAAGTACATACTACCAAATTTTGAAAAAGAATCTCATTTTGTCATACTTTGCATATAAATCTTGTCAAAGAATAACTTTAAGCGTTAACGTTTTTGAAATCTGCAATATGAATAAACGAACTTTAATTATAAATAAGAAATCAATGGTTATGATATTTGTATCACGAGAACATTCTCAAAGACCATGAAAATGAGGCCAATGGCCTAGCTCAACAGATCAAACTTACACAAAACTAATTCTACACAAAATCAATCAAAGATAAAGTACTATTCATACATAATCTATTGTGATCACTTAAACCTTTTCGGCAGCTCGCAAAACATCTCGTCTAAATACAAATTTTGTAAAGAATAGTTTAGAAATGATCTTTAAAATATGATCTACAATAATCTGGACAAATATTCCTATTTCAACATGCTTTTCAACTGAATCCTATTAGTGCAATAACCTTAAGTGATAAGGAAACTAGCAACACATTATATGTATAGTTATGTTTATGAAACCTATAACTACTATTTATTTCTATTAATCCAAATAATTTTTGCATCATGAATTCGATATTACAAATATATGAATACATAATTTTAGCTTTTTGAATTCGTAAGATAAGAATAGATAATACATAAAAGAAACCATGCATCGCTCAAACTGATAACAAGTTGAATGTGTACACTTAATTGACTAAAACATGAGAACAAGAAATTATTCAATCCAAACTTAAAACACACCCGCTTTCTATAGCAAGTCTTTATTTGGTTTACTATCTGTCTTCTTTTTGCCCTTATTAAAGTTGGTTGTTTGTTATATTTCTGTTGCACGACGTGTAGAACTCGACATCATTAACTCCGCCATCAACGCCGTCAGCTACGACCATGACATCATCATAAACAACAAATAAGCTAGGCAAGCACCCCTTTGATCAAATTGATCCCATTATTTAATTTTCCTTTTGTTTATCAAATGGTTTCATGCATGCGTTTATTTTCTGTAAATTCGTTATTTTGTGGTACTGGTAGATATACCTGTTATCTCATGAAACTTCCATGATAAATACGGACGTGTGAACCTTGATAACCATAGGAAAGGGTTAGACAATACATAATGCCAATTTGGGTATATGCGATTTAATAACCATGCTTAGCCATGCTTTAGAAATCAATGATGAAGATAATCAGATCAAAAATTATTTCTTGAAAAATTGAAAATGTTTGGATATGATATTGTGAAATTATGTGCTGAAAAATTGTCTTAATGATGAAATTGGTATTGCAAAGTGGTTGTGATCATGGCATGTGTGGTGTTCGTGCATGTGTTGTTTCAGATGATTATTTGATATGCTTGTGATAACATGATAATGGTTTTGCTTGATGCAATGCGCTCGTGTGAGTGGTTGCATGGATTGACTTTGAGTCAAGTCGTGGACATGTGCTCGGATTCGTTTCTTGTTTGTTCATGTGCAGGTGTTGCGCGAGAGCGAACATGGTCGATGACGGGACCGAAACTAGATTCATAGAGGAATTGAAGTTCAAGACTAGGTTCAGGGAGGAATCGAGGTCTTAGTGGTCGAAAATGTCATACAGAACGTTCAAGATAGAGAACACTGTACATGAAGGCTAGTTAGTCACATGAGTGCGATAGGTGGGCCGTACGCGCGAAAAGGTGTATCAGGCCATGTTGGGCCAAGTGGAGTTGTATACGAATTCTTCAGGATTGCTTATTATAAATAGGGAAAGGTCTCTTATTTATCGTGAGTTGGAGGTATTATGATTTGTACTCTTTTGTTTTGGAGTACTGTAACCAGATTAGATAAAGAGAAATAAAAAATCTTTCTTACAGCCATTACTTTTTGTCCGATGATCGGAACTTTCGTGAAAAAGAAGGGGAAGTCCGGGCGGCGCTTGTGTTCCTGGCGGCCGGAGTATTTTCTAGCGACTGAATTCCTTGCGTGTGTTGCCTGGCGACTAGAAAAGCTAATTGCGACCAGACGATTGGTTTTGCATGCATGCAATAGTGGCGACTATAGATAAATTCTTGTGTGCGGCTGCATGCATGTCTCTTGACTTCTGGTTGCTGGCGTTTTGGCTTTCTGGGCGACAAAAAAAATCTTCAGGAGGCCAGCGGCTGTGCTCCTGGCGTGAGTTCCTGTTGGCTGCCGAATCCTCCCTATATTAAAGCCTGCAAGGTTCCGGGCCAGGCGACGCGCCACGTCACGGGATTTGCGCTAGGCCCCTTCGGCTTTTCGTATTAGCGCGTTTGTCCCTCCGGTTTGGCTTTTTCCGTCGCGCCAGTGCTCTTGCCGTCGCGTCCGTGGCGCCAATGTCTGCTTCGCCGTCTCCGCATGCGGCCTTCAGCTGCGTCGCCTCGGTCTTCCGCCGGCAGCATCGGCGGCAAGCCTTCGGCTTGTGGTGCCGCCGCGCCTTCGCTTGCGAGTGGACCTGACGCCGGTGTCGCGGTCACCGTAAAGAGCTTGGCCACGGTGAGGAGCATGGCGTTGAGGAGGCGGGAGAGGCCAGCGCGCGAGCGCGGGCCGGCGGCACCGGTGGCGCCGTCTGCGATGATGCGGTCGATGCGGAGGCAAGCGAGTGAGCGCGCGTCGGCGAGCTTGTTGGAGATGACGAGCACGAGCGAGTCTGCCACGCGGTCGAAGTGGTCCTCCCGGTCCGCCTCGGCGAAGTGCTTGGGCACAGGACTCCCGCTCGCCGGCTTCGGTACCTTCAGTTTCGCGTTTGCATTTGGTTTTCCGCTGCGCCGTCGTTCGCTTGTAGCTTCGGCTTGTGCTGCTGCGTGTAGTATTCTTTTGGTGTTCGCCTGTTCCAAATAGCTACGCTTGCTGTACGTAGCAGGTAATACGTATAAGATGAGCTGCGCCTGTTTTATATAATGATATACGCAGTTTTCTGCAGACCTTAGCAACCTGTTTGATATTTACTTTGCCTTACCGTTCTGCATCAGTGCATTCTCTTATTCCAGCTAAGAGATTTAAAGGTGCGTACATGTTTGCTTTCCACATGTTAAAAATAGATATGCTAATTGTCCTCCTGAGATCAGCCAGGATTACATCATCCCTTTAACGCATGCCAAATTGATATACAAGAGCGCACCATGGATCCGGAATCTCATTTCGCCCAACCAAAAAATAAGATGCCTGAAGAAATTATTTGCGGTAAAGCAAACTGCATAACTATACCTAATTTCGCACTGTCAAACGCGCTCCTGAACAATACCTATGATTGTTCCAATGGTTTTCACATGTGCTTTTCCGCATACTGTATGTCGAAATTTTGATTTTTCATTTTATGCATTGTTGCTATCAAAGGCGCTCTACAAAAATATCTGCTATTATTTTACGGCATGCTTTCCCATGTATCTTTCTTTTCTTCTATCATATATTACATAAAGCTATCGATTAAGTCTGCATCTAATTGACTTCTTCATGTTGCCAGAAACATAGGAAGTCGCAGAAAATTCACACGCTAGGCGCAGCAAGTTCTGAAATAATAGCTTGTCAGGCAAGTTGCTTATCAGATTATATGGCATCAGCAAAAGAATGTGTAAAAAGACGTCTTGTTAGATACCGAATTTCTGTCTCTCCATCAGAAAATCCTGCGTCAGAAAAAGATACGAGCAGCTAGAGAGCTGACGCCCTACAAGAATTGGATGCGGTGATCTATCCATTAAACATAGATACCTCAGCAACTGATGAACCAAAGAAAAGAAAAGAAAAGAAGCAACCATTCACAGCTGTGCCCGCTGATTATACCTGCTATGGAACATGCATGGCTTATCTCGCGTGCGCTATCGCATACTATTTAGCTTCAGTAGATTGGATTTGAATGTGGATTTAGCGCTCCCTGTTGCTGTATTTATAGTTTTGCCTGTGTTTATAGACATAATATGATGAGTATTACAAATATATATGTATGTTTTAATTCAGCCCAGTGGTTACAAAGCAGTCAGCTTCTTGCGTGTGATATCGCTAGCGATGTTTTCGTTTTACCCTGCTTCTTGCATGTGATATCACTAGCAGTCAGCTCCCTGTTGCTGTATTTATAGCATGCTCTATTTATAGTTTTGCCGTGCGCATTGGCTTTCTTTAAGGAACCAAATTCGTCTTTTTAGACATTGCTTTTTTTGATTATCAACGAAACACGCAAATCGGTAGAAAAAATCCAAACGCGATTACTCTGTTTTCTTACATTTACTAGGATCCGCTCACGAAAAATTCGCAATTACGCTAGCTCAGAAAGTCCTTTCCAAACTAGCTAGAGTGATCTAAACACAGTTATACCGTTTTTAAAAAAAACGGTCTAGATAGAAATTTGCGCGGTGCCACACCTGTCAAAAAAAAAAGATCAAATTTCCCCTGTAAAAAATATTTTTCTCACCGCGATTGCATCCGATCAACCAATGAAAAAAGATACCCCAGATTTTTCCTGGAAAAAAAAACGGTTCCGGTTTTTCTCGCCGATGCTTTTTTTTTAAAATTCACCGCCCCTGTGCAAAATCGACAAAATCCTTCTCCAAAAAAATAGATAAGACCGTCCAAACTTAAATACGTTTTTTCCCCGTTTATTTATAGTCTTTGCTCGAAAGATACACAGTTTTCCTAAACAAAAAAATGTCTTCTCCCAAAAAGACTCTGAGAGGACCTAGCTGTGTTTGCTGATTTTTCTAAAAGCATTCACGGATAGGGTGGCACATCGCATCGATGTTTACTCAAGAAACTTGCCAACTTTACCATAACTACTAGAAATTTTCCCACACCGTAGCACGCCGCATGCATCTAGCGAAAGAAACAAAAGGCCCGTACGGCAAAAACCCCGTATTCTAAAGTAAAAGATTCTTTTTAATCTACGTGTGGTTTTATTTCAACTTGAGTATTTCTACGTGCGATTACGTTTATATTCTTTGAAACGTTTTGCATTCTAAATGTGTTTGTGTAGAGGAGCGGTGACCACGGCGTGGTATGCCACGATTATTCATTCGGTGTGTCTATAAACAACGTGGTGTATGTAGGTAGACGGACTCTAGGAAAAACACGTGGATGGCGGTGCGGACTATTGCTGTAGCAAAGATGGTAGAAATGCCACCTGGAGGGTCGGTCACATCGTGTGGTGCGCGCGGTCTGCTTTGTTGGGTGGTTCAGTGTTTTTTTTAGCACGTCGGGCCTTAAAAAAATTGGGTAATTATAACGAGGTTTGCCGTACGGGGTTTTTTTAAAAAGAATCTTTTACTTTAGAATACTCAAGTTGAAATAAAACCACACGTAGATTAAACACAAACGGCTACGCATCGCAACAGTGAGTGCTCTTGCACTACTGCCCATGACCCAAATTCAGTTCCGCTCGCCCACGCGCACACCGCCCTAACCGGCCTTTTCCTGAGCAACACGTAGCGTGGATTAAACACAAACGGATACGCATCGAGATTTTTGCTGTTTAATTTTTAGCACCCTATTTTTTACGACCAGCCACCCAAATTTTTCGAATACCCTTCGAAACCGTCAAATACTATTTTCTCCAGAATAACCAATTTTTTCATGAAGGTTTTTCCAAAACCCCGATAATTCTATAAAATTATGCAATAGTTTGTTTTCCCCTAAAAGACCCCCACCACTTCTTCTATCTAATTTCTGGCTTTCTTATCCGCAGACACTCAAATTTTCTGCATACCCTCCAGATCTTTCAAAAAATATTTTTAACACGCCGTTTTATACGAAGAGACACTCTATTTTTTGCGTTCTGGTTTCGCTGCTTCCACGGTTTGTTTAAAACACATCATCCTTAACAAAAAACTATCCAAAACTTTTGTAGATTATGTATTGATCTATTTTCCCTTTGTTGAACTTCCAGAACTCACAGAATTTTCACTACTTATCTTGTATTGTCTATCGTATCGTGGCGCGGCGTGCGCCGCGCCCACGTGTCTAGTTATTCCTTGCGCCTGGTTGTTTTCCTGGCGGCTGGTTTGGCTAGCGCCTTGGGGTTTCTTGCGCATGCAGGTTCTGTTATTGATCTAGACACTGTTAGTACAAGGTGACATATCCACAATGGAACGTAATGTCTTCTATTGCATGTCTTTTTTATTTTTCTTAGATTGATGCATTGTTTCATCATGATAATTTTGATTTAATCTATTCAAAACCTTTCTAGGACATCAAATGATTGATCTGAATAGTTTGATTGGTTAATTCCTCATAAATCCTGATTAATCTCGTAATTAGGGTTAGATCAATTTTCATTATTATTTGTTATAGTCATCTTGCGAAGGTCATAACTCTAGATCCGTAGATCCAATCGAGCTAATTCTTATTGGGTTAGTTTCCAAATTGAATCTAGTTTCTATAGTTAAAATTTCGCATCAATCTAATGGTGGGATCTTCATAAATTACTATTTTAGTGAACGTGTATCACTCTGTTTTATCGAATCCGAATCAGGCAATTTGAGTCCGAATTGGGGTGTTTCAAAAATCATCAAAAATCTGATTTTAGTTTCTACGCAATCATTCACCCCCCCTCTGATTACTAATTTAGTGTATATCGATCCTTCAAGTGGTATCGGAGTTAAGTTTTTCTAATTAATCTTAACCGGTGATTAGAAATTGCAGCGATGGATAGGTATTCGACAAAACCTTGTGTTTTCGATGGTGTTGATTTTCAGTTTTGAAAAGCGAAGATGGAGGCGTACATCCAAATTCAGGGCTTTGCGATTTGGGAGAAGGTGTACAAGCCATATCAAGTACTCGAGAATGATGAAGTCAACGAAACCAATCGAGTACATGTGGAAGCGAAGAGCAAAGCACAAAATTTGATCATCCAAGGATTGGGAAGAAGCGACTTCGATCGCGTGATCCATCTTAAGTTTGCATATGAGGTGTGGAAATCTCTTTGTGATTATCATGAGGATTCTAACACTATCAAAGAGGTTCATCAGGATATATATAAGAAAGAATACATGCGATTTGAGATGAAACCTGATGAGTCACTAGATGATTTCTTTGCATGCTTTAATAAAATTCTTAGTAATTTGCGTGTTGTTGGAGATTTCTATGATGATGCTGCTAATGCTAGACAATTGCTTGGTGCATTAGACATGTCTATTTGGGAGATGAAAGTTATATCTATTAGAGAATCAACTGTCATGAACACACTTACTTTAGATGTTCTTTTCTCTAAATTAAAAACTCATGAATTGGATGTTCTTGCTAGGAAGAATATCATAAATCAACTACATTGACCTCCCAATCTAGCATATCTCAGAATAATGTTTCTTCAAGTTTTGCTTTGTCTTCCTTATCTTCACTAACCGATGAACAGATTGAGTAATTTCTAGAAAAAGACTTAGCACTACTCTCCTCACGCTTGAATAAAGCCTTGCAGAATGCACAAATGAGGAAGAGAGTTGGTGGTGGTCCTCCAAGATGCTATGAGTGTGGTGATCTCAACCACATTTGTCTAAATTGTCCTCAACTTGCAGGTAAATCTTCAAAGGAGGAGAAGGACAATGACAAATGAAAAGAGAAAAAGACTACCCCAAGCAGTAGCAATAAGAGAAGCTTTGTGAATCACAAAATTGTCCACCGATTTCTTTCCGCTCTTGAACAAGTCAATTTGTGTGATGTGGATTCGGAGAGCAGCGAGGACGACGCAACTCCAAGTAAGCATGATTTGACGGGGTTGTGTCTCATGGCTAAAAGCAGCGACAGTTTCACTAAGGATGATCACGACAGCGACTTCAATGAGGTAGAACCTTCTTACGATGAATAAGCTATTGCTGTTGCTTGTCTTGGTAAATTGTTTGATAAACGCGATAAGAAAATTAAGAAATATGATATTCTTATGGAGTCATTGAATGCTGAAATTGCTAGACTTAAAACTTTGATTCTTGATGATGATGCTTGCAAATCATGTGACTTAATTTACAATGAGCTTAGTTTGCTTAGGAAAGAACTTGTTACCTTGTTAGAGTAAGTTAATACTGAAAATAAGAAAAATAAGAAACTTGTTGTCGGCGTATTCCACCTGACAGGCCCGAATCTACAGACCAGGTTTGGTTCGGTAGGAGGGCGTCTTCGCGGCTAGCAAACCCTAGCGAGTGAAAACCCTGATGACTCCCACACGAAGGACTCCGGAGCCTACGAACTAAGATGACACAAAGATTTTTACCCAGGTTCAGGCCCCCTCAACCAGGGTAATAGCCTTACGTCCTGCTAGATCTTTTATAGAGTGTTTGAAGCTAGTACAGAGCTCTCAGGTTACACGTTCTTCCTTAGGCTCTACTGCTGAACTCTCGATCGTTCGACCCCTCTTCCCCATGCACCAGAGGGCCCTTATATAGCCCAGGCTAACGGGGGTAGGTAAAAGGGGGGTCATCATGCTGATCTTCATACATTTATTACTCCTTCCCGTGCTGTCCCGTTCCTCCAGCCTCATTAAATGCCGACGCATGGCTTCGCCCGGTCCGCCCGGGATGTGACCTCTTTGCGACGGGTAGGTGAGATACGCCAGAGGAATGGGCTTGTAGCAGAATTCCTCGTAGTCAAGGGACCTGACACAGCAGGCCTGCCTCTGGGCTGGTACGATGGGGGAAGGAGACTTCGAGGCGAAGCCACCACATCCCACCTTTTTGCCTTGCGGAGGGGCGAGCAGGGCGTCCTCGCCCACCTGCTCGCCTGAATGCCGCGTGGGCCGACACCTAGCCGGCGAGGCGTGCTCGCCAACGCGCCGCCAGCCGCCACGTGGGGTGGGCATCGGGCGGCAGGTGTCTCGCCCACTGCCGCCCGAACGCCACGTGGGCGACACTGCCGGGGGCGTGCTCGCCCACGCGCTGCCAAAGCCGCCACGTGGGGTGGGCGCCGGGCGGCGGCGCCTCGCCCACCGCCGCCTCGAACGCCACGTGGGCGGCACTTGGCCGGCAGGCGTGTTTCACCACACGCGCCAGCCGCCACGTAGGCCGGGCGCCGGGCGGCGGGCGCCTCGCGCACTGCCGCTGAACGCCACATGGGCGGCACTGCCGGCGGGCGTCTTCGCCACCCGCCGCCGCCGCCACGTGGTTGGCGCCGGCGAGCAGGCGTCGTCGCCACTGCCGCTTTCAACGCCACGTGGGTCGACACTGGCGGTGGGGCGTGCTTCGCCACCCGCCGCCAAAGCCGCCACGTGGGGTGGCCGGCGGCGGCGCCTCGCCACTGCTCGCTCGAACGCCACGTGGGTCGGCACTGGCGGGCGTGCTCGCACCGACTGCCAGGCGCCACGTGGGCCGGGCGCCGGGCGGCGAGGCGTCCCGCCCACTGCCGCCCGAACGCCACGTGGTTTAAGACTTAGTGTCGGGACCGGATCTGCAAATCCGGACCCTCTGTGTCTTCTGTACTAGTCCAGGATCACGCTTGTACACACAGGATAAACAGGTTGAGGTACTACAATCATGCACAGCGGAAATAATAATAAAGTACCTCAAACATAATTATAAACGAGTTACACGATCTTATGGTCACCTTACAATAATTCACCACGCAGGGCGATAATTAACAAAAGTAACACAAGTTCAATAGCGGAAGCAAAAGTACGTCAATGAACCCCTCGTTCTGCCACAGGCAACTGACGAGGCTCAACCCTAATTCTCTAGACCTTCGTTAAACTCCTCCTCCCAAGCTGGTGTTGCTTCTTCTTCTGAGGTTTTTGTTGAAGCACGGGTGAGTATACAACATACTCAACAAGTCATGCACGATGCAGTTCTATTACTACATGCATAGCTTATTCCAAGGGAAAGGCTTAAATGGTTATTTTGCATGAAACAACATTTCTTTTAACAGATAATTTTAATTAGATTAAAAGCGGTAAAACCATTATTATAATAATTAATTCCTCAATTCCTTTTTCCAGGAGTTTGGCACACAGCCCTAAGTTTGATTCATCAGTCTTTGCCTCATAGCCACCCATTCTACATTTTATTTTGAAAATCTAACCCTTGACTGTAATCCCCGAGCATTGTTCAATACCGCGGATGCGGCTATTCGAATAGATTTAACACACACTCTGCAGAGGCTGTACACTTTACCCACAGGATACAGTCGCTCACCACACAGGTGATTGATTGCAACAAAGTCTTTTAGAGACTAACACCTAACCTATGAACCTATCCAGTATTGCCCTTCTAACACTTCCCTCGCTCAGAGCCGAAGTTTAGAACAAGCGAATACTGTTGAATGGGTACCAAGCCGTAGCACAGGTACGCTTCCCCACACAGTTACACCCGTGTGTAACTGCCGCCCCGAGGTGTCAAAGGAAAGATATTAGAACCCTACTAAACTAGGTCTGTCCCATTCCAGACAAGTGATTGTACGAGTAACTCAGTTCAAAGACTCGCAAGGTGAAGTCCTTAACTGTCCCGGGCAAGACATCCATTTTATACTTCTCGGCACACAGCCTTTAAAATCTTTAGTACATCCCGTTGCCACACAAGCCCACCTGGCACGGAACCAACTTGCCACTTGCCCCGGACCAAATCATTTCCCACCCCGGTTTGCATTTATGCAACACATGTCAATGCCCACTTCATTGCATAAGTAGAACCACACAGGTCGCTACCCCCAAATCCATCTCATGACATCATCGCATTATTCCAAAATGCGTTCCATATTTGTTTAGTCAGTATTCTTTTGCAATTTGAAAGTCATTCAGCACATACAAGCAGACTAAGCAACTAATCACGGTCTAGCCTCCCGTGTTGGCATCATAATACCAACCAACTCATTTTAATATCTTAGGGTGACAAAGATTTCAGGATATACAAGTAATATAATAAGGTGGCATAATCAAGGTAGGTGTATTATCTACTCTACCCAATTTAATTAAATGTCATTTTTTTCTAATTAATATAGCATGCATAGTTTAAATTGAAATACATTTTAAAAGTCTAGGAACGATATGGTCAAAGCATGACTTGCCTTCGAAAAGTAGTTGATCCTGGTCTGGCTCTTGCGACAGTTCTCCGAAATCCTCCCCGACAGGTTCCGACAGATCGAACTCTAATCGCATCAAGCAATCATTCAATAAGTACTTTAACAGACAGCAAGTTCAACTCTAAAAATAAAATAAAATTCACTAATAAATAGTTCACATTTTTACAAATTTTTAGGAACTGGAATCACCCAATTCGGAGCTAAGACGCAAAAGTTATAGCGATTACAAATTTTGTAAATTCAAATAAAAGAATTACCCGAATTAATTGATTTATTTTTCTAATGGAAATCCTGGTTAAATCTCTCGGCTTGACACGTGTCAGCACCGGAGTGATCCACGTCGCCTCGGGTCTATAGACCGGGCTCATGATTTGCTCGGGATCACGGTGGACCGGGTCCACCGAATAGTGACACTGACACGTGAGCCCCCCCTCGGATGACGTCATGCTGACGTCAGCCCACACGGCGGTCATCTCTCTGACAAGTGGGCCCGACGGAACAGTGCACAACCTGCTCAGGTGGCGACACTTGGCAAGATCCCGATCGTCCACCGAAATCTACTGTTGAGATCCGATGGTCGCTAGAACTACCGTAGCACGTGGCACAATCTCGACCATGGATGGAAGATCTAATGGCCCAGCTCAACCTAACCTTCAGCCTCACCCGAGCCCTTGGATTCGAAATCCAACGGCCATTTTCAAACACCACAAGAATGGCTACGTGGAGCTACGGTGGCGGTAGGATTAAGGATCTACGGCCATTTTCAACGCATCTAACGCGGCTACGTGGACTCACTAGCGCGGTTGGATGAAGATCCAACGGCGGAAGTTATACCGAGCGATACCCTATTCACCGGACCTACGTGGCCTAATCCGAGCCGAACATCCAAGATCTAACGGTCAAGATCCACCATTACCGATCTACGCGGTGCAATCTGCGCCATTGAGACAAGATCTAACGGCCATTTTCAAATGTAACCTATACGATTACGTGGCCTCACTAGAGCCGCACGATTACCATCTAACGGCCGAGACCTACCTCACTAGAGCAGTGGCTTTCAAAGACCGGAGACGAAGAAGACGACTGGGTTGGCGGCGCTACGGGGCTTCTCCGGCGGAATGAAGTACTCCACGCGATGCAGCTTGACATGGCGAACTCGGCAGTGGTCTTGGATGCGGCAGAAAGTGGCAGTCGGCGATGGGAAGCAAGGAAAACCGTGGTGGTGGCGGTGCTAACTCCGGTGAGCTACTGAGTGGGCTACGGGGCACGACCGGGAGCGAGCGAGCGGACAAACTGCGCGGGGCGAACGGACCAATTCAATGAGCTATAAAACGGGCGTTAAGAGGCTTTGGGAAGTGCGCAAATCCACCGCCAATCTCGACGGCCAACCCCCGACGACGGCGCACTATTCGCCCCCTCCCGATGCAACGCGATCAATCTGCACCGTCCGATCGCAATCCAACGGCTCAGGACGAGTGACGGTTCGGCTGCCAGCGCTACGTGGCGCAATCCTGGCGGCCCAAGTTACTGAAATCCAATGGCCCTCGTGAGCAGGTGACGCGGCCCAACCTCAGCCGTCCGATCGAGATCGAACGATCCGGAACGGGCTGCGCTAGGGTTTTAGCAGACGCGCGCACAGTGTTGGGCTCGGCCCAACACTGTAGCTACGTATTTTCCGGTTTTTATTAATTAAAATAATTCTAGAAAATCAAAGTAATTATTTAGGGCACTAAAAATACCCGAAAAATTCCAGAAAATATTTCAGGGAATTTAGAGCTTAAGTAAAATATTTTATTTATTTTTGATAATTACTTTTCTGCCTTTTTAATTATTCAAGAGGGAGATAAATTCAAATTAAACTTAATTAATTCCAAAAATTCACCAAAAATTCAAAAAACTCCAAAAATTAAAATTAGGCCAAATTTTGGGACGTTACACCTGGCCGATGGGGCGTGCTCGCCCACCCACCTCGCCAGCCGCCACGCCAAATTTGGGCGGGCGCAGCAGGCGCCTCGCCCACTGCCGCCTCGAACGCCATACGTGGGCCGCTTTTGTGCAATGGAGAGGGTACCCTGGCGCAAAGTACACCGACACTTGTTAAACATGCTTGTTGTTCAACCATTGATTTGCATGATTCAACTCCATATGCTAAATGTTCCACATTAGAATTGAAGTTACATGATGCAAATACTAAGGTTTCTCAAATGACAGATGCTTTGCTCACACATGAGGTTCTTTCATGCTCAACTGGTCGCAAGCAAAAAGAAAAAGTGGACGTTCCTTGTAATAATTGTTAGACTCTCTCTCGAAAGTTTGATTACTTGGAAAAATCTTTAAAACGTTTCACTAAAAGAAAGAAAAACCTAAACATGATTTTAGATCAATCAAGAGTTAGTACTCATAACAAAGGTTTAGGTTTTGATTCTTATGCTCATTATAAATTACATGCTTCCACTATTGTTAAGGCACTTGAAAGTGGAAAATTTGAAATTGTCAATGAGTATAAGAAAACTGTTTTTAAGTCTGCTGGAGTTTTATCTTCTACTATGATGAATGTAAATGTTGCTTCTATTTTGTAACATCTCAAAATTTTAATAAAGTAAAAATGTATATTTTGAATTTGAATATAATTATTTCTAAGTTTTCTTGCCATTATTGGTTTTAATTTGGATTTCTTTGGATTTATACTTTGTATGAAAAATCCAACAAATGGAATTAAAGAATGGATAATGGGAAAAGGCAAAAATGTAAAAAGTAAAAATTTAGAAAATTGCCATGGGAACCCTAATCATGCAAGTGAACCATTTTAGTCATCAATTGAAATTTTATATATAGAATAATGAAGAAATAAAATAAAGAGACAACTTTTAACTCTAAATAATGCATTGTCAGAATTTGTACAACATTTATAAAACTTATATGGATCTGTAAAAATTATCATGAAAACCTAAATGCGATATCTACCTCTGGTAAAAATATTATAAATTAAGAATGAGATTTAGGACTTTTTAGAATTTAAAAATAGAAACTATGAAAATCTGGAAATTGCCATGTCAGAATTTTTATTAAATAATGGAGTAAGGTTTTGAGCTGAAAATTTTACAGAAGCATTCTTAGCTCAAATACATTTGAAAAAAAAATTCAGAAATAATAGACTTCAATTGATCTCAAATAAAAATCAAAATCCGAAACAAAATTTAGGAGTAGTCACTGTTGTAAGAATATTAATAATTTTTCGGTAACTCATTTTTACCTCAAAATTTTACCAGACATCAAACCCTATTCAGATACCTTGGTCAAAAAGTTTTATAAATTTCTACCATGATCTGATAGCTCAATAAAATCTGGTGCTAGAACCATCCGAGCGAGCTATCTTTTTGGCACCTCACCTCACTGCCAGTGGTCCCTAGGCCCCACTCGTCAGACCCTTTTTCCTCCTGTTCTTGCGACCGAGCGGAACACTCCTGAGTCCAGCGCAGCTTGACCGAGCTCCGTTCAATGCATCGCCTCTTTGAATGGTCGCGTCCTCAGCGTCAGCCTCATCTCATCTCAGCCACGATCATCGCCACGTTCGTCCTCGCTCTGTCTCGCACCATACCGCAGCAATTAAGCCCGCCAGCTCGCCTTTGTTCCTTGTCGCATTCGGTGAAGCTCACAACCGAGACAATCTCAACCAAACCGGGTCATCTGCTTAGTCCCTCAGCCATACATTGCACCTCAGTGATCACCAGAGGCGCTCAACTTCTCCCTCATCTCTTCCCCTTTCTCCTCAAGCCAGCGCGCCCAAGTCTTGCTCAGTTCCGCCATGACCGCAAGCCCAGAAGCTCAAAATCCCATCGCAATTCCTGTGGCGCAATTATCCATTCCTCAATTCCCTTGAGCTAAAGCATCACCAAGCGCTGCTGATTAAAATCCCTCAAAAACATTTGAGCTCCCCCATGCAAAATCAAGCCGCCGCCATAGAGGCTTCTTCTACAAAACTGGCGCACAGTGGCAGGCTACTCCATTGAGTATCCGGCCGAGTTAAGTGTCAAAATGGAGTCCTTGAGGTCCCTAATTGCTCAATCAGTTACCCATTCGATCTCTCGTGCTGCAGTTTTGCTCCCGGCCAAACCGCCATTGCCGCCGTCGCTTGAGCTCAGAGGCGCGCCAACCTGCGTCGCCTCTGGCTGAATTGGTTCCAGCTCTAGGTGCGGTTTACCGAGCTACTGCTTCCTGTGTGCTCGCCGTCGCCGGAGCTTCGCCGGAAGACCTTCGCCGCCGTGCCCTAGACGCCTCCCCCTTCCTCATCGACGCCAGGCCCTTCATCGACCAAAGTCAGACTTTTCCAATTCAAAGGGTAAAAGGCGCCTTCTCTTTTAGAAAGCGTATTTTCATTTCCAATGAATTTCCAAACCGATTGTTAATTAAACTTCAATATCTTCTGCAAATTTAATTCAATTTCAGTGGAACAAATTTCTATAATCATATAAAATCAGTAACATTCTGAATATACAAAAATATTTAATTTTTGTACTACAGAATTATTATTCAAATTAAACTTTGATTAATATCCCATTATGGTCTTTAATTCAAATCTGTGCACAGTAAGACATAAAACAATGAATTAAATATTCATATGATGGTAAGACCAGGATTAATTTAAATCTACAAAAATATTTAATTTTTGAGTCATAGAGCAATTATCAAAATTTAAATGATATAAACACACCATTATGGGCATTATTGCTCATATAGATAATATAATTCTTAAAATCATTAAGTAAATTTTTATGTGTCTCTAAAACCATAATAAACTCGAATATACAAAAATATTTAAATATTAAACTCAGTTTAATCTATTTGCTTTATGATCACTAGTAAACCTCCATATGCCCATTAATAAAAGTAAAAGTATAAAAGCTCATAAAATAAGGAAATAATTTGTATTAATCTCCTAAAAACAATATAGATCCTGTATGTAGAAATATTTAAGATAAGACTTAGTTTGCATTATTTAATAAAAGATAGTTTGCATTCTTTAATAAAAGAAAATGTTAATTACAACAATAAATAAATGAATAATCTATTGTAGTTAGCGTCAAACTAGTGCACAAATAGCTTTAGAACATTTCTAGGGTTATTCCCTATTAACACCTGAAAAATGAATCAAGAATCATGTATAGTGTAGTTGGAAATTAAGTTTGAAACTTGGCCGATTTAAGGTTGCAAATATGATCATTTAGGCTATTTCAGCGATAGATAAAATAACTCGTCTAAATACTAAAATCAGTAAAACTAGTTTAGAAACACTGTACAAAGTTCATACTACTATATTCTATAAAAATAATCTTATTCCATCAAGGTTTGCATATTATTCTTATTAGTTCAAAACCCTTAAGAGTCAATCATTCGCTTTGCGTTCTCTCCGATTTCGTAGTGTAAACTTTATAATGCCACGTAAGCTCTTTCAACGATGAATATAATGTCTTGTCTAAATCGTAAAACTTATGAAATTAGCTCAGTAGTGCTCCCCAAAGTATAGTCTACTCTATTACGAAAAGATAATCTCATTTCATCGTGATTTACATATTAATTTTGATAGCTTAATAACCCTAAGTGTTCACGTGTCCGAAAGCCGTAATATGAATGAACGAACTGTAGTTGCAAACGAGGAAACCTGTAGTTAAGATATTTGTATCACCAGAACCTTCTCAAATATCATGAAAATAATCCCAGTAGCCTAAATCAATAGATCTTAGCTTGCGCAAAGCTAATTTTTTTCAAAGTCAATCAAAGGCGAAGAAATATTCATTCATAATATAATATGATCATTTAAGTCTATTCAGTAGCCCGTGGAGCAGCTCATCTAAATCTGAATTTAGTAAAGAATAGTCTAGAAATGATCTTTAGGATATAATCTGCAGTAATCTAAGAAAATATTCTTATTTCGTCTTGCTTTAACTCTGAATCCTAATAGAGTAAAACCCGTAAGTAATAAGGATCGCCAGAAACTCATTATGAATAATAAAATCAATGAACATTGCAACTAATGATTAATTCTATCAATCTTAACCAAATTTTGCATCTTGAATTCGTAAAATAAAATTAATAAATTCATAAAAGAGCAATCTTGTTCTTGTGAAGAGTTTTTATTTGTTCTTGCTATCTATTTTCTTTTTTGCCCTTATTGAAGTCTTTTATTTGCTGTATTTCCGTTGATCGACGTGTAGAACCCGACGCCTCTGATTCCGTCATTGCCTTCATCAGCCGTAATCCTCGTCTCCGTCGTAAACAAGGATTAAACAAGGCAAGCACCCCTTTGATCATATTGATCCCAGTATTTAATTTTCTTTGTTTTACCAAACTATTTTATGCATGCGTTTACTTTATGTAAATTGCTATTTTGTGGATTTGGTAGTTATACCTGTTGTCTCGTGAATCTTCTTTGATGATTATGAACATGTGAACCTTGATAACCATAGAGTAAGGATAGGCATTACTTAATGTCATCATGGGTATATGCGTTCATATTATTCATGCTTAGCCATGCTTTAGAATCAGCAATGTGCATGATCAGATCAAAATTGTTTCTTGAAAACATTGGAAATGGCACTGTTGGTTGCTGGTATTTTGATTAAAAACCTGAAATAAAACTATGTTTTGATGCGGGCGATTATTGGCAATAGCTGGATGTGCGAAAGGAATTGCACGTAGTGTAGGGTGAAGTGTCGCCCGTGTCGGATTAAGGACCGAGCAATGGGACGCTATTGATCCAAGAATTCCGTGCAACCATGAGGTCCGGTATGGGACGGCCATAGCTTATTAAGTTATTTAGACATGGCTTTGCTCTTTGGAAGGCGGGAGCTAGCACAGGCATTCCGGTCAGGTTTGCTTGACGGGGTTTCTACTTGCTAATGCAACAGTGTACGCCCTGCCATGTTTAGAAACGTTGTGTTGGGTGTGTGAAAGTGGATCCACGACTTGCGTGTATGTTTCTAGTTCTATGGCGGGGTTAACGTCCTGGGCTGGATTGAAGTCATGTCTAAGTAATGTAACGGTTATGTATGGTCTCCTTGACGGCACACCTAAGGAAGTGTGTCGAGCAAAAGGTTGATCATTCCTTGTGGGTAAAGATGTACACCTCTGTAGAGTGTAAATCTAATCGATTAGCCGAGCCCGCGGTCAGGGGCACTTGGTGAAGTCATTCCAATGTTAGATGTTTTATTATTTTCAAAAGGGTTGGTTTCATTGGTTTTGCAACTGTGCTTTACGTCGAATGGCTGACATTGATGGATTTCAGGAATTTGATGATTCATCGCTCACGTCATGGAGGACTGTGAGTGTTACTTATGCTTTAATTATTTGTTATCAATCAATCTTGCTCTTACAAATTCCGTTTGCAAATAACTTGATTTACAAATTAAATTCGCTTTATGCAAATTAACTGTAGTAGCCTCCTTTGAATTGGCCTGCATTTATGCATTTGCAAATACCACTTTAAAGTACTCACCCTTGCTTATTCGTTGTTTTTAGGTGTTAAGCTAGCGAAGCTTCGAAGGTTTGTTTTCGTCGCAGGTTGCGGGTTCTTCTCTGAAGCGATCTTTTCTAGGGATTTATGCCTGGTCAGTTGCCTGCGGGAATGGATGGGTACACTACAAGGCTGTGCTTCTTTTGTTGCTATATACTCTGAGTTGTAAGATTTATATGTTTATTAGTTTCCGCTTAATTTATATAATGTATGGTTGTGATTCCAATTGTTGAAATATGCGTACTAGCTACTGATCCAGGGCTAATACTGCAAGCACATTAGATTTTCATTTTTGCATCCTGTGTAAAAATGGGGGTCGCTACATATTTCTAAAGCTAAACATCATGTTAAGTATACTTGCACTCATCGTGGTAGAGATGGACATTTAGTAGATTTTTGCTTTAGGCTAGCCAAACAACAAAAGCAAGACAAGGCTAAGGCTAGGTCTAATTTCAGACAGGCACGCTTTACTCCTCATTATGTGCCTAGGGTGATGCAAACACCTTTTGTTACTAGAAATACGGGAAATGGCAAATCTGATTTTGTGTATAAGCATACTTGTGTTGTGCCTACTCGTCATGTTTCTTAGTACTGGATTCCTGAATGCTTTATTTCTAACCCCAGTACCGAGGCCTCGACATCTTCTAGTGCTATGTAGGTTTTTCAGATGCAGGTTGGAGAACAGACGCTTAGTGGATCTTGGTCTTTTGTAAGATGTGATCTAGACTTGGATGGTTGTCACCCTTAAGATGGCCTTCAAGAAGCACGTGCGATAATTTTTCACCTACCTTGTGAGCTATTTTATACACTTATGTCTTTTTCATTTACAGATATCTAATTGTGGTACGAGATGAGATGTTTGTTCACATACTCATATGTATCCCCTAGCATGTTCAATAATGTTATATCTTATATCATGCCTTTTCATGCTTAGTATTTATTTATCATGATTCATGCTTATGCTTAACTAAACATTCCATGATAACTCAAACACATGTATATCATCACCTCTCTTTTGATTTCATTGGTTATTAATTTGAGGGGGAGTTAATGGATTTTTGGTGAAAATTTCTTTCGTTTGCCTATTGGGAGATTGTTCTTTCAGACTTTTGTTTATAAAATTAATCCCATTGGGTGACAATTTTGAAGAAAGGTTTTAAGAGGTTATTTTTTAGGGGAGTTTTTGAAGATTTTGTAATATTTTATGACATATTTTTATTTTGTGTGTTTCTTAAATGAAAAACAAAAAAATAGAAAACAATAAAAAAAGTAATGAGCATTGTATTTCATACACATATGTCATTTGAAGCCATGTTTATGTTACAAGGTCTTTGCAACTTCATGTTTATACATATATGGTGTAGTTTATGACATGACTATTTAAATGGAATGATAACTTGAATTAAATCTTGTTATGGTTGAACTTTATTAGCTATCTTGATCCTGCTCAAAAAGTGCTAAATATGAAATTTATCAAATTTCAGTGCTAAAGCTCAAAGTGTGATTGTTGATAAATGCAAGATCAAGGTTATGTACTATTGCACTTCTTCTTTACGAGACTGCTTATCATTGCACTTTGATATGAACTTGAAAGAGGTTGTGTACGACCGAAACCATGAAATCTTAAGCTTATGATTGCTTGGCATGGTTGAAAAGTAAGGCTAATGGTACATATAATTCCTTACCATTGTTATTATTGCAATCAATTAATGAATCAATTTTTCAAGCACAAATAAAATGCACACAAATTCAATATTTTCAGGTTTTAAGATTGTTGAGAAAGGGAGATCATGCCATGCAAAAAAATCATTAATAGTACTTGATTTCTAGTTATGCTTAGTCTACATTGTTTATGTATAGATTTGAGGGTGCAAGTATTTTTGATAGCATAACTTGGTGATGAAATTGGTACATTTGTCAATGACGTATAATGCTCAGTACATAAAAAAATAAACAAAAAGATTTTGTTCTCTCTTTTGTATTCTTGATGAATCCATTGTCAAAGGGGGAGAATTTTGGACACATATTTCACATTCACACACACACATTGTTCTTCTTTTTAGGGGGAGATTTTTCACTTTACTTTTTGGTTTTAAAATAAAATTTCATAAAACTTTTCTTGTGAGGTGAATGCCAATGTTCAGTTTTAAATGGTGTTGCCAATGTTTTCATCAAGGGGAGATTGTGAAATCATATGCTGAAAAATTGGTTTAAAGATGAAGTTGGCATTACAAAGTGGTTGTGATCATGGCATACGTGATGTTCGTGCATGTGTTGTTTCAGATGATTATTTGATATGCTTGTGATAGCATGATAATGGTTTTGCTTGATGCAATACGCTTGTGTAAGTGGTTGCATGGATTGACTTTGAGTCAAGTCATGGACTTGTGCTCGGATTCGTTTCTTATTTGTTTATGTGTAGGTGTTACTCGAGGGCGAACGTGGTCGATGACGGGACCGGAACTAGATTCATGGAGGAACTGAGGTTCAAGACTAGGTTCAGGGAGGAATCGAGGTCTTAGTGGTCAAGGATGTCATGCGGGACGTTCGGGTTAGAGAACGCTGTACATGAAAGCTGGTTAGTCACGTGAGTGCAACAAAAGAACCGTATATGTGCAAAGTTGTATCGGACCATGTGGGGCCAAGTGGAGTTGTATACGAACTCTTTAGGATTGCTTATTATAAATAGGAGGAGGTCTCCTGTTTATTGTGAGTTGGAGATATTAGGGTTTATACTCTTTTGTTTTGGAGTACTGTTACCAGATTAGACAAAGAGAAATAAAAAATCTTTCTTGCGGCCATTGCTTTTTATCCGACAGCTGGAACATCTTGTGAAAAAGAAGGGGAAGTCCGGGCGGCGCTTGTGTTTCTGGCGGCCGGAGTATTTTCTAGCGGCTGAATTCCTTGCGTGTGTTGCCTGGCGACTAGAAAAACTAATTGCGACCAGAAGATTGGTTTTGCATGCAACTTCTAGTTGATGGCGTTTTGGCTTTCTGGGCGACAAAAAAATCTTCGGGAGGCCGGCGGCTGTGCTCCTTGCATGAGTTCCTGTTGGCTGCCGAATTATTCCTTGCGCCTAGTTGTTTTCCTGGCAGCTGGTTTTGGCTAGCGCCTTGAGGTTTCTTGCGCATGCAGGTTCTGTTATTGATCTAGACATTGTTAGTACAAGGTGACATATCCACAATGGAACGTAATGTCTTCTATTGCATGCTTGTTTTATTTTTTTAGATTGATTCATTGTTTCATCATGATAATTTTGATTTGATCTATTCAAAACCTTTCTAGGACATCAAGTGATTGATCTGAATAGTTTGATTGGTTAATTCCTCACAAATCCTGATTAATCTCATAATTAGGGTTAGATCAATTTTCGTCATTATTTGTTATAGTCATCTTGCAAAGGTCATAACTATAGATCCGTAGATCCGATCGAGCTAATTCTTGTTGGTTTAGTTTTCAAATTGAATCTAGTTTCTACAGTAAAAATTTTGTGTCAATCTAATGGTGGGATCTTCAGAAATTACTGTTTTAATGAACGTGTATTACTCTGTTTTGTCGAATCTGAATTAGGCAATTTGAGTCTGAATTGGGGTGTTTCAAAAATCATCAAAAATCTGATTTTTGTTTCCGCACAATTATTCACCCCCCCTCTGATTGCTAGTTTAGTGTATATCGATCCTACAGATATCGATGGTTAATGGTATTTTTTAAAAAATCCAAAATAAAACTATGGTTTTGATACGGGTAATTATTGGCAATAGCCGGATGTGCAAGGAATGAACTTATACGTAGTGCAGGGGAGATTATTGCCCGTGTCGGATTAAGGACCGAATAACGTGTTGTATGATCCAAGATAAAATTGTACAACCACAAGTACTGTTATGAGGCAGCCTTAACTTATTAAGTTGCTTAGATCGGCTTTGCACATTGGTAGACCGAAGTAATATAGGCTCTCCTTTCCAAGTTTACTCAAATGGGTGCCCTCACTACGGTGTTGGGAACAACACTTGCCGATATAATGGTGTACTCCTTGCTATGGGAAGAAACTCTGCCCGACTGTTTTTATGATGATGATACCATGTTTAATAAATGTTTCTTCTGCCATAGTAAGGGTTTTCCGTCACCGTCGCTGGTGTGAAGTTAGGTCTATGTAATGTAATGGTTATGTTATATTCTCTGCAACACACCAAAGAAAGTGTGTTAATTATCGATTGTACAAAGAGTAAGTCATGTCTTGTGGGTAAACCTGTACACCTCTACAGAGTGTAAATCTAATCGATTAGCTATACCTACGGTTATGGGAGTCTTGGTGAACTGATACATGCTAGATTTTGATATTTCTGAAAATGGGTTTTGGTTTAAAACTTGTTTTTGCAACTGTCACTTTATATCAACAGACTGACATTGATTTACTTCATGATTGGATTATTGGATGAATGGTTATGTCTTTATGTCAACGGACCGACATTGATGAACTTTATGATTGGATTGTTGGATGAATGGATATGTGTTGACAAAGGAATGGTTATGGTGTGATTGGATTATGCGTAGCTTTATCCGATGCTTCATTGATAAGCGCAACCTGATTCCTGACATCTCAGATGAGGAAGTAATTGTGGCCTTTGAGAATGGTGTCAAGGATAGAGATCTGAAGGGAAAGCTTGCCACCCGAAAGATTAGAACCTCCAAGGAGCTCTTCGAGTTGGCGGACAAATACGACATATGCGCCGAGGCCCAAGATCATCTCAACAACTCCAAGCCTGGCAACGACAAGCAGAGTCATCCAAGTAAGGGGCAAAGAAGAATAAAAGCCATGGGGAGAAGCGCAAAAGTGACTCCACCATAGCCGCGGGCCAAAAGCGGCAAAGCGCACAACTTAGGCGATAATAAAGGCCGGAGTCGTGGAGGGAACAAGTATTGCCTAGTCCATCACATGGATAAACACGACTTCGATGAGTGCCAGGTGATCAGCAAGAAAGTCCAGGAGAAGCTCAAGGCAGCCCTCACCAAGCGTGGAATGGAGCAGGCTATAACTCTCCTGGCTTTTGCACCACCAAATGCAAGTCGTTGCGTGTTCTAGGACGTTTATATGTGCTTTGAAAGTTAGTGATGAACTAGGCCCGCAATTCTACCCACGACGATATTGATTGAGGTGGGAGGTTAAGTATATGACATCATGGATTGGCCTCTCAATTTAGTCGTCTTCTACTTCTAGCTTAGGTACACCGTGTGTGGAAGAAAACGCTCCATCAATCTATCCATAGAAATTGAAGTCATCCAGGCTCCCAACAATGTGAACGATCCCGTGTCCATTTAAGATGCTTTTCCCTGCAAACCAAATCCGTTTGTACTCTACCTGACAGGAAACTAATACGCACGAGTGACTCATTACAGTCGTCATCTTTCAACAAAAAAGAAAGAAAGAAAGAAAGAAAGAAAGAAAAGAAAAGAAATAGTTGCGTGCATTCACGGTCAGAGGATCAGGAGGTAAAGTTTTCGGTCCAAGCTCTCGTTGTTTGTTTCTCATTTAATTTCTTCTTTCCAATTTGTGTCTTGATTTGGATACGGTCGAGGAGCTAGAACTTTGTCTCCGCTATGAGACGCGAAGAATACGTTGTTCTGTCGTGGTCAAATTAGACCTGTTCAAACCTAATCATGGATGAGAGAATGAGACAGCAGCTAGCTCTACTCCCAGAGCCAGAGCGATCCATCCAAGGGCTAAACTACGAAGCAAGTTAGCATCCACCTACCAGTGTTAATTTGTAATTAAGCATGCATATTTGAACAAATTGATACGCCAAGTAGCCAATAAGTAACATCCAGAACCAAAATAGCATCATACTTACCCATGCCGGCATGGATGGATTTGACCAAGCTAGCTAGGCCGTGCCGGCGTATCTAGCAATAGCGACTATAGCGTTTAAGCCTGATTGCTGCTATTCTCAACTGGCTGGTTATGCAGAATGAAAGGTACAACACAGATTGTACTTACATGCATCAATTCGCTTTCTCTCAGTCAAAATTAATTGTTATTCGCCTCCGCCGAGGCACTCAGAAAAATTATTTGTTGCTCGATCTCTTCTCAAATTGGTAGAAGAAAACGAAACTATTAATTCGTCACTAGCTGGCAGAACGCATACGCTAGGAGCCTAGGACCACCAGTGCCGATTTCATGCCAAACTATCTTCAAAATCAGCATTCAGGAATGAGCACATGTTTGGCATGTATGTACCTTCTAGAAGCTAGCTACATCGTTGTTGTGTGGACCTAAATATACAAATCCGAACTCTCTGTATATATTGCACTAGTTGAAACGGTCCGGCTGCACATATTAAATAGCCGCAAAAGTCCATGTCGTGCCCGAGATGGTGGCGATGTCCGCGGCGGACACGACCGGCGTAACATGTCCACGCGAGACTTGGATGAGCCGGTCTTGCCTGCCAGGCGCACATGGCGTGGCAGCCTACAAATCCGAACTCTCTGTATATATTGTACTAGTTGAGACGGTCCAGCTGCACATATTAAATAGCCGCAAAAGTCCATGTCGTGCCCGAGATGGTGGCGATGTCCGCGGCGGACACGACCGGCGTAACGTGTCCACGCGAGACTCGGATGAGCCGGTCTTGTCTGCCAGGCGAACATGGCATGGCAGCCTACAAATCCGAACTCTCTGTATATATTGCACTAGTTGAGACAGTCCGGTTGCACATATTAAATAGCCACAAAAGTCCATGTCGTGCCCGAGATGGTGGCGATGTCCGCGGCGGACACGACCGGTAACGTGTCCACGCGAGACTCGGATGAGCCGGTCTCGCCTGCCAGGCGCACATGGCGTGGCAGCCTAACGGGCTAAGCAGGCCGAGCGATGCAGGAAAAACGGGTTGGGCCGAGGTCAAATAGGTTTCAGCTCAAAATAACTTCCTATATTTCAAATATTTTCAAATTTAAATAATAACCGAAATTCAAATAACTCCAAATAAATAGCAAAAATGTCTAGAAAAATTCTGAAAAATACTGAGACATATAGAACTCAAATAAAATATTTTGTAAAAAATTTATATAAACTTTGCATATATTTAAGCATTATTTTCCACAAGCTTAATTCAAAAACAATATTTAAAATCCAAATAAATTTTAGAAACAAAAATTATAAAATACAATAAAATTCTTTAAAGGCTAAAAATTGGGATGTTACGGTCGTCACCTTCATGCAGGCCTTTCTTTATCCCATAAGCTGAGATTTCCACCAACTAGTCGGCGATGGAATCGATCGACTGTGGAAGCTCACTTCCACTCATCTGAGTTTCATCGTCGGCCTCTGGTAATGCATCTTGCAGCCTCCGTTCAGTTTTTTTTTTCGATCAATCAATTCAGAATTCTGTCAAGATAAATTGCAGAAAGTCATCTCATAGTCGATATGTTACACTAATAAGGGAACAGATTTTAAGTGATACCGAACATAAGTGACAAGTACCTTCAAAATTTCTTCTGCCTCCTTTTCGACAGTACTCAAATATTGCTCCTCCTTTTAGCTCCTTCCATTTGTCTAGCATCAGTAGTGCATCACCAAACATGACTCCAATTTCAAGATCCAATGAATTCAAATTGATGCATAAGCAACAAAAGTAAAAAGATTCAACTTCATTCTTTTGCAACTATTTCCCACAAAGGTATAAAGTATTAAATAATGGTTCCAGCACCAGTTGATAAATGTTTCGAATCACCATGAAAAAACCCCAATATAAAGGAATTGACAAAGGCAATGGTTCCAACCAGAAGAACAAAATAAATAGAATGTTTCAACCTCGACTCTAACCACAACACATCATAGAATAATCCACAAATGAATTCAAACTGCAATTTCTAATGTCAGAATAGAGCCAATAAATGCTCAATATTCAGAGCTAAATGCTCAATGATATGAAAGTTATCCGCTTATCCCCCAAAAATAAACCTGCATGCGAAATGCTCACTCACATTTATATACAGATCATCATTCTTCCTAATTTGGGTAATTATCCACTCCAAAGTTCAATTGCCTGATCATTCATGGACAAGTAGGGAGCCTTGGTTGTGCAGAAAACCACATGAGTTATGTTGGAACTAGGAACCAACAAAACACTATTCATCACATAGGAAATGACAAGATATGTGGAAAATAAACCCTAAACCCAAAACAAATTAAGTTGTGGGTCATATGAATTAAGTTTGTCCCGAATTCCCGATACTACCATAGTAAAAACTTGAGAAATAAATTTCTTGCAATGAAGTATACAAGATGACCAGGAGGAAAACTTTATCAAGTCACGGTAATTCAAGAATTTAGCTCAGTGTTTATTCATGCTTAATTGTTTATGTGTCGATAAATCACTATAAGGATAACTAAAGTTGCTAAAATGCTATGGGACCATGTACATCATGAGCCAGAAATGATGGATACAGCTAGCTTTCATCGGCTAAGCGCTGAAGTGATTTGAGCTCAACCTTGGCTATATTAATAAGCCAATCAGACGAGTTGCATGAAAAGTGAAAAGGGTTATCATATAAACCTATTCACTTACAATAATAGTAAGGTTAATTATCATGCACCAGGTCTCTGTCTCCAGAGTCTCATGCACCAGGTGTCTCCAGTCTATCCAGCCCATATGAGCTTAAGCATAGATTATCGTTGGTAACAGGTTAGACATGAACATCATTAAATATAATCTGTTGCAGTTGCAGGCAACGAGTAAAACAACCCACATACCAGCAGCACAGCGTATAACTACCAGAAAATGCATGCCACTGAACTTGCCTAACCACAATAACCCATTAAAAATAGAGAACGGACATGGTTTGCTACTGTTTACTTGGGTATTTTCTGCATGATCCCCATTTACATATAACGGTATAAATAGTAGGGCAGTTCTTTTCAACGTTCTAATGGGTACTTATTCATGACATTTATAATATGGAATTGATTATATTAACGCATGATATAGAACTTCCATTTTACCAGAGATGCGAACAAGTTCAGATAAATGAGCTATAGGAAATAGATCATGACCAAAGACCATAGGTTAAAAAGACAAAATGAATTTCAGGTCTTATTTTATTGTTTGAATGTAAAGTATAATGTAGAACTCTGTAACATAAGATGGACTAACCTCATTAATTTTGACTTGCAGACTGAAAAGATTATTCCTTCTCCTCCAGGCACCTGCTTTTGTAGACCAATTGATTCGTCAAGCTTTGCGACAGAGGCCATTTTAGTCTGCTCAGTAAGAGCATATAATGCAGGTTTCAGGACTGTTTCGTATCTGAGAACAAGTACCTCAGCTAAAGAGCATCCTTTTGCATTTAGCATATACTGAAAATCAATACCATGTTTCGCCCTGCAAAATGGCCCGGCAATGTTAACAATGAGCACAGAAACAAATTGAGTAAACAAAAGGACCTTATAAAGCAAAGGAAAGTACAGACAACTGAACCACAATAAAAAGGACATTTTATATCTCGATTCTTGTTTGCTGTACTGCAATACTGCTTTGACTAACTAGCTGACAACTGATATATATTTAGGGAAATTAAACAATAAACACAGATCCCTGCATTTTGCTGAAAATCCTGAGCTATCCCTGCCTTTTTAGGAATAAAATATCTCTGAATTATCCCCTTAGATCCTGATCATCCATCCATCAGTTTTACAATGGAATATCATGTGAATTAGGCTTAGCACTTAGGCTCCACTTGGTTCCAAATGTTTATGTCCAACTGGACAATGATGTCCTTAAACTATCCTACGCTAATGTGCATGGCCGGTCCACCTGATCCCATGTTTTTAAGAACCTAACAAGTGGGCTCAACAATGCATGTCTCTTGGATAGCCAAGGTCTATGGAGGACAACATCATGGTGCTAATTAGGGTCAAGTTAGCCCATATGCTAATTCTGTGACTTTCTGACATCAAAATAAAAGAAAGGGTGTTCATCCATCAAGGGAATCCAGAGAATTAAATTACAGAAAGGATCTGGGGGTGAAGCAAATTCTAGGAAAAATGAAAGGAGTTCTATACAATGTCCCTATAATTTATAGCCGTCTTCATTTAGCAAAATATAAACTAGCGGGGGACTGCATTGTGTAAATGGTAACTCATCATGTCAAATCAAAGCCAATTTTCATGTATACACATCTTAAATGACATGCAACTCACAGAAGATTTTTAATGATGAACACACAGCAGCTTAGTGAAGCTCAGCTAATTTAACATAAAAAATAATATATCAGAAATTCAAAAAGCTGTGCTCTAAAGCCATTTAACAGAAATCCAGTAATGCAAATCGAAAAGCTAACCTAAATGAGATACAGACAATTGCATAGTGGTGCAAAGGGGCAGGCAAACGGCAAGATAATTCTAAGGCATACCAGAAAGCACTATCCATGTAAATGCAGTGACCACAAGTAAGGTCTAAAAAAGCCAATTTATTCTCAAATAATAGGCAAGAAATTGTGAAATTGCAATGGCCACAAGTAAGGCCTAAACAAAGCAAACTGATTCTCAAACAACAGTAACGAAATTGTGAAATAGAATTTGTACTGTGGAGCTTTAGAGGATAAAAAGATTAAACTGATGGAATCATAGAACCCTTTCAGCATTAGAATAAATAGATATGTCATCTAAAAAAATATTTCCACAGGTAAAATAAGAACGACAGGTTTAGCACTAGGGTTTCGAATTTCACCGAAATTTGGCAAAATTGGGTTCTTTGGCTGGGTCTTGAAATACACTCGCCCCAGTTACATTTTGGTGGCGTTCATTTGAATTTTATCAAAAAATTCAAATTTTGGTCAAATTTTTGTCCAACCGTGCCGTCCTGAAATTACACCGAAATTTCCAAATTTCGGTGGGTGCCGAAAAAATTTTAAAACGAAATTCGAACCCTGGTTAGCATTGGTTTTCTGGTGCTTAAATCACAACTGGCTAATTGGTTCTAGAGGAATGAACACTAACAATTGCAAAGAACGAAGAAATTAAGAGGTCTTGTGGGGCATTCATACTTTTCGAGGACCTGGTTGGCTGCGTTGCTCAGCAAGCCCCTCGATCTCCTCAAGCTTCCCGAGTCCTGACCACCGGAGCGTCGATCTCCCACCCCTTCTCCACAGCGAACTTTCCGTTTTTCCCCATTGGCAGTATCATACGCCACTGCCAGAATCTCCCTATGCGTCCTGTCGGCATCCCTCACATTCAGCACCTGCGCCTCCACCTTCTTCACCACCGCCTTAAACTTGCACACGTCCGCGGTGAACGACTCCTTATCGGCCTCCAGTGCCTCCTGCCGTGAGGACCATGAGGTGCACCCAGATCATCGCCCCCTTGACTCCTCGAGCGCCAGGACGGCCTCAGCAGCGGCCTCGCCGTGGGCACGGGCCTTGGATACGTACACGTCGTCGAGGGAGGCGACGGCGTAATCATCGCCGGATATGAAGAGGAGTAGCTGTGGGTGAGGCAGAGCATGAGGTCATTGGAGGCCGCGGCGGGAGCGGAGGGGGAGGCGTCGAGGCTGGCCGCTGGCGGACGTGTGGATTGAACATCGGGCATGGCCATTGACACGCAGTCCTGTAAGCCCGGCGCGATTTTCCGTTGCCTGGGCTAGGCCTGCACGTGGGCTGCTCGGAAAAAGTTCAATTTACCACCTTAACTCTGACATGTAGTCTCTTAACCCCTAAAGTAAAAAATAATAATAAAAAAAGACCGGCGATCTTAGAGTCCGACTTTCTAAAACAGTTAGGCCGTCCTAGAGTTGAACTAGATACCTGGTTCGTGAAGTAAATCATAATATAATAATACCTTATACTAAGATGGCAAAGAATCGCGGCCTGGGAGACGTTTGAGCCGACCTCGAGCCGGTTCGGCTTAAAAATTCTTTCCGTGATTTAGTCTTTTTGTAAATTACAAATAAGTCCTTCGCGATTTTTTTTGAGAGAAGAAGATTTTCTCTCTAAATTCGCGTTCGGGTCCCTCGTGCGCCATTTTACGAAAAGAACCTCCCATTAGATTTAAATCGCGAACAAGTTTTTTTCTAATTTTTAAGGATAGCGGATAGGTCCAAAAACGTAACATTCAGGTCCTTACTCGTTACGTTTAGGTCCTTTCTCCGTTTTTCCCGGAAAAAATGTTTTCGTCACCAGAAATATATGTGTCGCTCTATCTCTAGACTTTTTCCCCATCTCGATTTCCCATCTCGATCTCTGATATTTTTTCTCAAAAATTCTTTTCGTGATTTAGTCCTTTTGTAAATTACGAATGAGTCCTTCACGATTTTTTGAGAGAGGAAGATTTTCTCTCTAAATTCACGTTCGGGTCCCTCGTGCGCCATTTTACGGAAAGAACCTCTCGTTAGATTTAAATCGCGAACAAGCCCTTTTCTAATTTTTAAGGATAGCGGATAGGTCAAAAAAACGTAACATTCAGGTCCTTACTCGTTACGTTTAGGTCATTTCTCCGTTTTTCCCGGAAAAAATATTTTCGTCACCAGAAATATGTGTGTCGCTCTATCTCTAGACTTTTTCCCCATCTCGATTTCCCATCTCGATCTCTGATATTTTTTAAAGCTTGTATTATTACTCGCTGAACGCCAGAGTGTCGACCGCAAAAAAAGGTTGTCGCCTCTAATAATTTTTCGCCTTTTCTCTCTAGACTTTTTTCCCGCCAAGGTTTTCCAAATTTCGGCCTCAATGTTTTCCAAATAATTCGTTGAAGTAGATATTTCTACACCTCTATCTCTCTATTTTTTCCCACGTTTCGCTCATTATTTCGGCGATTTAAGAAATAAAACGTTCCCGGGAAAAAAAAGAATTTTTTTTACGAAAAAACGTCACGCACGGCGTATTACGCCGCGAAACGCAGATGCGCTTTTGTTTTTCCAACCGTTTCGCGTGTTTCCTCGACGATTTTTTAGCAAACACCGACAGGAAAAAACCAAAATTTTTCACGCGAAAAAACAACGCACGCGGCGTATACGCCGCGCATACTATCCTAGTTACCCCTACAATTCAACCAGTTGGGAGGAAATCAATAGGCAACTTTTCAGAAACGATTCATCATTTCCAAATACAGCATAGAACTCCTTGTTGTGCCGTGTTCTTCTCGGTTGTGTTTCTTCCCCTTCTCTCCTTATCGTGGCAAGTGAATGTGACGGTTACTCAACAAACAAAACATATAGATATTCCTTACACGCTAGGATCCGTGTTAGTGAGTTACCTTTCCCGTACTCTCTTCGGCCCTATTTATGGTGTTAAAAGTCAACTTTAGTTTTTGAAAAACCAAAAAACTTTCAAACAGCTCAATTTTTAATTGGTTTTTGATCTAAGACATAAGTCATATATAACTAACAAAAACCAAAAGCTGAAAGTTGGATTGGACCTGCTTTTGTAGCTTATTACTGAGGAAAATTAGCTATTTATTAAATGATCTCTTATAAAAAAAAAACTACAGTCACTTTTTAGCTCAGAAAGTCAAAAAACAGCTTTTCAAAAAAGCTATAGCTCCCCCAAATAAGCTCTCCCCTCCCTCTCTCTTCAAGCTTTCATCCTCCTTCCAAGCTAACTGCCCACCTCGTATGGTCACCGCATCAACATGGCCCTGACCACGCCGACTCCTGCTTCATACAATCATACCCCACGACTAGGGATTCAAATTTCGTTTTTGGATAAAATTTTGCTTTGGACCGAAATTCGAAAGTTCATCGAGATTTTGGAGTTTTAGGCATATCTCGGTCAAAATTCAAAATAAAAATTCAAATCCGATTCGTTTTCTACTAAAAACAAAATTTCGGTGAAAAATCCTGAAATTTCGAGCGAAATTCCTGAAATTTTGGTATATTTGCACCCACTTAAAAGTGGGCCAACAATGACAAAAAAAATTGAAATATTTTTTGGAGATTCTTTACATAACATTTATGTCCCCATAAAAATTTCAGATGATTATAACATTTGAAGAATTTTGAAAAATTCAAACATTGGTACTATCCTAATAAAACATTGACTGGCAAGATTGATCCGAATGAAAAATGGTACAAACCATGTTAGAAAATTTTGAATTTTTTTCCATGGTTATGATGTATCATTAATATTCTCAAAAAATTTTAGATGATGATAAAGCTTCATGAAATTGTAAAAATTTAGAAAGTGCAACTGAAGGCTGACCGATAAAATTCAACCAAATGAAAAATGATTCAAATCATGTTAAAAATTTTGAAACTTTTTATGGATAGTTTTCATGAATCACTGATGATACCATAAAATTTTCAAATGATGATCAAACATGACAAAGTTTATAAAATTCTGATACTATTACTACCTCGTTTATGCTAATTCTGTTTTTTATTTTAAAAAGATAACAAATGAAGTTAAAATATTTTAAAAAATTTCCTGTTTGATCCTAGACTTATTAAGATGGTACCATAAATTTTTCATAATATGACAAAGCTTATTCAATTTGATAAAACTCTAAAAGTGTTTCTGCGAAAATTTTAAAATATCTCAAAAATAATTTTTACGACAAATTATCATCGAGATCACTTTCTTATAGGTTATCGATGCAATTGAAGTCAAATCCGCCTTAAAACAACAAAATCTGGATTTTTTCATGAAATTTCGCTGGTTTGAACGAAATTTTGCCAAAAACAAAGTTACGGTAGCAATTTCAATTTTTTATCTGGTCGGTAGTTAGGATCTCTTGGGAGACCGAAATCTGAAATTTCGCCAAAATTCAGCAAAATTTGAAACCCTACCCACGACACCCCTTTGTCTAGGTGCTCATCGCAGACACGGATAACGCCCTCGACAACGGAGGTGGAGGCTGGGGTAGTGGCATGATGCTTCACGGAGGCAGCAGCAATCGAGAGCCACCTTCGGTGGAGTCACGACGACAAGGAAACCTATATCAAAGAACGGCCACCTGGTACATCCACTACTATTGCTGCGACAAATCTTTCAATTGGCTTCTTGACATCCTGGTCAATCTGTTTTTCTAAATTCAAGGCAAAAAAAGGGAAAAAGATTAAATCTTTGATATGCTTTAGATGCTCGGGAGGAGGGAATTGAACAGAATACGAGAAATAACGGTGGCACGTTTGAGAAAGAAAAGAAAGCACGAACTTGATGGGATTCCTCGAGTTGGAATTAATTCAATAGAAGAAGTTAAATGGAAGTTGAGTTGAGAGTATAGTCTTTAGTACCATATTATTTAGCTAGATGGAGTGCAACTAACTTATAATGGGAAGCTCATGCATGAACTCTAGTATGAGTTGATGGCAAGACTAGAGGTACACATGGTTGGCTATGTTAGTCTATGTACACATGCACGTGCATGAGTATATCGTGTATTTTGCGTGTTTATTGTGTGACTTGTGACTTGCGCTAAGTGTAATTAACCTTTTGCCACATGTACCGGCTATGCCACATCACTTTACACCAACGACTGCTAACGTGGCACCGCGGATTTAGGAGACGACGCTTTTCACGATTAGTCTGCTTGTTCAGACAGAGATTCCGCAGGCGCCTCGAATCGTGGTAGTTGGTTTTTATAGCGCTGAGATTTCGTGGGGCAGTTTTCAAACGACGCGTCTTCATATGGGAGACGTCCTTGTACGTGAAAGGCAATGATGAACAAATCCGATCCAGTCTCATCTTTCTCTTGCGATCTCTGCTTCCTTCAGTACGTGCTGCTTTTCGAGTCATCCGATCTCTTCTCCTGTCGTGCAACGGGCATAAGGGAGAGCAGTGTCTCTGATCCAACACCGGTCACTTGACGCCCTACGCGGGAGATCAGTGATCAGGTTTTTGGGAAGCACCACACTGCGCGACTGCTCGTCTTCATCTTCGATCATCGCATCATTTCTATGCAGCTTCCTTTCTTCATCAAGCTTGGTTGCGAATAGTTCTGATGAGAATGCATGTTGTTATGATAGTTTTGTTTATATCTATGTATCTTTTGGGCTATCTAGCATGTGTAGGCATGTTTTCTTTACTAGCACATTCTGTAAATCTATTGGCTGTGACACCTCCACTTTGCCTGACTAGGCCATAACCAGTGGAAAACATCACAGAGCAGAGTGCGCCAGAATCATCTAAGAAAAACAACACATGTATGAATAGAAACTTCCACCAAATAGTACTTAGGATTATTCTTAAAGTACTTATAGTACTGTCTTAGGTCTGGCTACGGTAATTATTACACCGCTCGCCTAATATTACAATATTATTCTAAGAGCCTCCCTCCTGATGGTATATTATTCCGCCAAGTCTTGCTCGTCTGTTCCCTCATAGCCATAACCCTCCACAACAACATCACCCGTGAAAAATTTATGCATAAGTATATATACATATATATACTTTCTCAGCCATCGAGCCATTACACTAGAGTAGTATTTTACCAAAAGTACCCTTTTACTCATTTGTTAGAAAGAGTCAAGTTTTAACTTTTAAATCTACTGACTGCAAAACAACATGAGGTCTTACATCCTGTGTTAGAGGAAAACCCACACGACGCACTTTGAGACCCGAAAACTAAGAGTGATATCACTTTTAACTCTGATCAAAGGTATACTGCTTTGCCCATAGCATCACTTGGCTTATTGTTCAACTAGTGCGCTTCCTTAGGCACACTAATAAGCCAAGGAAACAATATGTTTGGCCAACCGTAATTTGACCTCTACCATACCATCTTACCTCACTAAAGGCACGTAGGTCGAGGCTCCTCTCCCAATGTCTCGCCCTAGGGTGATTGCCCCTCCATGGCACAGTCACCTTTCTCACCCTTGGTAGGGACAACTACTCGTTGGTTATTTAGTTCAGCTCGTCCCATATTAGGTCTATGATTAGCACGGTTTGCATAGTTTTCGAAATAAGCACCAGATTTGTTTTGACCTTAAATGATATACTATGTGAAGGAACCCTGACTTTTCCAACAACCCAACTGGGTTGTTCACACCCTGAACTCCTCTACCCACCAATTACTCCACAACCCCACTAGGATTATGGTTATACCACTGGATCTAGTTGGTACACTTGACATATTTTAATTTCTTTTAGAAATTAAAATTTGGGATGAATACAAGAGTTTCAAATAACCCTAGCCACAAAACCAGTTTAAAAGACATGGTCAAAGGACGACTTACCTAGATGTGTGATCATAGGGCTGTCCAAAGCAGGGAGTGGTTCTAGTTGCCCTATGGTGAGATTTCCTAATGAGAGCACCAAAATTTTAATAATCATAAATTCTCTATTTGGGTTTAATTTCTAATGTAAATTTTCCCATTAAGTGATTTGCGAAACAATTTACTAATGTGCTTGAGATCGAGGTGTGTGACCTTTTACCGGTTTTATCTAAGTATGCTTGCTAGGGAAGTTAGATCATAAATTAATTTAGAGAAAAGGAGAAAGAAAAAAACCAAGAAATAAATTTGGATTTTACTGTTTTTCTTGATCTATTTTCTTATTCTGCTATATATATAAATTGGTTTGGATACAAAATATGCTATTTTAGTTTATATATTTATTTACTTATTTATTCATTTGATTATCTTTTATTCATTTATTTAATTTTATTTTATAGATTAGCCAGCCCAAAACCTTTGGCCCAATATCAGCCGACATTTTCCTAACCCTAATTATCCCCACTGACTCCCTCATTCTTATCTGCTCGGCCGCCACCCCCTCATCTTCACTCCCTCTCCCTCTCTCCATCTTTTCCCCTCCCTGACCCGACGCTGTGCCTCTCCCCACCGCTGCCTTTGTTCACGAGTACCACCGCCTCTATCTTTTGCCCTCGAGCTCCTTTGCCGCCCTCTCTACGCTATGCCGCCCTCTTTACGCTATGCCGCCGTCGCTCCTTGCTGTTCCGCCCCCCTTCTTCCTTTTTACGCACGGCCACGCCAAGTGCCGTCTTTTTATCCTCACACCGCGTGCCATCAGCTTTCCTAACCCTTCCCCACCGGATTCGGTGCCCCCCACCAGGTCAAGACATCGACCACTCGTTCTATCCAGTGTCACCGCCAACCCTCGGCTTCCATGGCGCCTTGCCAAATCCGGCAACCTCGGGGTGGCCTCTCATCGGATCCGCCTGATCCAGTGTCTCTCTGACTCCCCATGCCACCACCAACCACCACGATAGCTACAGCTACCCCCTTGAGAGATAAGTACCAAATCTACCCCCTTTTTACTTCTTAGGCCATGGATTCACCATTTTCCTCACCCCCTTCTTCCTTCTCTAGGTCATCCCTGTAACATCCCGAAAATTTCCAAATAATAAAATTTGAAATTTGAAAATGGAATTAACTAAAAACTTGAATTAAAATTAAGTGTATGAGCTAAAAGTAATAATTTCTATCTCCATATCTTGAAGTCCAACCTCAATAAAAGATAAGCCACAATATAAAAATACAAATCAGATAAAATATGAAAATGAATTGGAAATAAAAATTTACTTTAAAATTTCCTCAAAAATGAATTCTCCTGAACTTTGGTTCTTAAGAAAAACAATCAACCTAATTATTTCTTCTTCTCTCTTCAATGCAAAATAAAAATACAGTGAGGAATTAAATCTTAAACCTCTAATTATATTCATTGATGCTTTTCTAAATTTCTCTGGATTTTATTGACTCTTCCTGGATTATTGTCGGGACCCGAATATGCAAATCCGGACCCTCTGTGTATACTATACTAGTCCAGGATCACGCTAGTGCACACAGGCTCAACATTAGTGAATATCACAATCATACATAGTGGAAATAAGATAAAAGACATAATATACTAGGTATTACTAGTTGAATGATCTTATGGTCAACTTACTTAACAATGCTGAACAACCAATTGAACTGCAGCGAAAATGAAGACGTAGATAACCCCTCAGTATACCACAGGCAACTGACAAGGTTCGCACCCTAAACATTCGTCTCTTCATAGTACACCTTCTTCAGCACTGATGATGTTGTTGTAGGCAAGGGTGAGTACATAAAGCACTCAACAAGTTGTGCACAGAATGCAATCCTAACATAACTATATGCAAGGCTTATTCCAAAGGAAGGCTAAGAGGCTCATTTGCAAGAAGCAGATTTATAAACAAGTACAAGATATAGATTGAAAAGACAAAAAAACAAATAACGGTAATAGATAGATTCAGCATTTCTCAAGTAAACCAAGTTTTCTCATCCTAAGTCCAGATTCAACTTTCCATGGCAACCTCGCCATCCATCCTGTGTTTTATTTTGCAAAAGTCTAAATCCTTGATCAGTAATCCCGAGCTTTGCTCAATACGTGAGCACGGCTATCCGAATAGATTGTATACTCTGCAGAGGTTATGCACTTTACCCACATGACATGATAATCTCTTTGTGCTCGCCATTAGCACACTTCCTTTGGTGTCTTGCCGGAGAATCATGACAAAGCCTTTACAATGCATCATCTTAACCCAAGATTACCCAACGAGGTTTCAACATCAAGGGTTACACCACCACAACAGGGCCCTCTCTGCGCCATGTGAGCCACCCCGAGCATAGATCGGTTACCACCACCCGGTCTCACGCCACCACGATAGTACTAAAGCTAAGACTTTGCAAATTAGTCACTAGGTGCCCCATAATGAGACATGTGGTTACATGATCGACTCAGTCAAAGGCTCGCAAGGTGTCCTTAGGGTTGATCGAGCAAGACATACACATACCCTCCGCCCATCGGGCCCACCCTAGCATCCCGCCTTGCCACTTGCTCCGATCTAAAATCATAACCACCCCAGCTTGATTACCAAGCACCACGTGCCATCAACAATTCAATATCGTTGCGTGACCTCCATTGCTACTACAACTCAATCTCATCGTGTGACCACACATGACACACAAATTCAGAACATTATTCCATATTCCATTAGTCATGATTATTTATCAAAGATTCAAGTACATGTGATGACGTGGCATGGCTAAGCAGTTCTATTCCGTTCTAACCATCCCATGTTGATTTCGTTATTAACCAACTATAGTGAACCAACCTAGGGTGACAATAGATCATGGCATACAAATGACAAGGTAGGGTATAATTCAAAGGGCATATTAGCTAATCCCAAATTTAAGTTGAAATCATTTATACGATTGAAATAACATGCAATATAGTTAAAACAAAATAGCAACTAATCTAGCTATGGGTGCAACATGATCAAAGCACAAGTTGCCTTAGGAAAACCCTTATCCATGCTCTGGACCTTGGTCTTGAGTTGATGAATCTCCCCCGGATGCGTCGCACAATTTATCGTCTACGCGAAACGAAAGAGAATAGCAAATAAACACCAAAACTAAAGAACAAATGAACTCAAAAATTCAAACAAAAACCACCATTAGATAGATCTTAAATTTAAAAATTTTTAGGAATTTGAATCACCTCAATCGGAGTTCGTATGAGGGAGAACGACCTCTCGGAAGATTCAAAAATCATAAAAACCTGAAATTGGAAAATCAAAATTTAACCCGAATTATTTTTATAAAAGAAATTCGATTTATTGCGTCAGCGCCGAACTGGACCAACACGACGCCGACACGTGGCGTGGTCCATGGACTAAGTCCACGGAGGCTCGGCTCTCGTGCATGTGGCGATTGATGATCGGGCCCCACTGCCGCCGACGTCTTGGCCAGCGCGTAGGTGACTCATGGTCGCGCATGCCGATCGATGCCACGCAACTGACCATGCCCACCTGGCGCCACGCGTCAATCCTGGCGCTCATCCACATCAGCCGGCGGCGCGCACGGCCCTAGGGTCGCCGGCGACTGGCGGGAAGGGTACCTACGGACTCTTCTCGACGTCGTGAATCTGATGACACAACTAGCTTCCTCTCCCGGTCACCGGAATAGTGGCGGCGTGAGCTTCTTCCTCGGCGGCGATAACCTCCCCGATCCAACGGTTAAACAGATGCAACTAGTCTCGGGTCTTGCGGAGACTTGACGGCGACGAATCGGCGACTTCTTTGATGCGGCGGTTTACGGTGTTCCTCGCAAAATCCGATTTAATCGGCAAGTAGCAGATCTAGGCCTACCTTAGGGCTCTTGCTTACGGAAGCCTGGCGAACGCGATGCGCTTCTTAAATAGGCCTAGGAGTCCTTGCTTTACCCGCTCCCACCCGGTGTCCATGGCGAGCACGGAACAGAACTTGGATCGGTCGCGACGGGGACGACGAGCGGATGATGTACACGTGGATAATCGGATGGTCCAGCTTCTCACCCCCACTAGGGTTTTTGGAATCAACTCGGTTTGATGACGACCTTTGGATGATGATCCAATGGCTAGCAGCGAAGTCGCCCGAGACGGTCCGCAATGGGCTAAGTAATGGCGCAGTGAACGGCACAGTGGTGGGCTTCGGCCCATCACTATTCACGAGGGGTTTTTCCGGCTTTTCTAATTAAAATATTTAGGAAAAATAGTTTAATTCATTTAAGACAATGTAAATACGTAGAAAATTCTTAAAATCTCAAAAATACTTTGAGACCTTCTGGACTTAAATAAAATATTTTCACCAAAACTTTATTTTAAACCTTTCTTTTTATAATTATTTCTTGACAAAAGGTATTATGTTTAAATACGAAATAATCCAAATAATTCTCAGAAAATCCAATTAACTCCAGAAAATTCACAAAAATCATAAATTGCAATAAAATAATATTTAATAATTGAAAAGTCAAAATTGGGATGTTACAATTATCTTGATTTTTGCTTCAATAGAGAAATCCTTTATTATACACTTAACTAATAAAAAAGAAAAGAATTAAAATATATAACAATAAAATAAATAAAAATTCTATGCAATCTTAGGACACCTCCAGTAACTCAATTATAAATTTAAAAGTCATATCAAGTGATAAAATGTGATAAGAAAGGAATTCAATGAGCCTTGACTAACAATAGTGACAGTGTTAGAATTTAATAAAAATTATACTATATTTTTAGACTTAAAATTTTATATCATCCTACGGATGGAGAAATACATCAATACTAAAAATATTAGAAATTAATAACAAACTTTAATATATTTAAAAATTCAATTACAGAAAGGCTAAAATCAAAGAATCGTAATGTTAGAATTGTATTAAATTAAATAAAAAATATTTAGAGCAAAAAAATTTTAATAAAGGACTCTATAGCTAAAAGGAACTCATAAAAAAGTTATATAAAATTTTGATAAGTTATATACTCCCAGAAAATTTAAAAATAGAAAACTAAAATCTGTGCACTGCACCTTGTCATAATTTTTATAAATTCTGTACAGAGTATTTTGTGATAAAATTTTTGTAGTATCAATATAATTGTCTAACAGTCATGCAAAAAAGTTATCAAATTTTTTTGGATAAGACAGGTATATAAATCAGTGCATTGAATCTTGATCTATTCTTAGCCGAAATCCTGATTTCGCGTCTCCCTTTACTGCTAGTGGGTCCCTAAGTGCTGTTGGGCCCGTTTCCCAATCTCAGTGCCCATCATCTTGTTGCTCCAGACGCTAGTGCCCCAAAACGATGCTTAGCTATCCTATGGCTCATGTCACTTCCTGTAGCAGCGTCATCTCCCCCAAGTTGCAGCGCCAGATCGTGTCACCAGTCAACCACGCAGCTACCATCCCCGTTCTTCACACTTCCAGGGACCATACCGCCTCCTGTGGCCAACCATCTCCTCTCTTCTGCAGCACTGTGAACTGTCTCGCCGAGGTCACAACCAGGGCCGGCTCATCTGGCCATCTTGTCGGGACCCGAATATGCAAATCTGAACTCTCTGTGTATTCAGCACTAGTCCAGGATCACGCTAGTGCACACAGTCTCAACATCGGTACATATCACAATCATACTCAACGAAATAGTAAAGTACTTTAATTAAATAATCAAACTAGTTGCTTGACATTATGGTCAAGTTACAAAAGTACGCCTCGCAAGGCGAAGACTTATTAAAATAAACAAGTGCAACGGAAATAAAATAAACTCATGGCGCCAACCAATTTGCCACAGGCAACTGACTGGGCTCGCTCCCTAGTTTGTCGGCTCCTCCTGGAACTCCTCCTCCAAAGGCAGCAAGCATTTCTTCTTCAACCGAGGTTGTGTTGTTGCAAGGGTGAGTACTTTGAGCACTCAGCAAGTCATGCACAGAATGCAATTCTAATATTCTACATGCATGGCTTATTACAAAGGATAGTCTAAAGTTCATTTGCAGTAAAGCAACCTTGATAAATGCAATAATAGATTGCAAAGTAGTAAAACACTAGTAAAGGTAATAACTTTCACAAATATTTCATAAGTAAAGCATTTCACAACTTAAGTTAGGTTCATCAATTCCAACCCAAGTATTTTCCATAAACCAAGTTATTTTCATGAAAATCTAACCCTTGACTGTAATCACCAAGCAATGCTCAATCGTGAGCACGGCTATTCAATAGGTTGTACACTCGCAGAGGTTATACACTTTACCCACAAGATACAATCAAATACCACAAAGGCAAGTAACCGTAATAAAGCCTTTCCAAAGATCCGTCTAAACCCAAGATCACGGGCTAAGGTTTCAACATCAAGGATACACCTCCACAACAGGTTCCCTCTTGCGCCATGTGAGTTTTCACCAGACACTCGGAACTCACACCACCACGACAATACCAAAGAACAGATTTCACAATTTACTCAGCTAGGTCTATCCCATTCCAGACTTGTGGTTGTATGCTAAACTCAGTTCAAAGGCTTGCATGGTGTCGTGCCCCGAATCTGCAAATCCGGACACTCTGTGTATTTTGCACTAGTCCAGATCGCGCTTAGTGCATACAAAGCAAACAGGTATAATATCACATCATACACATGAATATTAAATAAGTATCTTGCAAACATGTATATAAACGAGTTGTGTGACCTTATGGTCCTTACAATAATCACCACACGGCTTACAATAATCGAGTAATATAGTTCAACAAATGAATGGTAAATAACATCGTAGTGATCCATCTTCATCACAGCGCCTGACCGAGGCTTGCTTCCCTAGTTCTCCTGCTCTCGATTTAACTCCTCTTCATAGGCGCGTAGTCTCTTCTTCTGATAAGTTTGTCCGCAAGGGTGAGTACACACTGTACTCAACAAGTCATGCACAAAATGCAGGTCTATTTACTACATGCATGGCTTATTACAAAGGAAAGGCTCGATTGGTTATTTTGCTTTGCATCAATATTTCAAATTACTATTTACTTAGGTTTCAAGCAGCAAAACTTTAGTATCATAGTATGTATCTCAATTATTTTCTACAATATTTTGGACACACAGTCCTTAATCATCTTTCATCATTAACTTTGGCATACAGCCATCCACCCCATTTTATTTTCAAAACTCTACCCCTTGACTGTAATCCCCGAGTATTGTCCAATACCGTGGACTCGGCTATTCGAACAGTTTTAACACTCTGCAGAGGTTGTACACTTTATCCACAAGATACAGTCGCACACCACCAAGACGATTAACCATAACAAAGCTTTTCAGAGACTTCTATCTTAGCCTAAGAACCTCTCCGTGTTGCCTTCACTATCACTTCCCTCACTCATAGCTGAAGTATAGGACCGACAAACACCGTTGGATAGGGTACCAAGTCAAGCACAGCATCGCCCCCGCATGCTACTCCCTCGTAATCGCCACCCTGAGGTATCAAAGGTAAGACATCAGAATCCTACTAAACTAGGTCTTCCCATTCAGACATGTGGTTGTACGAGAGACTTAGGTCAAAGGCTCGCAAGGTAAGGTCCTTAACTGACCAAGACAAGACTTCATTCTCTCAAATTGGCACGCAGCCCTCACATCACTCAAACCCATCAAATGCCACACAGGCCCACCTAGCACGAAGCCTCGGTCCACTTGCCCCAGTCTAAATCAATTCCACCCCAATTTATTTAACGGTGCAACACATGCCCGTAATCATCTTTCATGTAGATCCACACAGATTTCTACATTCCAGTTTCAATACCAACATCATTCCACCTTTTATCAAAATGCATTCACTATTCTTTAGTCAATGTTATTTTTGTAAACCAAACAGAATTGTTCACGTTATAAGCATGGCTAACCAAACGGAGTGACGATGGCGCGGCGGCGGAACTTCACTGGAGCGAAGGAAGAAGACACACGTGACGGCGCTGCAGAGCTTCTCCGGCGTGATGAAGTGACCGTTCCGACACGGCTCAACGAGGTGAATCTGAAGGTGCCTCGGGCGACGGCGGAGGATCACCGGCGGCGACGGAACAACGCAAAGAAGCACGACGGTGAGCTAGGCAACTACGGCGAGCTCTAGAGGCAAAGGGCGGCGGCTCAGATGACGAGGAGCGTACGGATGGGTACGGCACAAAACGGAGAGCACGAGAAGGCCTGCGGCGCATTAAATAAGGGGCTTGGGCGTTCGTGCCGCTGCGGAAATCGCGGAGGAGGTTGAGGCGGCGACGGAGTCCGGCGGTGACACGGATAGGCGACGTGGCTCTATCGCAGATGCACACGCGGCACGATCCAACGACTCGGAGCATGGAGCGACGCGGACGAACGGCAAGCGTTCGATTGCAATCGAACGGCCGACGCGCGATTAGGTTAGGGTTTGGCGGTGGCTGGACTGGGCCTTTGAACAGTGTTGGGCTTCGGCCTAGCACTATTCACCAGGATTTTTAATCCTTTTTCGAATAGATTTAATCCGAATACTTAAACAAAGCCAAATAAAATAGCAAAAATATCAGGAAAAATCTAGAAAAATTCTAGAAAATAGCTTGAGACAAATAGAACCCAAATAAAATATTTTCAACAAAATATCATTAATACTTTGCTCAGAACAATTGAAAGAACAGCAAGGCTCAATTAGAATAAATGCTAAAAGAATTAAATAAATTCCAAAAATTCAATTAAATCAGGAAAAAGGCACAATAAATCCAAAAAACAAAATTTGGGATGTTACAAACCTCCCCCCCTTAACAGAATCTAGACCCCGAGATTCAGGGCTGACTAAGGAATATGTTAGGGAATTCTTTTCTTCAGATCCGCCTCGCGCTCCCAAGTTGCTTCACTCTCTGAATGGTTGCTCCACTGAACTCTGCAAAAGTGGGTCGACTTATTTCTCGTTTCTCGATCCATCATGTCCAAAATCTTCACTGGATGCTTTTTGTAGATCAAATCTTCTTGCAGCTCGATCGACTCTAATGGCATCTGCTCGTCTCGCACCCGGAGACACTTCTTTAGTTGTGACATATGGAACACATCATGCACTCCCGCTAGAGACTGCAGTAACTCCAGCTGGTACGCAACTTCACCTCTGCGACTTAAGATCTTGAATGGACCAACATATATTGGCGCTAGCTTCCCTTTAGCGTGGAACCTCTTAACTGCTTTGAGAGGCGTCACCTTGAGATACACAAAATCTTCAGGCTCAAAGCTCAACTCTCTGCGGCGATTATCGGCATAACTTTTCTGTTTCGATTGTGCAATCTTCAATCTTTCCCTGATCATGGCTATCTGCTCTTCAGCTTCTCGGAGAATATCCGGTCCAAACACATGACGCTCTCCGGTCTCATTCCAGTTCAACGGTGTCCGACAGGGTCTACCATACAGCGCTTCAAATGGCGACATCTTCAAACTTGCCTGGTAGCTATTGTTGTAGCTGAACTCAGCATATGGCAAGCACTTGTCCCATGAGGTTGCATAAGCCAATGCACACGCTCTCAACATGTCCTCCAGAATCTGATTAACTCTTTCCGTCTGTCCATCCGTCTGCGGGTGATAAGCTGTACTAAAGTTCAAACGGGTCCCTAGGGCTTTATGTAACTTATTCCAAAATCTTGAGGTAAATTGGGTACCTCTGTCCGATACAATCTTCTTCGGAACTCCATGCAGACATACAATCCTTGACATATACAGATCTACTAAGTGGTCTCCTGAGTAAGTAGTCCTCACAGGTATGAAATGAGCAACCTTTGTCAAACGGTCTACTATAACCCATATGGAGTCATATCAATTCTGAGTCCTCGACAAACCGGTAATGAAGTCCATTCTGATTTCCTCCCACTTCCACTCGGGTATCTTCAGTGGTTGTAACAATCCTGTTGGCCTCTGATGCATTGCTTTAACTCTTTGGCATATGTCGCACAACGCAACATGCTCGTCAACTTCACGCTTCATGCTCGGCCACCAGAATATCTCCTTCAGGTCTTGATACATCTTGGCGCTTCCCAGATGAATGAAATACTTGGAGTCATGGGCTTCTTCCAGAATCATCTGTTTCAGCTCCTTCTTGTGCGGTACGCAAATGCGATTCTTGATCCACAATGTACCTCGCTCATCCAGCTTGAAATCTTTCGCCTTGCCTTCGTCCATCTTGGACTTGATCCTCTGAATCTTGACATCATCCTTCTGACCTTCTCGGATCTGATCTTCCAAAGTAGGCTTCATCTCTAAAGCGGCTAAAAATCCTTTAGGTACGACTTCCAACTTCATCTTTTGAAATTCCTTGTATAGCTCAACCTGACTTTCTTCCACCAACATGTTCACAGTGTGGCTCTTCCGACTCAAAGCATCAGCTACCACATTGGCCTTTCCTGGATGGTAGTGGATTCCAACATTATAATCCTTAATCAACTCCAACTATCTTCTCTGCCTCATATTCAGGTCCGATTGGGTGAAGATATATTTAAGACTCTTATGGTCCGTATACACTTCACATCTATTTCCAATCAAATAGTGCCTCCATAACTTTAAGGCATGCACTACGGCTGCTAATTCTAGGTCATGCGTCGGATAGTTCTCTTCATGCGGCCTCAACTGCCTTGATGCATACGCGACGACCTTTCTGTTCTTCATCAGCACACAACCGAGTCCTTGGCGCGATGCATCACAGTATATATCAAAGCTCTGGCTCACATCCGGTAGAACTAACACCGGTGCTGATGTCAATCGCTTCTTCAACTCCTGAAAACTCTTCTCGCACTCCAACGTCCATGCAAACTTCTTCTCCTTCTTCAACAATTGCGTAAGAGGTCTCGCAATCGTCAAGAATCCTTCAATAAATCGGCGGTAATAACCTGTCATTCCAAGGAAACTACGGATCTGGGTCACCGTCTTCGGCTGCTCCCAATGCAACACTGCTTCCACCTTGCTTGGATCGACTGCAACTCCTGCGGCGGTCATTACATGTCCAAAAAATTCCACCTTATTCTTCTAGAAATCACACTTACTAAACTTGGCGAAAAGTTGTTGTTCCCTTAGCTTCTCCAAAACTAGCCTCAAATGTTCTGCATACTCTTCTCTTGTCTTGGAGTAGACTAGAATGTCATCTATAAACACAACGATAAACTTATCTAGGTACTCCATGAAAACCTTATTCATCATGTTCATGAAATACGCAGGTGCATTCGTCAGACCAAAGGACATAACTGTAAACTCGTAGTGTCCATATCTTGACGAAAATACGGTCTTCGGAACATCCTCTGGTCGAATCTTCATCTGATGATATCCCGATCGCAGGTCAACCTTGGAGAAAACTCCGGCTCCTCTCAGCTGGTCAAACAGATCATCGATTCTGGGTAGCGGATACTTGTTCTTTACAGTGACATCATTTAGTGCACGGTAATCCACACACATCCGGTAACTCCTGTCCTTTTTCTTGACAAACAGAACTGGCGCTCCCCACGGTGACGAACTGGGTCTGATAAATCCTTTTCCCATCAGCTCCTCAATCTGCTTCTTCATTTCTACCAACTCATCGGTTGACATCCGATAAGGTCTCTTAGCTATCGGGCTGTTCCAAGTACTAGCTCGATCACAAACTCTATGTCCCTATCTAGCGGCATACTAGGTAGATTTTCAGGAAATACATCTGGGTACTCACTTATAACTGGAACATCTTCAATGCTGACGGCCTCCACGCTATTGACCATCAACTGTCCATCCCGAATGGTAGTTGCTCGAAACTCTATTTTTCTCCCACAAGAGCTCTCGACTGATATGACTCTTCGTCCACAGTCCAATACGACCTTGTGCTTGGACAACCAGTCCATTCCCAAAATAACATCTAGGGTTTGGGTATCCAACACTACTAGGTTCACTAGGAACTCTGTTCCGTCTATAAGCAACTTTACCCCAGAACATCCTACATCAGTTCAGAGTTCTGATCCTAGGGATCGCACTAGCAATACATGCCTAAGGTCCACCATTTTCATCCCATTGTTCACAGCAAAAATCCGAGATATGAATGAATGCAAAGCCCGTAATCAAAATAAAATCATGGTGTACCGAGTTAATAAGTAACTTACCCAAGACGACGTCCGACATATTCTCTGACCGTGATCATGCGGTGACATGATTAACTCGCCTCTCACCATAGTCTCGAAAGGCGGCTCTGTGTTGTGCAGCTCCACGACTTGCTCCCGCGCAGTGTCCTTGCCGGAGTAGTCCCGAGGTTGAAGTGAATCCGCGCCACACCTCCTCCTTTCTTGGGGCATTGGTTGGCGAAATGCCCGGTTCGCAGGGAAGAAAAGCAGCTTTTATCGATGATCGCTGCTCCTCGCATGCTGCATTCCTGGCTGGTTCTGGTGTCTGGTAACTCTGTCCGGCAGGTCTCGGTGCTAGCGGCGGTGTCGTCATCACATTCTTCTAAAAACTCAAGAACTCGTTCGTAACCCTCAAACGCAGATCCCCCGGGACGTGCTCCCCGCCAGGCCATCCTACGCTTCCGGTTGTCTTCCAGCTCCTTGCACTTGTCCTCTAGTATCAGCGCCTTGTTCACTAGCTCTTGAAAATCAGGAAAGGTGTGAGTTATGAGTCCCACTTGCAGTCTTGAATTCAGTCCCTTCATAAAGCGAGACTGTCTAGCCTTGTCCGTTGCTATGTCCTTAGGTGCGTATCGTGCCATTTGCGTGAACTTGTTCAAATATTTGGACACTGGTTGGTTGCCCTGCTTCAGTGCCTTGAACTCCTCCTTCTTCAGCTCCATTATACCTTCAAGCACATGGTACTAATGAAAGGCAGTTGTGAACTCCTCCCAGGTGATGTCCTGTGGGTGCTCATGAGCGGCGTAGAAGTTTTCCCACCATTCAGCTCCAGTTCCCTCTAACTGATGGGAGGTATAAAGTACTCTCTCATTCCCTACGCACTGAGTAATGTGCTACTTTCTCTCTATCGATCTCAGCCAATCATCCGCCTCCAATGGATTGGCGTTCCGGGAGAATGTGGGCGGACAAGTCCTCATGAACTCTAACAACCTCGAGTATGGGTGCTGCGCTGGATTGGATTGATTAGCTTGATTGGCAGCAGCTTAGGCAGTGACCTGCTGCATCATAGCATGCATTAACTGAGTCTGTGTAGTAAGAAAGGCTCCAAAATTCTGCATATCTACTGGCGGTGCTGGTTGGGGTCCCTGTTTCCATCATAAGGGTTACCAGCTGGGCGAGAACCACTTCCACTTCCTCTGTTGTTTCAACGAGTGTTCACCATCTGCTGATTGCTCCAAGGTTTAGAGACGAGAGGGAAACAAGAATAGACAAGTACTAGAGTAACTTATGCGGGGGTCAAAGGTGTAACACAAAATCCAACTTTATTACTTCATTAATAACTGGGTATGGTTGCTCACAATGCCTAAGGGCCATGCAACACATACCAAACACCCACAAGCATGAAAGAACCAAATCGAACAAACACTCTGGAGTCTAACGCCTCTAAGGGTGACTCTTATTCCAAGACGCGACTCAACGCAGGAGTCTCAACTGCTAAATCTAACGCTCACTCCTCAAGCCATCCCCCATGGGAACCTCCTGGTGGGTACACTGGCGGGTGCGGCGGCATCGGTGCAAAGCGATCGCCGTGCCCCTCCACAACGGTGGCTGACGACGCAACGTCCTCCTCTGGCTCTGGCTCTGGTTCCGGCTCTGACTGTGGCTCTGGGTGTGGCTCTTCAGGGTCTGGGTCGTGCAGCTCCAACACTGGCTTCGGCTCAAGTCTGTACAGTGCCATCTCCAGCTCATGGACCCTCTGAATGGAGTGAGCTAGGTACTCCCGAGCCTCCCGCAGCTATGTCCTCACCTCCGTGACCTCGTCGCGGATCCTCTGCAGCTCCTGGACCGTCTCATCGATAGCATCCTCTTGGATGATGACATATATCTCGCTAGGTGGGTGATCGTGGCGTCCTCCTCCACTATCAGCTCTCGATTGTAACGGTTGTCTCGGCGCGGATGGTGATGAAACACAGTGCCCTCCAACTCTGAGGAGTAAGTGTGAGCAATCTGCCTCATCGCCAGACGCGATGTCTCCTAGATCCCGGCCTCAAACGAAGACCTCTTGATAGTGATGCGGATGGGACGACTCGTCCTCATCCTCACCCGAGCGTAGACCATGATCTGAACTTCCCAGGCGATGTCAAGTCCTGCCGGCACTATGTTGGTCCCCCACTCTCCCGGTAGATCGGCCTGTCGAAACCTCCGAGTAGCTGCATCATACGCCATAGCTCAGCGGCGTACCCTCCAGTGCGCTCTCCATAAGAGTGGATCATCCTCATCTGCCAAAGGACACTCACGTGAGAACTTAGCAATTTTAAAACAAAGTGAGAACATGAAAAATTCAGCAAGGGGTATGAAAAGAGAGAAGGGGGTAAGTTGAGAATTCGTTCATCATCTTGACACATTTTAACTTTTAGAAAATAGTTTTATCCTCACTACGACCATTCTAACTAAGGGCCACCTCCTACAGTCGATGGCTCGATACCACCTCTGTCGGGACCCGAATATGCAAATCCAGACCCTCTGTGTATTCAGCACTAGTCCAGGATCACGCTAGTGCACACAGTCTTAACATCAGTACATATCACAATCATACTCAACGAAATAGTAAAGTACTTTAATTAAATAATCAAACTGGTTACTTGACCTTATGGTCAAGTTACAAAATTACGCCTCGTAGGGCGAAGACTTATTAAAATAAACAAGTGCAGCGGAAATAAAATAAACTCGTGGCGCTAACCAATTTGCCACAGGCAACTAACTGGGCTCGCTCCCTAGTTTGTCGGCTCCTCCTGGAACTCCTCCTCCAGTGCAGGCATTGCTTCTTCTTCAACTGAGGCTGTGTTGTTGCGAGGGTGAGTACTTTGAGCACTCAGCAAGTCATGCACAGAATGCAATTCTAATATTCTACATGCATGGCTTATTACAAAGGATAGGCTAAAGTTCATTTATAGTAAAGCAACCTTGATAAATACAATAATAGATTGCAAAGCAGTAAAACACTAGTAAAGGTAATAACTTTCACAAATATTTCACAAGTAAAGCATTTCACAACTTAAGTCAGGTTCATCAATTCTAACCCAAGTATTTTCCATAAACCAAGTTATTTTCATGAAAGTCTAACCCTTGACTGTAATCACCGAGCAATGCTCAATACCGTGAGCACGGCTATTCGAATAGGTTGTACACTCTGCAGAGGTTATACACTTTACCCACAAGATACAGTCAAATACCACAAAGGCAAGTAACTATAACAAAGCCTTTCCAAAGATCCGTCTAAACCAAGATCGCCTGCTAAGGTTTCAACACCAAGGATATACCTCCACAACAGGCCCCCTCTTGCGCCATGTGAGTTTTCACCCGTACACCTGGAACTCACACCACCACGACAGTACCAAAGAATAGATTTCATAATTTACTCAGCTAGGCCTGTCCCATTCCAGACTTGTGGTTGTATGCTAAACTTAGTTCAAAAGCTTGCAAGGTTAAGTCCTTAGGTTGACCAAGGCAAAACTACCAAAGTGTGACCACGAGTATCCAAAACCAACGAAAACCAAACGACCGCCTGCCACACTCTTGGCCCACCGGAAACAATCTTGCCACTTGCCTCAATCTAAATCACTTTCCCACCACAGTTCTTTACCATGCACCACGTGCCGTCATCAAACTCAATAACACATGTCACATTCTCAAAAACACGTTCCATATCTCATTAAGTCAATATTAACTTTAATATTCCAAAATCATGACAAATCTACGTGGCAGGGCTAAGCACACTACATACGGTCTAATTAACCCATGTTGGCAAATTATTAATGGCCAACTATTAATCCACAGTCTAGGGTGACAAAGGATTTATGGCCCACAATTATATACGACAAGGTGGCATACAGCAACTAGGAATTTAACTAATCCTAGAATTTACTCAAAACCGATTCTATTAAATTACCATGCAATAATTTGAATCAATATAATTTTCAAAAGTAGGTTCAACATGATTAAAGCATAACTTGCCTTCAAAAAGTACTAGTTCTGGTTCTTGAACTTGCTCCTGAGTCAAAACTTCTCCTTCGAAGCCTTCGGGCACTTCGACATCTACGCGTAACGTATACAAATGATAATAAATAAATAAAATAGAGAGCAACTCATGTCTAAAATTCAAATAAAATTCATAAACATAAAGAACTTGATTGTTAAAATTTTAAGAAATTAAAATCACTCAAATCAGAGTTAAAACGCAAAAGTTATAGCCATTTGAAGTTTCAAAATCAATTAAAAAGAATAAATCGAATTACTTCATTTATTTTTCAATTGAAAATTCGGAAATATGACGTCAGCTGACATCAGCACCGGAATTGAATTTCGGTCGAATTATTTTTCTATAGAAAATATCGATTTATGACATCAGCGTTGCGTCATCCGGTCCATAGACTTGGTCTACGATTCGGTTCGAGTCCACCGTGGACCCGGTCCATGCGCACACGTGTCACTGACACGTGGACCCACTGATGACGTCAGCTGCTGACGTCAGCATGTCTCGGCTGGCATGGCTGACACGCGGGCCCCACCGTGACGTCAAAGATGTTGTCATGGCGACGCCACGCAGCGACAAAGGCGGTTGGCGAGTGGCTTTTAAGATTCGTGCACCCGTGATTCAATCGGGCCCGTCCGTTCAAACGGACGATCGAGATCATGTGGCCGATCAGATTCCTCCTACCACTCGGCGTGCACGGATTGGCTGCTGTGCGGTGCGATTCGAACCGTTCGGTTCAAAATTAACGGCGCGGATCAACCCAACACGCGCGGGTGAGATGCCTCAGAGCATGACCCGGCGTGCGACGCGTGGCTTCAATCCACACCATCGGTTCCCGATCGGGCGGCTACTGTGAGATCTTAAGCAACTTACACAATTCAATCTAGACCATTAAAAGTAAATCCTATGATCAAAAACAGATCTACTACCGTGCAACGCAGCACTTACGTGGCTAAACCCGGACCACCAGATTTTGATCCAACGGCTATAAACGAATCTAGATCTATAGTCTAGGTCTAATCTGGGCCTTTAAATCTTGATCTATCAGTGGACATTAAATGAAAGCAGTTCTACCCGATCAAATCTAATCTGTTCGATCCAATCCGATGGCTAAGATGAGATGGAGGGTTTTACTGTGGATCGGTGACGCGGCAAGATCCGAAGCGTCGATGCACGATCGGATGGTCGGCGAAGCTTGACGGAGCGACGATGAAGCGATGGCGGAACTTCGCCAGAGCGGAGAAAGAAGACACACGCGACGACGCTGCAGAGCTTCTCTGGCGTGATGAAGTGACCCTTCCGACACGGCTCAACGAGGTGAATCTGGAGGTGCCTCGGGCGACGGCGGAGGATCACCGGCGGCGACGGAACAACGCAAAGAACCACGGCGGTGAGCTTGGCAACTACGGTGAGCTCCAGCGGTGAAGCAGCGGTGGCTCAGACGACAAGGAGCGTACGGATGGGTGCGGCGCAAAACGGAGAGCACGAGAAGGCATGTGGCTCATTAAATAAGGGGCCTGGACATCCATGCCGTTGCGGAAATCGCGGAGGAGGTTGAGGCGGTAGCGGAGTCCAGCGGCAACACGGAGAGGCGACGTGGCTCTATCGCAGACGCACACGCGGCACGATCCAACGACTCGGAGCACGGAGCGACGCGGACGCGCGATTAGCTTAGGGTTTGGCGGCGGCTGGGCTGGGCCTTTGAACAATGTTGGGCTTCGGACCAGCACTATTCACCGGGATTTTTAATCCTTTTTCGAATAGATTTAATACGAATACTTAAACAAAGCCAAATAAAATAGCAAAAATATCAGGAAAAATCTAGAAAAATTTCAGAAAATAGCTTGAGACAAATAGAACCCAAATAAAATATTTTCAACAAAAGATCATTAATACTTTGCTCAGAACAATTGAAAGAACAGCAAGGCTCAATTAGAATAAATGCTAAAAGAATTAAATAAATTCCAAAAATTCAATTAAATTAGGAAAAAGGCACAATAAATCGAGAAAACAAAATTTGGGATGTTACACATCTCCTGGCTATAAAAGGCACCCCAAGTTTGCACTTGCTTGCGCCCCGTTTTCCCTCTCCTTCTCCTTCATTCTCTCTGGTTGAAGCTCCTCAATCTCATTCCCTAGTCGCAATGGCTAAGAAGCTTCAAAGCTTGGCAAAAACAAAAATTGAGATGGAATAATCAACCAAAACTTTAATTCCTTTGCACCATAGCCCTTGATACTCTACTGATCAAAAACCCTCAAAATTTTTTTGGAGTATCCCATCTAGAGCTCGCCGCCACTGCGGTCATCTTCTCCAAATCCAGTCACTTGGTGGTAGCTCGCTCCAATCGTTCTCTGGACCAAGCGGTAAAATAGAATCCCCGAGAACCCTTTATGCTCAATCCCTCATCAATTTGACTCAAACTGAACTGATCTTTCCTTCTGTCGTGCCGCCATTTAAGCCGCTTCTGTGCTCTCGGTGGCAGGGCATTCCAGTAAGCGTTGACCACGATCAAGCACACCAGAAGGTGTGCCTCGTCGAGCTACAGCTCATCCTGCCCTTGGCAGCGTTGGATCCTCACCGAAGTTGCATCACCGGCAAGCCCTGGCTCCCTCCTCTGCTTCCTCTCTCTGTCCAGTGGGACCAACTCGTTAGCCAGACACGGTAGCCTATCCAAACCAGTGAATACGCCTTCGACTTTGAAAACGCATTCCATGATTTTTTTTCAATTTCCTAAACCGAAGCAATTCAAATATGAATATCTTTTGCATTTGTAATCCAAGTGAGATGAAACAAATCTATAAATTCATCTAAAATCAAGTACTTCTAGAATATGTAAAAATATTTTGAAAAATAGCACTGGCTGAATTTGATGTTCAAATTTAAAGAAACAACCTAAAGATATGCTTCATATAAAAATTATACAAACAAACTCAAAATTTAATGGAACTAATTTTATTGAAATCCTTATGCCACCAGAAACCCAAATATGCAAAAAAAATATTTGAATTTTCAACTTTGTTTGAATCATTTTCTGAAAAAGATTATTTTCAATGCCTTAAATATTCAAAAGGGGAATAAATGGTACAAAAAGAAATCTAAAATAAATAAAATTGATTACTAAATGCTAGTATGTCAGTAGTCTCCTAAATAGGTTAGAACATTTAAATAATAATTTTGTTTTGAATTGTTGCATGAATGGGATGTGATTCTAAAGTAGAAGATATATACACACACATATACACCTAGTAATTACTAACTGTAGCACAACACATGTATGAATAAATATGTCTCAGGATGGTTTATGGAACTGAGTTATTACTACTAAAGCACTTTTGAATGAAAAACACTAAAATGTTACCTATGCGCAGATTATTTAGGTAAATGAATATATAGATGTGTGTGTGTGTAGGTAATAAAAAGTAAAATTATGATTTATGAGGAACTAGATTCTGAACATCCTATATAATCAAATTGCTTGTTCCAACCGAAGTCATTATAATAAGGTTATATATAGCACTTAACTAAATAGTTGAATTCCAATGCCTGTATATTTTGAATAGTTATATCTTGTGCAAACAAACTTTGAATTTGATAAAACCAAATCCTAGGACCTTGAAAAATAATATCCTTGCTGATTATGTAAAAATATGTTATATTTGTGAAAATCTGAATTAAGTCTATATTAGGCCCTAATGATCATTTATATGGAAAACATCTTAGATAAAAGCCATATATCACGGGACCAGTTTTAAAACACTGCTAGAATCATACCCTACTAATACTAGAAAAATGAATTAATAATCATGTTTAGTGTAGTCGCAAACTTAAAATGAAATTTGATTCTTTTTAAACGTCAAATTTTTGATCATTTAAGCCTTTTCGGTAACCTGTAAAACTTCTCGTCTAAATACCATTATTAGGAAAATTGGTCTAGAAACACTCTACATCATATTTACTATCGTAATCTAGAAAAATATTCTATTTAGAAGTTGCTCTATATATAAATTCCGCTACTACAAGTACCCTTCGTGAATTAGTCGATAGAAAACTAAACCACTTAAGCCTTTTCTTGGCCTATGGAATAACTCGCCTAAATGCAACTCTTGGTAAGAACAACTTAGAAACTGTCGGCAAGATTGCTGGGTACCCTCTCGCCGCACTTTAAAATCAACAACCGTTGTCCAGATACCTAGTCCACGTGGCGCCCGGCGGCGGTGGCGAAGCACGCTCGCCGCCTGGCCGCGTATCACGTGGCGCCCAACGAGCGGTGGGCGGCACGCTCGCCGCCCGCTGGCGCCCACGAGCGCCCGGCGGCGGTGGCGAACACGCCTGCTTTCGCCGGCGGCACGATCGCGTGGCGCCCGACGAGCAGTGGCGAACACGCCGCCTTTCCACGCGCCGCGGCAAAAGGTGGAGCGAGGTGGCTTCACCTCGCCCCTCCTTCGCTGCATCGCTTCGAGCCATAGGACAGCGATGTCGGACTGCGCTCGCTGCAAGGATTTCTGCTACAACCCCATTCCTCGGACGCCTCTCACCAACTCACAAGAAAGGGTCACATCGCGGGCGGACGAAGCCATGCATCGGCATTTAATGAAATTTGGAGGAACGGACAAAGACAGAAGGCGTATTAAATGTGTAAGGATCAAGATGATGACCCCTTTTACCTACTCCGTAGCTTTGGCCTATATAAGGGCCCTTGGGTGCATAGGGAAGGGGGTCACCAGAGGTTGAAGAAAACAAGCAAGAGCATAGCAAGATGAGGCAGGAAGAACTTGTAATTCCCAAGCTTTGTCTTGCACGATTAAAAACACTCTCGATAAGCAATCCAAAGAGAGTAAGGCTATTACCCACGCCAAGGGGCCCGAACACAGGTAAAAATCCTTGTGTCACCAGTGGTTAGATACGCCAAAGCTTGCCGCTGAGGAGTCCCTAGGGTTTCCCTCGCTAGGTTTAGCTACCATGAAAGGCGCCTCCTTCCAACCAAACCGGTTGCAGATCACGGGCTGTCAGCGGAATCTGCCGGCAGTAGCGCCGCTGTAGGGGGCTAGTATCGGTGGTTTTTCCGCTAACTCCGGCGGATTTCGGCGTTCGCGATTTGGAAGCAAGCCAGCGCGCCGGAAAATGGCGGAGTTCAAGATCGGGAATGTCGCAGAGGCGAAGCGATGATCAAGGCGCCTCCGACCGTCGCGCCGGTCGAGGAGTCGCTACCCGCCTCCTCGGTAGCGCCACTGCTCTCCGGGCGGTGGGGCAGCCCGTCGTCGCAGGTCTGCCATGGAGGCGGCTACCCCGCCGAACTTGCACGCCGCTCGTGCTCTTGACCACCGCCGGTGGAGTTCGCGAGACTCTCCGGCCACTCCGTGGGGTGCGAAGGCATTGCTGGCCTGTGGTGCGGCCCAACTCGGGTAAGGCTCCGCCACGAGCAACCGTACCATTTGGCACCTAAAGGCGCATGCAGGCGCTCGAGCCTCGAGCTGCCCCTAACGAGAAGGGCCCTAGGGGGGCCGGGTCAAGGAAAGGGCGCACAGCAATCCAGTCCGGTTCCTCGAGGAACCATGGGGACCTCGCTCTCATCTGACGCCAGAGCAGCGGCGGCTGGGCGATGATGACCTCCATGATCGCTTGCGCGCCATCCGGACCAAGAGCGCCGGTGGCGGGAAGGCGTCGATGATGAAAGCCCCCATGGCTCTCATCCTCGGGATAAGGAGGAGGTTCACTCCTCCGACTCCTTGAAGAGCCAGCCTCGCGCTCCCATCTGCGGGTCCCCGGACCGAGCCTCCCGTGAGTGGCTCGGCTCCTCTACGGCGTCAGGTGCAGAGCCTTCTCCGGCGTCAAGGCTGGTGACATGGCCGACAGAGTTCCGCCCGTGCCATAGAGAAATATGACGGCACCACCAACCCGGAGGAGTTCCTCCAAATTTACACGATGATGCGGGCGGGTTGGCGGATCTGAAAAGGTCATAGCTAACTACCTCCCAACAAATTTGACAGTTCTCGCCTGCCTCGTTCTTGAATCTCCCAGGGTCGATACACTCGTGGGGAAAGTTGTGTGACCTCTTAAATCCGCCAACTTCGTGGCTCCTTTTTGCGCGGCGTGGAGGATGACCTTCACGCTCTGGAGCAAGAGAAGGAGTCGCCCAGCGACTTCATTCGGGCGTTCCCGCCATCGCCGCAATACAATCCCCCACATCTCCGAACAATCGGTCGTCATCGCCTTCAGAGGAGGCGTCGCGATCAAGAAGATGAAGGAGAAGATGGCTACCGTACCATCAGCTCCACCTCAGAAGCTTTTTCCTCGCACATAAGTGTGCGCGGGCCGCAGAAGCAAGGGGGCCGGCGCCTGGCCCAAGGGTGGCCATGGCAAGGATGAGGCCGGGACCTCGAAGGGTTCCGCCGCTCAAGCAAGAAGGCGCGGAAGCGCGAGGCGGGGGAGACCAGGCGGGTCTTGGCCGCCGAGCGCGATGATGAGGAAGATCCTGCGCCGAAGAAGCGCGGCCGCCGTGACCGGCGGGATGATCGCTGTGGCGCGCGAGGGCCGTCGGGATCGGGCGATGATCGCCATGGCCGCAAGGACGACCGCCATGCGAAAAGGGAGGGCGAGCCGTATGCCTATCCATCCGAACCAACACCCGACCGACAACTGCCGGGTCGTGGACAAGATGGTGGAAAAAGCGGCTCAAGGAACGCCGCCGGCGATGATCAAGATGAAGATCCGGCCCCCCTGGCCTTCCAAGCGGGCCGATCACGCGTTGCCTTACATCCATGGGGAATCCCCCACTTTCCCTTCCAAGGCGCCTTAAAGGGGCCGAAGAGGGAGGTCTGCGCCGCCGCGTCGGCTTCGCTCGGTCGGATCTTTGAAGTGGTCCGAACAAGCGCTCACCTTGATCGGCCAGTGCACCATCCGAGGGCGCCAATGCTCGATACCTCCGATCCGTGGTGTCGCCCATCGTTTTGAATGTGCGGCTAAGCCGCGTGTTGGTGGACGGGGGGAGTTCTATCAACCTCCTGTCCTCCTCAGCATTCTTGGCGCTCCAGATCCCGCGGTCGGATCTGCGCCCAGCTCTGCCCTTCTTCGGGGTAGCCCCAGAAGCTGGTATGTTTCCCCTTGGCCAGGTGCGCCTCCCCGTCACCTTTGGGGGGAGGGACAACTACCGCACCGAGCTGGTGGATTTCGAGGTCGCCGACTTCGACCTCCCCTACAATGCCCTGCTCGGCCGACCGGCGTTGGCCCAGTTCATGGCGGCCACCCACTACGCGTATATGGTGGTGAAGATGCCGGGGCCCGCTGGCCCCATTGCGATCAGGGTGGACAAGGCCGAGGCTTTGCGCTGTTTCAAAGGCGCGCAAGACCTGGCCGGCGCCACCTGCGGCGGGCGCCCAGACGCCACTTCCTCGGGAGCCCCTCAGGTCCGGACCCGTGCCTCACCTGGCTCTGCCGGTGAGGTAAAGGTGGTCGCCCTGAGTGAGGGAGAACCCCGAAAGGTCGTCAACATTGGCGCCAACCTCAGCGCCAAATAGGAAGACGCGCTCGTCACCTTCCTCCGGTCTAATTCCGACGTGTTCGCCTGGCAACCGTCCGATATGGCCGGGTCCCGTGGAGGTGATTGAGCACCGACATAACGCCCCCGAGGCGCCGGCCGTCCGGCAGAAGGTCCGGAGACAGGCGCCCGAGCGGCAGGATGCCATTCGAGAGGAGGTAGAGAAGCTGCTGAGCGCAGGGATTGTTAGGGAGGTCTCTCATCCTGAGTGGCTTGCCAACCCTGTGCTTGTCAAGAAGTCCAACGGGAAATGGCGATGTGTGTCGATTTCACCGACCTCAACAAGGCCTGCCCAAGCGATCTCTACCGCCATGAAGTCGATCTCATCGTTGACTCCACGGTAGGTCGAATTGTCAGGTTTCTGGATGCGTATCTCGGATACCACCAGATCAGATGGCACTTGAAGACTAAGAGAAGATCATGGTAACCTTTACTACGGTGTATATTGTTATGTAAGAATGGCTTTTGGTTTAAAGAATGCCTGTTCAACTTACCGGTAGGCCATGCATATCACCTTCCGCCACTAGGGCGTAAATCTGAAGTTTATGTTGATGACTTGGTTGTGAAGATTAAGAAGAGCGATGAATTGATCCAAGACCGGAGGAAACCTTTGTAACCTCCTAAGAATTGTTTGAAGCTCAATCCGAAAAATGCGTGTTCGTGTGCCCTCCTCCGAAGAAGTCAAGGCTTTCGGTATCAAGCGGCATCGAAGCCAACCCCGATAAGATATCGCCATCGAGCACATGAAGCCGCCAGCCGGCTCAAGCAAGTCCAATGCTTGGCGGCCGCTGCCTCCCCGGGCGGTTCATTGTCTGATTGGGAGAGAAAAGTTTGCCCTTGTTTAAGCCGCTAAAGAAGACGAACCACTTCGAGTGGATCAAGAAGCCTGTATATGCTTGAAGAATTGAAGCGTTACCTAACCGCTTCCCCGTGCTGGTTTCCCGGGCCGGAGAGCCACATTTGTACATAGCCGCCACCCCGAGGTGGTAAGCGGTGCTAATTATGAGAGAGAAGGCATCCAAAGGCCGTATACTATATCAAGCAAGGTGTTACATGGCAGAGACTGTGACCAAGAGCTCGAGAAGATGTCAGACGCATCTGGTGGCGCCCAGAAGCTACGCCATTACTTCCAAGGCGGAAATTACGTGGTCACGGCCTACCTCTCTGCGAGAGATCCTCCACAATAGAGAAGCCGAGGGCCGAATTGCGAATGGGCGTAGAGTCGGGGAATTCAACCTCAAGTTTGTACCCCGCACCGCCATCAAAGTCGGTGGCATGGAGTTCGTCCGCCGAATGGACTCCGCCGCCCGGAAGATGAAGAAGTTCCCGCACCTTCCTGGACCATGTTCTTCGATGGCTCTTTCAGGCTGGAAGGCGCGGGGGCTGGGGTTGTCCTGGTCTCCCCGACCGGGACACCTCCAAGACGTGGTCGCCTCGAGTTCAAGGCCACAAACAACATAGCTGAATACGAGGCCTCACCGCGGTTATGCGCATCGCTTGGCGCTGGGCATCCGACGCCTCAAGTCAAGGGAGACTCCTACTAGTCATCAATCAAGCGCTAAAGGAATTCCAATGCTCGACCCCACCATGGCGGCGACCAAGTGAGGTCCCAAGAATGGAGCGTCATTTTGAAGGTTTGGGGTATATTCATATCCCTCGGCGTGACAATCACCTTGTGGACGGGCTGTCCCAGCTCGCATCCTCAAGGGCTCCTGTTCCGGTCGAGGTCTTTGAAGAAAGACTACCGCGACCGTCCATCGCAGCCCACGATTTAGGTGGGAATGATGGTGTCCTGTCGCGGCCCCCGGTCCAGGTGGGGACGACGGCAAAGCATCGTCATGCCTCCGGCTCAGGGGAAGGCGGTGCCATCGCCACGGCCTCCAATTCAGGAGGGAAAGGGCGTGCCTTCGCCAAATTTCCTGTGTCCGGAGGGAAGATTTTGCGGCCGCCGAGGCAATGGCTGTGGGAAAAGCACGGCCCAGCGGAGTACCCAGGCGAGCACCGAGTGGTCGCCACCCTTGGGCAGGAAGATCGATGGATGGACCCTATCCTGGCCTTCCTGCGTGACCAGGTGATCCCCGACGATGATGCCTCAGCTGAGAAGATTGCACGTAAGGCCAAGTGCTATACTCTGGTAGGTGGGGACCTATATCGCCAGAGCGTAAACGGAGTTCTACCGGTGCATCACTCGGGAAGAAGGGAGCATCCTGCTCTCTGATATCCATGGAGGCGTGTGCGGGAGCCATATGTCCGGCCGAACTCTAGTCGGCAAGGCGTTTCGCCAAGGATTTTATTGGCCTACCGCCCTCCAGGATGCTTGCGAGCTGGTGAGGACGTGCGAAGCTTGTCAGTTCTTCGCCAGGCAAACCCACCGACCAGCCCAAGCTCTGCAAACCATCCCGCTCTCTTGGCCGTTCGCGGTCTGGGGGCTGGATATCCTGGGTCCATTCCCGCGGGCCACAGGGGGCTTCACCCACCTCTTTGTCGCTATCGACAAGTTCACCAAGTGGGTCGGGCCGAGGCAAGGCGGCCATCACGCGCGCCGCGAGAAGAATTCATGCGCGGATTTTCACCGCTGGAGTTGCTAATCGCATCATCACCGATAACGGCACCCGCTTCACCATAGCGCTTTCCGGAGTTCTGCGAAGAAATGGGCACCAAGGTCTGTTTTGCCTCGGTGGCCCATCCCATGAGCAACGGGCAGGCAGAACGCGCCAACGCGCTGGTGTTGAAGGGCCTCAAGACAAGGGCGTTTGATCGGCTTCATAAAAGGGCGCTGTGGATCGGAAGAGCTCCCTGCGGTGCTATGGTCGCCCGCACCACACCTAGTCGGCAACAAGCGAGACGCTTTTCTTCCCGTATACGGGCGAGGTCGCTTCCCCTCCCGAGCCGCCGCTTCCCTCGCGTCTCGGTGTTCAACGAAGAAGACCAAGAGGATCTTCGCGCGAAGATGTCAACCTTTTGGAGGAGGTGCGGGATCGTGCTGCTCTCCGCGCCGCCCGCTACCAGCAAAGTCTCAGGCGGTACCACGCCACCCGGGTCTCTGAGAGGACACTGGCAGTAGGTGACCTGGTCTTGCGCAGAGTCCAGACGCATGCCGGGTTGAACAAACTGTCTCCCCGGTGGGAGGGCCCCTTCAAGGTGGTCTCAGATCTCGCCCGGTGGTCCCTGCACATGAGGACGGCGAGGAACTGACGAACTCCTATAACATAGAGTTGTTGCGGAAATTCTATCCTTGAAGGAATTGTAAGTGCCCCGCTGCTCGCCCCGGTCAGCCATGAGGTAAGAATCTCCCTTGGCTGGTTGGCGGCTCTTGGCGGTTAGTAAAGTTGTCGCCTAAAAGGCTTTCAGCTTACTATTGTCGCCCTTTCGTGCCCTTAGCGGCAAGTCTTTTCTCGCATGGATGTCGCCGGTTCCATATATCTGCTAATTCCTTGGTGATCTATGGAGTCACTCGTGTCTCAAGGTCCGAAGCAAGGACTCAGGCGATCAGGTGGGCTAGATACGATGCTCAAGCCTGCTCGCACACCTCGGGTTGGTTTCTCCGGCACCGGCCGTTGTCATCGCGAGCATCGCTAGTTTAGTACCCTCCGGGAGCCCGAAACTTTGACGACAAAGACCATGGATCGATCTCCGGAAAATCGCAAGGACTTAGAAACCGAAGAATGGATCGAGATCACCCGCATGAGAACCTATATCATTCGTGTTTTTCTTGCGATGCCTACTCATTCTTAGTAGTCAGGCCTAAGCTTCTTCGTGGTCGCCGACAAGCTCGGGCTGGTCGCCTAAGCTTCTTCGTGGTCGCCCCAAGCTTCTTAAGTGGTCGCCGACAAGTCGGGGCTGGTCGCCTAAGCCTCTTCGCGGTCGCCTAAGCTTCTTGCGCCCGCCTAAGCTTCTTCGTGGTCGCCGACAAGCTCGGGGCTGGTCGCCCCAAGCCTCTTCGTGGTCGCCTAAGCTTTTCGCGTCGCCTCTAAGCTTCTTCGTGGCCGCCGGACGCTTTAGGGCCATCGCTCGTGTCTGCGAAACAAGATAAGTGCTTCATACCGCACTTTCGACCATTTCCTTATGTGCATGCGCTTAAGATGGGTCAAGCTACGCGTGATTGTCACGAAGCGCCAAAAATTAACGCCCCTTGTGATTGAAGGAAAATACGCTAAAGCGTGGCGCTTGGCACGGCCGAGTGACCGGTGCAAGTTAGGCGTGGTACTCAACACGGCTCAGACGCCTCGGGTTGGCTCTCTCAAGCACCGGCCGTTGTCACCGCCGAGTGTCAGCGGGTCTAAATACACTTCCGAAACTTGTTGCCTTGCCACGCCTCCACATAGCTGCGCTTTCAGCGATCATCGGGCACGAAGTTCCGTATGGGTTTGAACCAAGTGGCAATCCCGCGTAAAAGCCAAACGCTATGACCAAGTTACGCCTAGTGTTTCTGTCGGATTCAAGGTCGTTTGCCCAAGTCCCCTATGACTTGTGTGGTCTTTGCTTATGTTCGCAAAGAAACATGCATAATCCTCGGCGAAACTCGAACGCCACCCTAACCTAAGCATTCCTCGAGCATTTCCGCTAAGCTAGAAGATCGGCGCTTTGGCGATTTAGCCTGTGAAACCGATCATGCAGTGTTAAGCATGCGTGTAATTTTGACTAAGAAATATTCAAAGTTCGCCGGTGCATGCGTAATGATGAAGATCAAATAAAGATAAAACAAAAAGAGCGGCAAGGCGGTCTTACCATCGACCGTCATCGCCAAAGTCAAGCTCGCTGTCGCCTCGCCTTCCGCCGCCGATGGGGTGGAGACGTCCATGATCGGTGTTCACTTGCAAGAGTCTTGCCATGTGTTCGGCGGCCGCGACCGCGGCCCTCCGAAAGCAGCGTTTCCTCAACGCCGGCCGTCACCACCGCCATGGGATCGAAGGCGCTACGCGCTGGCCGTTAGCCGGGCCAGATGTGGGTCGCGGTCATGATCGCAACCTCCCGCCCTTCTTCGGCGAACAAGCGCCGTGGCTTCGGTAGCCCCGGAGCGCCTCATGCGGCTGGTTGGTCGCGGGGCGAATCGCAACACGGAGTCCTCCAAAGGGCGTGTTCAGCGCCACCCCAAAGGTTCCTGTGCACCTCTTGGTGCATTGGAACGCTTCTGAGCATGATGGATGTGTTGCGCCGCAGCAGAAGGACTCCAGCCCGAGGTCTTGGCGCCGTTCGCCCTCTCCGCCTGCTTCTTCTCGCTCTCTCGCTCAAGGCCGCATGGTGGCGCGTCGGTCCTCTCCTCGCGATCTTGCCTCCGCCGTGTCGCCTCGTCGCTCACAAGAAGCCTCACCTTCACCGACGCGCAAGATGCAGGCGGTTCGGCTCCGTGCCTAGCGGCTTCGACGAGGGTGTTGCCAATGCGCCTCAAGATCGCCGAGCCGGTGAAGATTTCGACGTGGCGGTGGCGAGGGGAGAAGCGCGTGGGAGGCTTGGAGCCCGAGGCGCTGGGCTCGGTCGGCCTCGCAATTCTCCCGGCGGCCGGAGGCGCTAGGGCGGGCTTCTTCCGCTTTGGCTGGCGCTGGGCGCTTTGGCGTGTCTCGAGGCCGCTTTGGCGGCACCCTCCGAGCCCCGCCATCGGAAGTGTCGACCACCATGGAGAGTGGTGGCACGGGTACTGCGGGCGGAGGTGTCGCCGGCCATGGTCAACGAGGCGGGCGCGGAGGCGGTGGCATCGGAGACGAAGTCAGAGTCGGGCGCTGCGTTGCCGCCCTTGTGAAGACGCCGCCACGGCAGGATCGGGCGACGGTGAAGTTTGTTTGGGCCTGCACTCTTAGGGTCCGGAGCCGTGGCATCCGGCAATCGGCCGCTGCTCGTGGCTCGGTCATTGGTAGGAGCCGTGTCTCGATCACCACACAAGGCGGGTGGCGCCACGACGACTTCGTGGAGTCTTTAGCGGAACCGCTCGACATGTTCCAGCGGTCCACAGACAAGCAGACGGCGAGCGGCCGGGCCAGCGCGGAAAGATGAATCGCCCACGGATAGCGGCATCAAGACGGAGAGCCATCTCGCCGATGACTATGTCCTCTGTGTTTCCGTGCTCGGCGAAGGCAAAAGAAATTGGTCGCGGTTGGTAGGGAGCCACAGGAAAGAACATGTACGCAGAAAAGAAAACTAAGGAAGAATGAAGACTTAAGCCCGACCACGGCGTAGGCCGCATCGCCGCCGAGTACCGCCATGTTTGGCGGTGGCGGCGCAAAGGCCGATTCTCCGGATGCGAAGTCCTGTGCCACCATCGCCCAGTTAATCCGGCGCCCGCAAATTGCTGATGCTGGTCGCCATGGCAAGGAGTTCCGCTGTCTCCTCGACCGCCGAATTCCAGTTCTCGGAGGCCTCCGCCGCCCGGCACTCCCAAGCGTCGACCCATTTGTCATCGTTGACGACACCAGCTGCGCCATGCCTTCCAGCTTGGATTTGGGCTGAAGGCGATGTAGTGGAGGCCATCCTGCCTCAAGACAAAGTAGTAACTCCCCACTACCTCATTGTCGGTGGAGGCGTGATGAGGAAGAAGTAGCGGAAGAGAGGAAGGTTCGGAGATTACCCTATGAACATCTCACGAGGTATGCGAAGATGGAGAGAAAGATGATGGAGTTGGGGTAAGATGAAGATGGTGGATCCCGTGAGAAATGAAGTACGGTGAGGAAAAAATCAGAAAAGGCGGGACCAGCCCGCCATCGCTCTCAGAGTGTATGATGATCTCGCTCGAAGGCACTGTGGCGCATGCGGTCCCCGCCCAAAATGTAAGGTGCCCTCCGGCTGCTATGACGACCATCCTCTTTACCGCGAGAGTATCCGCTGATCGAAGGAGGGATGGGCCGAGCCATGGAGGCAAAGAAGGCAAGGCTTTGGACGAAGGAGCGAAAATGGAAGGGCGCAGGAAGCGTATATGGAACCGCTGATACAAATGTACCTATATATGCGGCGCCGCACCGACGGTTCACGAAGGACAAGATCGGCGCCGCTTGGTCCCAAGGCGAATCGACAGATTCGGGGGAACCGAGGCGGTCAGATCCTCATGAGTGGAGGCCCCACCCAGAACGCACTCAAAGATTTAATGAGGGTTCTAAAGAGGCTTTGGCGCGTGTTCCGTATGGCCCGGCTATCACAACAGATCTACCGGGTACCCTCTCCGCCGACAAAAGCGATCAACCAAGTGGTCAAGATACCTAGTCCACGTGGCGCCCGGTGAGCGTGGGAGCACGCTTTACCGCCTGGCAGGGCCCACGGGCGCCCGGCGAAAGGTGGCGGCACGCCGCGCCGCCGGGCAGCCCACGTGGCGCCCGGCGGCAGTGGGGCGGGCACGCATCGCCGCTTTCGCGGCGGCGCCCACGTGGCGCCTGCAGTGGGCGAACGCGCCTCGCCGCCGGGCGGGCGATCGCGGGCGCCTGGCTGGTGGGCGGCGAGCACGCCTACCGCCAGCCGCAAGGCAAAAGGTGGAGCGAGGTGGCTTCACCTCGGCTCCTTCGCTGCACTGCTTCGAGCCATAGGACAGCGATGTCGAACACTGCTCATGCAAGGATTTCGCTATAACCCCATTCTCCGACGCCTCACCAACTCGTCAAGAAAGGGTCACATCAGCGGCGGACGCGGGCGAAGCATCGCCGGCATTTAATGAGGCCGAGGAACGGACAAAGACAGAAGGCGATAAATGTGTAAGGATCAAGATGATGACCCCTTTACCTACTCCCATTAGCTAGCCCTGCCTATATAAGGGCCCTCGGGTGCATAGGGAAGGGGTCACCAGAGGTTGAAGAAAACAAGCAAGAGCATAGCAAGAGAGCCCGAGGAAGAACTTGTAATTCCCAAGCTTTGTAATCGCACTGCTTAAAACACTCTCGATAAGCAATCCAAAGAAAGTAAGGCTATTACCCACGCCAAGGGGCCTCAACTCGGGTAAAAATCCTTGTGTCACCAGTGAGTTAAGAACGCCAAAGCTTGCCGCCATGAGTCCCTAGGGTTTCTCGCTAGGTTTAGCCACCGCCAAGACGCCTCCTTCAACCAAACCCGGTTCAGATCACGGGCACTGTCAAAGCGGAATACTGCCCGTAAACACTATTTGGTATATGAACTACTGTATTGTAAAAAATATCTTATTTACAACTTGCTATTCATATAAATCTTGCTAACTCAATACCCCTAAGTGTTAATCGTAAACTTCATGCTAGTCGATTCCATGTAACGTAAACCTTATCATACCATATAAGCTATTTCAACGATGAATATAATATCTTGTCTAAATTCTAAAATTTATAAAATCTATTTAGAAATTCTCTCCAAAGTATAGGCTACCACAATATGAAGAAATAATCTTATTCTGTTATACTTTGAATATTAATCCTGTTAACAGAATAACCTTGAGTATTATGATTTTTGAACTTTATAATATGAATAAACGAACTCGGTAATAATGAAGAAATCTGTAGTTAAGATATTTGTATTATTAGAACCTTCTTAGAAACCACAAATATATACCCAGTAACCTATCTTAGCAAATCTAACATATTCAAAACCAATTTGTATGCAAAATCAATTAAGGATTAAATGCTATTCATTCATATCAAACAATAAGGTAACTAATGTTTTAATTCCATTAATCTAAATAATATTTGCATCTTGAATTCAAAATTATAAATATAAAAGTACATAATTTTAGCTTTTTGATTCGTAAAACAAGAATGAATAATCTATAAAAGGATCTGCATCTATCCTTTATAGCGAGTTTTTATTTGGTGTTCAGTCTATCTTCTTTTTGCCATACGTGGATATTTGATTCTTATCGCTTTTATTAGATAACGACATGTAGAACTCGACATTTCTGACTCCATCGTTGACAACGCTACGACTACAACTTCGTCATAGACAACAAATAAGCAAGGCAAGCATCCCTTTGATCATATTGATTCCAGTATTTAATTTTCATTTTGTTTATCAAATTGTTTTATGCATGTGCTTATTTTCTGTAAATCAGCTATTTTGTGGTACTAGTAGGTATACCTGTTGCCTCATGAAACTTTCTTGATAAATATGGACATGTGAACCTTGATAACCATAGATTACGGATAGACATTACCTAATGTCATCATGGGTAGATGCATTTACATATTAACACTGCTTAGCCATGCTTTATTAGCAATAATATAGATGATCAGATCAAAATTGTCTTTTTGAAGAATTTAAACCGTGGATATGGCATGATGCCGATTGTTGGTATTTTAGCTAAAAATCCAAAAGAAAACTATGCTTTTGATGTAGGTAATTATTGGCAATAGCCGGTTGTGCAAGAGATAGACTTGTATGTAGTGTAGGGAGAAGTATTGCCTGTGTCGGATTAAGAACCGAGCTATAGGTTGTTTATAAGCCAAGAAAACCATGCAACTACAAGTACTGTTATGGGGCAGCCTTAACCTATTAAGTTGCTTAGATCTGTCTTTGCACATTAGTAGGCGCGAGATAGTACAAGCACTCCTTTCTAGGTTTGCTTGTTAGGGGCTTCCATACCTCGGTGTGGGTAAATGCATGTCGATACAACGGTGTACGCCTTGCTATGGAAAGAAACCGTTATTGCAGGGGGGATTGCCTATGTTGTTGATCTAAATACAGGAGTGGACTGATATGTTTTATTTGTTCATGTTTCTTCTACCATAGCAAGGGTTTCACATCACTGTGCTAGTGCAAAGTTAGGTCTAGGTAATGTAGTGGTTATGTTATGATCTCCTTACCAACACACCAAAGGAAGTGTGTCCAATGGTCTAGCAAAAGAGGCTGATCATTTTTTGTGAGTAAAGTTGTACACCTTTGCATAGTGTAAATATAGTCAATTAGCCGCGCCTACGGTCAAAAGCACTTGGTAATGTCATCACATAGCTAATTGTTTTATCATTTTCAAATTAAGATTATTTTCACCTGTTGTGCCTTGTTCTGGCAAAGATTGTGGTTATGCCATAAGTTGGCAGGAAATTGTACATCACGACACTCACGTCGTGGAGGACTGTGAGTTGTTACTTATACTCTACTGTTATTTTTATATCTGTCAAATGTGCTTTTACAAATTCCATTTCTAAATTGCAACTTGTCTTACAAAGTAAATGTTGTTTTATGCGAATTAATGTAGAAACTTCCTTTGATATAGCTTGCATTATTGCATTTGCAAATACCACCATAAGTCTTACGCGGTACAAAAGTACTTAACCTTGCTTAATCTGTTGTTTTAGGTGATTGCGAAGCTCCGAAGAATATCTTTTCATCATAGGTTGCGGGAATCTCTATAACATGATCTTTCTAGGGATTTATGCCTTGTTAATTGTCTGTGGGATGGATGGACACACTACAAGATTTTGTTTCTTCTGTATATATAATATGAACTCTGAATTATAAATACAATGTATAAATAGCTTCCGCTTTAATATCACTGTGTATGGTTGTGATTCCAATCTATACCCCTTTATAATTCACCAGTTGATTCTTTTCTACATCCACACAGTCTTCACACGTCTTTTGCCTCTCAGAGAATACTTTTCCTCAGATCCACCCTAATATGTGCACCCAAAAATCCCTTCTCAAAATCAAGCGCTAAGATGTTTTCAGAGCACTTCATCAAATCTGATGGTCCTAATCATTTGGTTCATCTTCTAATCTTCTAATCTGGATTTACAAATCGCAGAATCTGTTCCTCCTCGCCCTCAAGACAGATCGCGCCAACCCCGCCTCCTTCCCGATTCATGCTGCCGCAAAACTCTTCCCTCCTGCCCGCAACCTTGCAAGCCCCCTCCCCTCCTCCCGCCCAATCGCGCCGCCCGCCCGCCTCCCTCCCTCAGATCCTCCCTCCCGTCGCCGCCGCCTGTGTGGTCCTCGTCAGGCTTGCCGCCTCGTCACCCGGCACACAGGAGACCTGCCACCTGCCGCCTGGCGCCCGTCCTGCTCCTCCAAGGCTGCCCCACCATGTCTCCCACGCTGCCACCTCTCCCTCGCCCTCATGGGCTCGCCTCGCCTCTGCCCAGCTCACTCACTCAGCGCCTCCTCGCGGCGCTCTCACCGACGCTGCTGGCGCCGCCTTCGCCATGACGACGCTGCACGATCCGCTAAGGAGGTCTATGGCTTGCTCATTGACGCCATCAAGGGCCCTCGACCTTAGCTCGTATGCCTGCATCCGTCAGATTGCATGTGATCTCAGATGAAACTTTGCTATTTTCTTCACTAGGCTAACTTCTTGCCGGATAACTTGTTGCTCGCTCTATAATTTAGTGTTTGGTCAATTCTTGAGAATTTGTACAAAGTTACTTGAAAAGAGACATGAAAGCGAGAAAGGAGCGCATTTTGGGGCCAGCTCGAAGGAGGTCGGATGGAACTACTACGATTAGGTTCGTGTAATCTCTCATTGGTTTCTCGATTCTTCTTGTACAAATTATGTATATCATTTTGAAGTTTGAACTATTTGTTAATGGCGTAAAATATCATGGAAAGCGGGGAGTTAGGAATGCTCTATAGGGTCACCCAAGAAGCAGCTTGTTAGGGGTTCTTTTACCTAGCTTAGCTGGCCATAAAATTTTTTAGTCTGCCGCAATGGGTCAGTCTTTATTCGATCGATAAGGCAAAGGTGTCTACTTATTTTTATTTGCATAATTTCTTTGACAAAATCAGAATATCTAGAGTTTCATGATTTGCATCGGCTTTCGTGTTCCCATGTTGGACGCTTCTATCATATGCTGGTTGGGATTTGGCAATAAATCCTTTAGTCATCAATCCGGTGACAAGTTGTTCTCAGACTTTCTCGTTTATTTAAACAACATAACTATGGTGCATCATTTGCATTGTGTTTTTTTATAATCGCTCTGCACATAACAAATTGATGTCATGGTTAGTTGACTAATGAGTGGTTGTATTTTGTTGTTTCTGAACTTATCTTTCTTCCTACTTCTTCCGAAATTAGTCGTGGTGGTAGTATAAATGTTTAATAGGGTGAGTTGGCCTACACTATAATTTCACTGATTGCTCTTTTGAACAAAGATGCTTGTGATGTGTCCTTCTTTGGGAGGATAGGTTCTTTTACATCTGAACATTCGTGAGGAGCACTACTTTTTCTTTCATTCTATAAGAGGACTGATCGATGCTAATGTTTTCTTCAGTGACAGGATAATTTGAACTTTTGGAAACGCAAAAATAATTGTTTGGTGATTCCAAAGCTCTGAGAGCACAACAAAGAACTTCACAAGATGCATTTTCGATTGTCAGATGGAGTTGTGAACCGTGTATGGAATTTAGTCTTCACGCTGTCGATCCCCTAATAGATGGTATAGTTGATTGAGACCTCAGAAGTCTCTCACGGTGTGCACATGGAACAAAATGTTTTCTTTTTACTAACATCTAACATATTGACCTCTGCTAATTGTATTTCGTGGACTGCCTGTAAATCGTAACGCATGTGGCCCCTCTCTTTAGTAAAAGTAGGAAGTTTCAAGAATTTGTTTGTACGATTAGATGTACAGGAGGACAACCTTGGATCGTGTTTTCAGTTTCCATATGCCGACGTCACATGCTGGTGAGTGGTGACAAAGGACAAATCTCAAATTAAGAGCTTTTTTTTTACAGTGGATTAAAATTAATATAAGCCGCCCATTTCTTTGAATCTAATGGTTGAAATTAATTTAGATCTAATTATACTACCACCTGTAGTATTGGTAGTAAAATTCAGAGAGGGGTAAAAGGGTAAAAAATTCCGTTATACTATTTGTTCTTTACGGTAAAACACGTCCTGTGATCCTGATGAATGGTGGATGAATGGATAACAAGCCTATGAAGATCACCAGTATTCGTGAATCCAAAATGTGAACGAATTAGAAAAAGTCTAAAATACCCTCGATGAATGAATAGAAAAGTCTAAAATACCCTTGAGGAATGGACGGTTATATTTTATTTCTACTACCACTATTTACAACCTATGTTATCGATCGTAAAATTTCTCAAAATTAAAGGCCATTAGTCCATACAATACTTGAAGGAACAAGATTCCATTTCCTCTACTCGATTTACTCCTCTCGCAATCTAATATTTGTGACAAATTCATTTAGGTGCCTATGATCATTTTCTTCTGCCTTGTGGCGTGGGTTAACTGCTGTAATTATCTAGCTAGCTACTAATATGGCCGAGTAGCCCCGATATGTTGTATACACTCCTTAATGAATTTTTCAACATGCACAACTAAATACTCAACCCCCTCCCCCACCCCCCAAAAAAGGGACACAATATCAAAATTTTGTTACCTATGGTCCTCAAAGAAGTGCTAACCTACTTCTTGAGATTTGGGATGTGTTTCTTCTCATCCACAAGCGGTCATCAAGGTAAAGCTTACAAGTTCACTAATATTGTAACGTCTTTGCTTGCTTAATAATAACTTAGTCATTTTTTATTTCTTTTAAAGACTTTAGTCATTTTTATCAATCTGCTCAATATGGAAAACTTTAAGTTTGCCATTGCGCCTTTCTCTTTTCAACATTAGTTGCTAAAATATTATCTTCCAAAGGAAATTGCTAAAATATTATTTTATCTATTCCCTTGGTGAATTAGTGTAGCTATTTTCTACTTCTCAACCGGATGTCATAACATTATCTTGAACTTTAATTGGCGTTTATTGGGGCTATAATGGGTGCAAGAGATCTAAATATACTGAACCGAACATGGACATCTTGGCATGCCGAGTAATATCTCGCCGTTGTTGTTGAGTACCTTCTTTGGAGGTGCAATCAAAAATTTTCTAATAAAGAACAGAGAAGGAAGCTAGCCTTTAAAGTTGTGGTCCAAATAGCTCTTGACCTTGCCAGGGGTAAGATTGATATTTTTGTTGGTATTTGCCAAAGTTCTTCTATTCTCCTATTTAATCTTTGAAGATCTCACAGGAGCTTTGCATTTCAATAGATTAAGCTTATCTTCACTCAAAGAAGATAGTGCATCGTGACGCCAAGATCGAAAATATGCTTCTTGACAAAACAAGAACTGTGAAAATTGCTGATTTTGGTGTTGCTCGAGTTGAGGCTTCAAATCCTTGTGATATGATGGGTGAAACAGCACACTTGGTTACATGGCACCGAGGTATTTGATCTTTAACCATCCGGAGATGTTATCCTAATCCTATACCATGTATCGCTTGTCGATAGGTCTTTAGTTATATCAAACTATCAAATTAAGTAGGGAAAATTGGATGCGTGGTAGGTACTCGCAATGTTTCTTGTTTGGACAGCTTGAAATTTCTAGATTGCATTCCTCTAATCGCCTCATATTTATGGTCATGTGTTTTGTGATTTTTCGAAGTTGCACTTACCCATTTCATTACAGTCGTCCCATTGCTTTCTTTGTCTCAGTAAGGCACCAGTCGATTCCGCTTGATCTTAGACTTCGTTGTTCACCATCCATTCTATGCAATAGAGTTCGCTTCGTCAAGTAAAACTACGGCAAATCTTGTCATCCTTACAACAGAAGTGTGATGTTTATAGCTTTGGAATCATGCTGGGAGATATATCACGCGACATGCCAGATCCTCGATCCGAGCTTCTCGAAGTCACTCATTGTTGTTCGCGGAGTAAAATACCGCTTCTATCATGTCACCTTTCACGGTGTCGCTATCTTGTTCCGTGCTAAACGACCGAGTGTTAAAAAATCCTTGATGTACGTAACTTGAGGTTCGAGATACATTGGCAAGGTCCAAGCTCTTTGGCTTAACGTGATGAAGCGCTGGGATGCGAACCCGACAAGCGATGCATGTGAGGCCAAGATAAGTAAAACAAACACATTTTGCTTAATGATGGATGTTAGTCAATGATTCTGAATGTTGGATTCAATGTAGTAGACGGAGAAGGAAGTCTCGATGACTTTGTTTCTTATGGTCTCCCTTAACATTATGCTTTTGCTTTTCCTTTTTCGTGTATTAAGACCAGAGTTCAAGTGTTGGGCCTAAAGGATGACCGGGTAAGATTGCATGTAGCCCTTTCTTTTAGTGTTAAAATATAATTGTTAAATTAGTTGGCTAAAGACCATGTGTATAGATGGCCTGTGATGGCCTTAGTACATTGATGATTAACTTTTTTTTCGATAAAGGAAGCTTTTATTAATCTTAGTAAATTACATCAAGGTGATACAATTATACTAAGAAGACTCCCGGCCTCTACATAGTTAGGGTGTACACAGCCAAACACACACACACACACAAGAAAAGACAAAGGAACCGTCGCTGTAAACTACATCACGCAATATTGTCTTCAAAGCTATCCACCATCATAACAACACTTGGACCGCGATAAAAACTCTCCAATGACAACGCCTTCAAGAAGGACTTGATATGCACACGCACCGCCATTGCCATGATCCAACCAGTGAAGACCAGACCAAAGGTTTTCACCTCGGAGAGTAAATCCTCAGACTACAAAACAATACCTTCAACAAGACCATTGCCAGGCACAACCAACTAAGGTCAGACCTAGAAATTTCTCCCTCGAAGTCGGCACGGAGATCCCAAAGGTTGCAACCACCAAGATTCCGAGCTAGTGCCGCCATACCACTTAATCTTAGCCAATAGCAACGGCCATCTTCTCAAGGCCGACAAACAATTTTTAGATGTTCGACTCTACGATGACAGATTCGCGAGCTAGCCAATAGGCACACGATCATCAAGTCCATAGAGTGCATCTAAAAAATGAGTTGTGTCACCTAAGAAAAGCGAATCCGCGAATCGATGCTAAGATGACATAGGTCAAAAGAAATGTATGAACAACACTAGAAAGAGATGAAGACGCTGAAGCGAAGAGTAGTCACTGGTGACAACCCAAACTTGCCGACGAGTGACGAAACAACCCACAAGGGCGTGACACCCTTCATGAAAGTAGTCATTGATGATTAACTTAAATATTCCATTACGCCTTCATGAAAGTGTAATGGTTTAAGAGAGTATATCATGTTAAATGATACATTGCATCTCATATCGCTAAGCATGAGTTGTTACCACCTTCTCGCCCACTCAAACAATCGGTAATAGGTTGATAAAACCTCCATTTTCTTGCTAAGAGCATGAAGTATCGCATTTCATTTCATTACGTAACTGCCTCGTAGAAGATAAGAAAACTTTTTGTCTGTAATTTAGCTATATACAAATAATATCATAGGATCACATATAATGTAATTGTGTGATATTTTTATCATTGTAAGGTGGAGGTATTATATACCTAATTGATATCGCTCTTTGTTTTCAGGATGATGATATTAACAAGCCTCTCATATCCAACAATTTGGATGACTATGCAGGCCCAAGCAATAACCTTTGTAGTACCAAAACATATAACACCTTTTGCTTATTTGAATTGTATTACTAAATATCGCCGTAGCGTTAGCACGGGCATTATGCTAGTTATTGTAAATGTATGTACAAGCCACTAATTATGGAACTAGTACGGTATGCACATGAGATTTCTATTTTTGCATTTATATGAAAATGGGGGTTGTTACAGTCCCTAACGGATGGGTCTGCGCTTCGACACCGATGGACTCCCACCTGGCCCCTTGGATGATCCTAGTGCTCGGCGCTATGGGCTATCTCGTCGCCACCCTGGTGTTGAAGAGGGCACCAACAGCCACCATTCCCCCTCCCAAGCTAAGTACTCAACTTCATGACTGGACAAATGACCCCTTCTTTCCTTAACCGATTGTAGTTACATGTTGATAACTTTATGACCTTATTTCACAGATAGAGATGATTTATGTAACTGTCTTGTATGTGGATTGGATTTGTGGTTCGATGCGCCACACCGTGTCACTATAGATCCGATTTATTTACGCCACCCGTAGCCGACGAATAGGTCAAAATCGACGAATATTTATTTACGCTTAAGATGCCGACGTAAATAGGCCGCCGTCAAAACTAAGCGACGAATAGTACCTATTTACGCCGGCATCGACGAATAAGGTGGCGTCGGCCTCAAGGCCGACATAAATAGGAATAGTAGTCCACGTCCCGCTTGAGTAGAGCCGACGCAGATTTATTTACGCCGCCCAGTCGACGAATTAACGATTTACGCCGCCGCCGGCCGACGAATATCGGTGACGAGGGTCGGGAACTCCTTGACCGCCGGGCGGCGGTCAACGGATCCCTGCTCGGAAGGCCCCGATCATGACTGGTGCAAGATCGGGTGCTCGACTCGAGCGCTGTGTGCTCGAGCTCGACCAGATGACCTCGAGCTCGAAAGGGTCTCTGCTCAAGCCCCGATCCGCCCTAGGATTTCGGATCTAGCATTTGACCGACAGCTTCAGAGAGCGGGTCGTGGGATGACTAAGAGTCTTGCGCAAGTTCGGGGCGCTTGTCGCCACCCTCAAGGTGCACGGCCCCTTCCCAAGGATCGCCCCATTGCTAAGGCAGAGGGAGTATAAAGACCAAGGACGATGAGCTCCAAGGAGACGAAGACAACATAGCACACACAATGACTCGAGCTAGGAATCACCATTACCGCCTTGAGTTGTAAACACCGCTTTGTACACCCATATAACAAGAATCACCACCGCAAGGCGATCGAGTAGAGCTATTACCTTCACAGGCTCAACCAAGATAAACTCTTGTCTCAGTGCTCGTTGTCGCTTTGCTCCAACCATCACCGCGATCGATTTTCTTCCTTCGCTCGAGCAAAACGCAGCTCGGGTCCCATAAACTCTCTAACCCCTACCTCTTTTCTGCAGCTGATTTATCCCGATCGCCGACACCGGCGCCCACCGTGGGGCCTGATTGTTTTGTTTTTCGCAGAACGACACCAAGACTCCGTGAGCATGGTGCCCTTCATCGACGGATTTTCCTGAACGGACTCACTCGGTCCTCGCTTCACGCCTCACCGCCGCCGCCGAGCAAAGACGCTCGTGGCGACGGTCAAAGCGCCGAGGAGATGCGGATGATCATGATCCGCAGACTTTAAGACGCCACGGATGGTGCAGTTGCCATCAACCAAGCCATAACAGCTCCGCTGGAGGCCCAGAGAAGGCCAAGACATCTTCTCGAGCCACCCAGCTCCCCACCGGGAGCGCCTCGCTTATCGCCGGGTCATGGCCAACCCCGATAGGGCGAGGTCGGAGCTCTTTGGCCGAGCCCCGCCGAAGAACTCGACGGGCTGCGACCGAGGTGGCACCTCCGCAAAGATCGAAGTCAACACTGGGGACCCGCCCCAGAAAGTAATGATAACACGCCGTGCCATCACCGCGCTCGACACCTCCCCGCAGAGTTAGCCCGAGCAACAGTGCTCGATGAGGCTCGACGCAGACGCCGGCGGCCCCACGGCACCGCGCTAACCAGACCAGTGCTCGAGCCGAGCCGCCCGAAGTCGATCGGCAAAGAAGTTCGCGGACTCTCCCGGACGTTCCGCCCAGCGCCGCAGGTCCAGACCGCCAAGCATTAACCAGTGATTCCTGTGCTCGCACCACGATCGCTTCCCGATCGACTCGAAGTCCGGGCAAAGCAGAGGATCTTGTCGGCGATGACCACGACCGCGCACTGTTCCGCCCACGGCCGCATGGCGACTCCGACGGCCTTCGCGGCGGTGGTCGCCCGTTCAAGCCCACGCCGATCGAAGCGCCGACGGGACTAAGAACCCCGACGAGTTCCTCGTCCATCTATTCAACCGCTATCCCGGGCGACGGAGGGACGAGCTCAGAATGGCAACTACCTCCCGATCGTTCCGACGGGCCGCTAGGACTCGCTTTAATCGGTTCGCTCCTTCGTGTCGTGGGCGCCAGATTCAGAACGCCTTTCGCTCCAACTTCCAGAGTTGTTACGAAGCGGTCGCGAGAAAGACTCGATCGTGTCATCCAGGGAAGAGCGAGCCATCATACGACTTTGTGCGGCGATTCATCCGCACAAGGAACCCGATCCCGAGCATTTCGACGAGGCCGCCATCAAGGCCTTCAAGTTCGGGGTCCGTGATCGACGCCTCACCAAGACTCGGAGATCACCTCGAGGCTCGGCCATTAACAAACTTTTTCCGCGATGGCGGAGCGGTGACGCTGACGCGACGATGCCGTCCGGCCGGAACGCGACTACGACTCAAGGTAAGCTTGGTCTGAACCAAACAGAGGCCGCCCGTCCAACCTGTGGGCGCCACCAAGGCGCCACCACCAAGAAGCGAAGCGCGATCGCAGAGGTGGCGGAGGGCTACCGCGGTGATCGCTCTGCGGATGGCCATGAGGTCCTCGAGGTCCGAGGCCAAGCTCGGAGGACTCTAAGCTCGCCAAGGTCGACCCCGACCACACCAGTGAAGAACCACCCCAGAGAGGGCCAACATGCCGGTCCCTCGACGGCCGGTGCTCTCAGCCGGGGTCGAGGGCGCGCGGTATGACTTAAACAAAGTTTTGTCTTTTTCCATGTGGTGGTCGGCCACGATCCGCGACTGCAGGCTTGGCAGAATAAGCTAGACGCTTTCTCACGATGGGCGGGTGAGATTCCCATGCTCCCGGCGATGACGACCAGCCGACGGGTGAATGCCGGCCGAGCACGACGACCTCGACTGAGTTCCAAAGAAGGCGAGCCCGGATCGATGTCATCTTCGGTGGCTCGGCCTACCTCACCATCAGCGCGAGGTCAAGGCGCGCCAGACGTTACCATCTACTGTGTCGCCATTGGAAGCCCACCAACAGCCCCGCAAGTGGGTCGGGCCACCATCACCTTCTCCCCGGAGGATGCTCTCCCAAGTATGGCTCGAGACCTAAAGACCGCTTTGGTCGTGACTCGACCATCAAGAACACCACACGGTCGCGTCATGGTCGATGGCGGCAGCTCTTAACTTGTCAGCAAGGTGAGCGCCGACCGGATGCGATTCCCTGGTCGAAGGTCAAGAGCATCACCATACCATTCTTCGATAGTCCCCGGAGTTCGACCACCCCTTGTGGCAAGTTGTCTTGCCTGTCACCTTCGGTGGCTCGATAACTTTCGACCGAGTTGATCACCTTCGAGATGGTCGAGGGTGACCTCCCTGCATAACGCCATCCTCGAGCGCACCGCCTTGGTCAAATTCATGGTCGCCAACCATTATGGCCATCGGCATGAAGTTACCCGCCCCAACGGTGTCATCATCGTATGGCGACTTACAAGCGCGCGATGGTCAGGAGACCAAGGCCTTGGCCCTTGCAGTATGTTGCCCAATGTGGTCGAGGAGACGACGAAGAACGCTTCGCCGTATACGGCGATACAGATTTGAAGCGGCAACAAAGGCCGCTTGCCGACGAGAGCGACCACCAAAAAGGCCCATCGCTCCGGCGAGCCAGTTCCAATAGGAACTCGAGCTCGCCACCTTCCTTCGCGCCAACAAGGGTATATTCGCTGGGAGCCCACGGATATGCCCGCATCCCGAGGGAGGTGATTGAGCACAAGCCGCAGGGGATCCGCCCCGACCAGGCGCCAAAAGTCGCGGCCGCTTCTCCCTCGAGAAAGTCGCAGCTATCAAGGAGAACCTTGACAAGCTCTTGAAGGCCGCTTCATTCGTGAGATTAACTACTCCGAGTGGTCGCCAACCCGGCCATCGTGCGTAAGAAGGAGGAAAGTGGAGAATGTGCGCCGACCATACGGGTTGAACTCGGCTTGTCCGGGACAATTTCCGCTCACAAGATCGACCGACGATCGTGGACTCCACCGCAATGCCAAGATGTCGAGCTTCTTGATGCTTACTCGGATACCACCAGATCAAGTCATGCGGTCGACGACGAGCAAGACTTCCTTCATCACGCCGCTTGGCACCTATTGCTATACGACCATGTCATTTGGTCCGCGAATGCGGGGCCACTTTTCAACGCCCGATGACCAAGACTTTCGAGCCCCGTGACGGGCGGAACCTTGAGGTCTACGTGGATCTACATCATCGCCAAAGCCCGCCGAGGGCGTACTCACGTCGCACCTCGAGGAGACCTTCGCCAACCCGAACAGCACAAGATCAAGCTCAACCCCGAAGTGCGTGTTCGGGCGCGCAGGTCCCAGATAGGTGCTCGGCTACATGATCGGGTCTCGGGTTGGTCCAAACCCGGAGAAGATCGAGGCGATCGAAAAGATGGCACCCGCGACCTCGATCAAGCGGTGCAAAGCCTCATCGGCCGCATGGCCGCCTCAGCGAAGTTCATCTCGAGGCTCGGGCGAACGCTGGCTCCCATTCTTCCAAACCTTGCGCAAGCACGGGCTTCGAGTGGACTCTCAGAGGCCCAACGATCCTTCGACGACCAAGACGCACTGCCGCCCCCACCTCTCCCACAACGCCACAACCTAGTGAGAAGTTATCGCTATATCTCGCGCCACCCCCATGCCGTTAGTGCCGCCCTGGTGGTGGAACGGGGCCCAAGAGCACCCCATTTATTATGTCACGAGGTCTTGCACGGCCAAGGAGCGCCACCCGCAGTCATGTAAGCACGTTATATGTTCTCCTCATGGCTTCAGCGAAGCTCCGCACTATTTCCAGCGCACTGTGGTCGCCCCGAGCAGCTTCCCGCCGGGGACATCCTAAGGAACCCGGAGGGCGGCGCGACCGCTATGGGCCATGGAATCGGGCGGCGTTCGACGCCTGTGTCGTGGCACGCACGCGACCATAAAGTCGCAAGTGCTCGCCGACTTCGTGGTCGAGCGACGTCGCGAGCTCCGCTCCCGAGCTTCAGTCAAGAGGAAAAGCCCCGGTCATGTTCTTCGACGGCTCGAGGTCCTTCAAGCGCCGGGGTGGGGTCCTTATCCTCACTCAGCGCGCATAAGCCGAGGTATCGAATTCGTTTTGGCTTCAACGACCAACAATGTGGCGGAGTACGGCCTCTTGGTCGGCTTACGAGCTTGCAAGGCCTTGGGCGTGACGCCGTCCGGTCGTGAAGGGTGACTCCTACTCGCCATCAACCAGCCAACAAGGACTACCAATGCTCGGAGACTCGATGGCAAAGTACTCGCCGAGGCACGCAAGATGGAGAAGTGGTTCCGAACTTGAGCTCAAGCACATCCCCAGAAGGACAACTCCATGGATCGCCTCTCCAAACTCGGCTCCTCCAACGACGACGCCCCACCCGACGCCATCCCCGAGACGCATGGCGCCCTGTCAATCTCCGACCAAGAGGTCGCGCCGCCATGGTCGGTTGTACCTCCTCCGGCCGAGGCCATCCACGATTTCTTGCTCGGGCGACACGCCACCCGACCCGAGAGGAGCGATTGCTGCGGGCGTAGTCTGACACGCTTGTCGAGGAGAGCTTTACTGACGCAATGTTTCCGTGATCCCGACGTGGTGCATCTCCACGAGGAGGGTAAGTACTCATCTTGCATGACATTCACTCAGCCTCTGGGGCGACTCTTCAGACAGACAATGGTCGAAGGCCTTCCGATGGGTACTATTGGCCCTCGGCGCTCAGATGCTCGTGATATCGTCCACACCGCCGAGCTCGCCAATTCCACGCCTAAGTCGTGATCAACCCGCTTACGCGCTCCCAGCACCATCCCGCCACAAGGTCTTCTCGACTGGGAAATGGACATCCTCGGTCCTTTTTCCTCAAGCAACCGGGGGGAAGAAGTTTCTGTTCGTCGCTGTCGACACCTTCACCAAGTGGATAGAGGCTGAACCGGTCTCGACCATAACTGCCGCGGGCGGCAGTTCATTTCTTCCGCTTGTTCGTGGTCACCAGGTACGGGGTTCCATGCAAAATTATCACTGACAAAGGTACTCGGTTACAAATGAAGTTGTTCCAGGAGTTTTGGCGAGGAACTCAAGATCAAAATCGCTTCGCTTTGTGGCTCACCCCGAGCAACGGAGCAGTGGAACGCGCCAACCGCAAATCGTCCAGGCGCCAAGAAACGAGTTGCGATGAGCTCGACGACACGGCAAGGCTTGGGTGGACGAACTTCCCACCGCCCTATGGTCTATTCAGACCACAACAAGCCGAGCCACAGGTCCACACCTTCCAGCTCGTGTTGATGCACCGGCCGCCCCGCCTCCCGAGGTCACTGGCTCGCCAGGTCAGGCTTGGTCGACCAAGTCGACTTCGCACGAACGGTCTCTCGACCTCACCCTCGCAGAAGAAGTAAGATGTCAGTAATCGCCACGATCAACGCGACTACCCGCAAGCTCTTCGCAGACATGCGCCCTCGGCCGGTATGACCTAGGAAGCTCCTTGTTGGGGACCTAGCCCCGAGGCGGATTCAGAGCTCGCCCAGACCAACAAGTTATCCTCATGTGGGAGGGCCCTATAGAGTTGTTTCAACAGATCGACGGGTGCTTACTGGCTAGCGATGCCCCAGGGCGAGAGCTCTCTAGCTCGTGGAATATAGATCACTTCGAAGTTTTATGTAAACTCTATGCCTCACATTTCAATAAAGCCGGTCTTTCATTTTGCCCTTTTTATGTCCGCTTCCACTTATGTTGCCGCTATTTCTTTTTCGACGGTTCCTCGCTTTTTTTCAACACGACCTTCGCGGCGCAAGCGATTTGCTCTAGTCTAAGTGACGCAGGTTTGACGCTCACCCCGCCGACGAGCTAAACGTAGTTTAACCTCTTCGCAATCTAGCTCTTCCTTGTGCCCGAGCTCGAAGCCGAGAACCTCGCCGCTTTAGGTGCCGAGCGATATGCATGGTCGCGAGCCGCTCGAGCACTAACCTACTTAACGATGTCCGCTTGTGTCTTCTACCTTTGGCGAATTGTTCCTCCACTTTGCGTGTCGTGGCCTCTCGTCCATATTTAAGTCTTGTGCCCGAGGCACGCCGCCGACCTCGGACCCAACGGGGCTAGGTAAGGCTACCCTATCGCAAGACGACCCAGAAAGCACGGAACGGCTAACAAGCAAAGCAAGAAAGACTTCAAGTATCCCCAAGCTACGGATTTACAACAGGACGAGGTTTTTTTGTACACCAAAAACAAACCACTTCATTAGTACATTCCTTGCTTTTTGATGTTTCTTTACAGTCGGCCATCTCGGGCAAGCTTTTCCCCGCCGAGCCGGGCCACTTTTTGCCTTCGTGGTTGCGATCTCACCTCGAGCTGGAGGGCTTGGCTGGAAGCATCCACGGCTCGACGCCGTTCATCTTCAAGTGGGCCAGGCACTCTTTCGCCGCTTTACCACGCGCGAAGCTTTTTCGAGTCCGGGATCTTAGTCCCGCCCAAGAGGCGACTTCACAGAGCCTTCTCGTGCGCCGACTTTAGCGCTGCTCGACCTCGAGCGCTTTGGTGGCACGATCGAGCTTCCCCCAAGCTCGAGGATTTTGGCCTCGAGCTCGGGGCGCCTCGTCGTGGAGTGTGCCTCCGCAGCCGCCCTCTGTGTCCTTGACCTTGGCTCGCTTTCGGTTTCAAGCGCCTTGTTGACGCTCCCAAGTTCCCTCGAGCCGGAGTATCTTGGCCTTGAGCTCGAGTCGACGCCCATGAAGCCTTCACCAGAGCTTCGATCTTGGCCCGCTTCACTCGAAAGGCCAGGGCTGAACGTCGCGCGCTCTCGCTTCCACGGCCTTTAAACAGAAGTCACGCTCGGAGACCCTGGTTCCGCTCGAGCTTTTTCGCGGGGCTATCTCCTCGCTACTCATCGTCCGGCGTAGATCGTCGAGCTTTGGCCTTCGCCGAGCTCCCCGCCGACTCAATGGTCTGGACGAGGCCTGTCGCTACTAACCTCCCCGCACCTCTATCAAGGCCGAGGAGACCTCGAAGACGACAAAGATGCTCTCGAGGCCTTTGTAGCCCTTGAGAGGCATGGTCGATCACCTTCACGATGAAAAGGGTGGCCCAAAAATGAGAGGGACAAGGAGGTCAAACCACGAAGCTACGGTTGGCGGAAGACCCTTACCTCGCGGAGACGCCCTCCGTGCATGCGCCGTGAAGTCCTCACGGTCGTCAATACGATCGCGAGAATCTCTCTCTCTCGTCAACCGCCATGCCGGTCTTGGGATCGACCACGGCCACCGATGGCGACTTGGCCGGGACTCGAGTCCTCGCCCGGGCGGCTTGGTTATCCGCCTCCGGTGGGTTAAGGCCGACGGGAGGACATAGCGGCATGCTAGCCCGATCTCCACGGCCGGGTCCCGCTCGTCTCTGCGCCAAGGGATGGCACCGGATCCGCCTCGGATTCACGACCTCCGTGGCCTAGGGTGCCGCGACCTCGTCTCTCGCATAGTCGCGCCGGGAGGTCTCATGGAGCTCATGACCCGATCACCCCGGTGACCGGCGGGGTCATGGCCTCAACGCCGGGCGATCGTGGTCAGTGGGGTCTTGGAGGCCACTTCAATCGTGGGCCTCAAGGCCCCGAGTATCCTCCCTCACGGGCTTCGGAAGCCCATCGATAGCATCTCAGAACGTGGGCCTCGCCTGTCGTAGTCTCTGGCGCCGATCATGGCTCATTTTTTCGGACGAGTCGTTGAGCCCTTGGTAGAACTCACCGACCAAGAGCCGGTCCGAAGAAATGTGTGTCCCACGACGATCGCGGGCATGACCACTGGCATGCTCCTCTCTCGGACTCGGACTACTACGGACAATAGCCATCATCAAACGGGCAAGTTTCGAGCTCGGGTGCTCGAGGTCCGCGATCAAAAGCATACTTAAGCCGAAAGATACGAAGGGCGACGAGACCAGATGCGGGGGCCTACTTGGGTCACTCTCCTCCTCGCCGAGGGTCGCTGAAGGTCTTGTTGCCCCTGACAGTTGAGGGGGCTGGCGCTTGCGTGTCCTCGCAGCCTGAGACCTCTGGTCCGAGCCGGCTCAGATCGCCATGCTGGCGGGGTTCGAGCTCGCGACCTGGGTCAGGGGTGCCCAAGACTGGCGGCGGCACCGCGCTCTCGCTGCGTAAGGGAAGACTCGTCGACGGCAAGGCATGAAAAACACAAGCTCGGGGCTCGGCTAGAAGGGCCCTTACTGGGCACGGCCCCCACTCGACGTGGCGCTTCTTCGCCCGCCTAGCTTGATCCGGCGGTGGAGGTCGCTTTTCCTTTTTGCTCCTGCCCCGCCAGCAAGTGGAGCATCCTCCGCCGTGTTCAACAACTCCCGGTGGGCCTACGAGCAAGCGAAGCTCAGAAGGGCTCGCAGGCAAAGACTCGAGCGCTTGGTCGGGAGACTTACTCGTCCTTTCAACGGAGTACATTCTTCGACGGGTTGCCGATGACGACTTTCGGCGCCACCTTCCCAAACATCTCGACCATCTCGGCGGCGACCCAGATTCTTTCGCACTTTGCAAGGCAAGCGGTACTGTCAAGAGAAGGCCTGAGGGTGTACATGAGCCGACCTTGGGACAAGAAGACTTACTAGACGTGACCTCGCGGGTAGCATCATCGACCCTGGATCTCGAAGAACGGGTGCTCCCTCCGCTTTGAGAGGGACACACGGTTCCGCAGAAATCATTGGCGATCGCCACCGTTGGAGACTCGCAGCATGGCGGCAGATATGGATGAGGGCGATGGCCTCCTCGTCGACCTCGAGGTCGTCCGACCGAGTCTCCTTCTTGCGGTTGGCGATGGGGTCCTTCAGACACCGTCGGCCTCGCCGCCTCTTCAGTAGAACCCATCGCTCCACGGCCGAGGGAATCCCGGTGGAACTTAGGAAGGCCCACTTGAGCCCGACCCGCACTGGAAGTAGAGGCATCCGACCACGGGTCCTTCCGGAGCGGAAGAGACGAAGGCAAGAAGAAGCGAGGGAGTCGGGAGGATCCCTAGGAATCCTCGCATAGATGGGAAAAGATGGTGAGGAGAAGAACGGAGTTCGGCACCAGTTGATGAGCTCGATGTCGCACTGGAGAGGACCTTCGCGATTTAACTCACTCTCGAGGTCCGCAAGCCAAAGAGGGCATAGTGTTCGTGCAGACGATCTCGCTGCTCCTTGGGGTGCGGCTCGATCTCGCTGCTTCGGGCAGCCGCCATGTAAACGGGTCTAGAAGCCCCAGGACTCGAGCCCTTCATCCTCGAGTGTGACAGAGTGCTCCTTCCTAACTTGGCCATGGCGGTTGAGGCCGGTCTGGTCTCGAGGGGGAAAGGAGGACCTTGCTCGGCGAGAAGGCTTGAAGGCGAAGCGCAAGAGCAAGAGCTTTTCGACGAACGTCAGAAGGCCGGGTTTATAAACCGCAAAGTCGAGTCCACGGCACATCAAAAGGCGTGCCAACCGCGATTTGACGGGCGTGATTAAGGCTTGGGCTACGGAGTCGAGACGCCGCCAGTGCCCACCATCCGCTCACATCCGTATTCAACATCAAGAAGTCCGAAGGTCGCCAGTGTCGAGGCCAAGGGACTTGCCTTGTGGTCTCCGCCTGACCTCACCAAGGAGTCAAGACCTCGACGGTTTTTTTTGTCCCCAAGAATAAGGCTCGAGTCGCCCCGAGGGTTCCTCCACCTAGAGCCTCTGGGCCGGGCTGACGAGGGCTAGGAACTCCTTGATCGCCGGGCGGCGGTCAACGGATCCCTAAGCTCGAAGGCCCCGATCGCGACACTGGTGCGCCTTCATCGGGCGCTCGACCTCGAAGCTGGTGTGCCCGAGCTCAACTCCGACGACCTCGAGCTCGAAAGGGTCTCTGCTCAAGCCCCGATCCGCCCTAGGATTTTGGATCTAGCATTTGATCGACGGCTTCAGAGCGAAGTCGTGGGGATGACTAAGAGTGCGCAGCAAGTTCGGGGCAAGTTGTTGCGGCCCTCAAGGTGCACGAAGGCCCTTCCCAAGGATCGCCCCGCCGCTCAAGGCAGAGAGAATATAAAGACCAAGGACGATGAGCTCCAAGGAGACGAAGACAACATAGCACACACAAAGATCTCGAGCTAGGAATCACCATTACCGCTTGAGTTGTAAACACCGCTCAGACACCCATATAACAAGAATCACCACCGCAAAGGCATCGAGTAGAGCTATTACCTTCACAGGGGCTCGAACCAAGATAAACTCTTGTCTCGTGCTCGTTGTCGCCTTGTCTCACCATCACCGCGATCGATTTTCTTCCTTCGCTCGAAAGCAAAACGCACTCGGGTCCCATAAACTCTCGACTTCTACCTCTTTTTTGCGGTTGACGATCCCGATCGTCGACATCGGGAGTTATTTTTCGTTAGCTGGCCGCCGACGTAAATACTCGTGTTATTTACATCGCCACCTAGCCATTATAATATCAAGCGAAGTTATTTACATCGCCGACCGGCCGACGAATATCGAAACCAGATACCAAATCAGATCGGCCACTAGATTTAGATAAAGAAATAATTCAGCAGAGCAAAAATATCAATCCATTATCATTGGACTCGCACAAGGCCAAAGTCGGTTATTCTCGGCTTTAGCTTCTTATCCACCAAAACGTTTGGTCGATTCAATAAAGAAGTGAAGAATGTTTGGGACATGCCTACAATACCAACCTTTCAATGACCTCGTCTCTTGCAATATGAGCCTTCTTCTTCCATACCAATATCGCAGCGGCAATTAAAAGATTTGGACAGCAAAAATAATTCAAGAGAGCAAAAATATCAATCCATTCATATCATTCAGATAGCAAAAACATCAAGCCATTCAACCATGCATTCATATAAACCAATATTAATCCGTCTACTTGCATACAACACATAGAAACTTCAATTTGCATATAACACATAGAAAGTTCAATTTGTAAACACGACATATGCATGACACAGTTCAACCATACTACTCATTGTTCATACAAACATCAATTTGGCGAAGTATATTCAAAATGATGCCCACTACCGGCATCGCCTCCCGAGTTTAAGAAGTTGCCAACCGACGGCGTAGTCCTCAAAGAAGAAGCGCCGGTGCCTCCAACATGTGCATCCGGTGTGTGGGCCGCCGAACCCTATATCAACAAACATATTTTAGAGATAGCTCAATTGCGTTAAAACAAATTTAAATTATTCGATGATACCATGTTGGGAGATTGCAGGGTAAAGAAGGGTGGAGGTTGGAACGGGGGAAGATTCAGTGGTCGTCCGAACTGTTGCGCCATATATTCCTACCAAACAAATGTAATTGGCATGAATACAATCATCGGCATATATCTAAAATTAAAGCATATATACATAACTAAAATTAAAGCATATAACCAAGGCAACGTATCCTGTGTACACAGGGCTTACCGTGTACACACCGTGCACACCAACTAACAAAACTCATGAAAAATTCTGAAAAAAATTGTAGATGTACTTCATAGATTACTCTACCTATGTATGAAGTTTCAAGATCAAATTCATTATATATTGAGAGTTAGAAAAAAGAGAAAATTCTGACAACTTTAAAGTCTTTAAACTTGTCAGAATTTCTCTTTTTTATAACTCTTGATATATAATGAATTTGAACCTACAATTTTATACATAGGTAGAGTAATTTATGAAGTATATCTACAATTTTTTTCAAAAATTTTCATAAGTTTCGTTAGTTGGTGTGCACGATGTGTACACGAGAAGCCTGTGTGCACAGGATACGTTGCCTATAACCAAACAAATATAATTGGCATGAATATATAACTAAAATTAAAGTATGCATACAATCATCGACATATAACTAAAAGTAAAGCATGAATGCTAAAATACATAACTAAAATTAAATTTGTAGTTTGCTTCTAGTAAGTTTAAATTTTTATGTATATATAGCAAGAACGACTAGGAGGTTGCCAAACATAATAAAAATTTCGGCAACACCTCCCCTAAAATAGTGGACATCCACTCAGCAGACAAAAGACAGTATTCAATATAATATCAACAACAACAACCAGTCATGGTATCAATATTGTAAACTGATGGCATGAAAGGAAATCTAAAGTATGGAAATAAGCAAAATCGTCTAAGTTCATTTCACATTTCCTTTAGATGGACTACCCTTACTTTTTCTTATTCTCCAACCTGCATTAGTTTGCATAGTTTGAACATAAAGAAGAATTGGAGGGAGTACAACCTGCATTAGTTTGCATAGTATTTACTGTAAAGCCTTTCTTGAAACCATTGTGAGCTACATATTACTTGTATCAGAGGCGCCAGAATCTTTGTCATATCAATTCAATTTTAAACTAAAGCGTGATGTTCTGATGGATGGAATAATTGTGTAACTTGAATTGTCTTCACTAGATTGTATCCCCCACAAACACATGTTATATATTCTGGTAGTGCTACTAGTAAATGATAATATTCAATGTTTACAATGATTTTCCCCTTCAGTGTGAAATAGAAATTCTACATGTTATTTTTATTGATAGACGTTGATGGCTGCAAAATGAACTCTAAATGCTGGAGGAGTCATAGTCCAGTTGAACACAAGGATGGCTACACTAAAGAGAGTGAGAATCCTAGAAGGAAAGGTAACTCAGAGATCTAGAGAATGACTCAAGTCATAACAGAACAGGCAGATGTTATGAATTTGTTAGGCATTCCTATGGAGCATCACGTGAATCCAAGAGACAGGATGATTATAGGAGGTATCATGATAACCGTGCTGATGATAATGACAGGAGCCATCCTAGAACCTATCGACCAGATCGGGAATCAAGGCCATGCTTGTAGCGTTGAACTACTCTCGGACCCGCCTCCCTGTTACCTCTCTTTTGGTTAGATTTCTGAACAAATTCAGGAGAGGCCCAGTAGTGGCTGAGAGCTTCCCATGCATCGGGGCACTTGTTAAACCAAGGCAACATAGCCTCTCGGTACTGATCCTCACGAAGGTAGATTTTTGAAGCACCAAGCTTCTTGCTCATCTCCTGGTGAAGCACTCGCTTGTAGTACAAGTTGACCGCTTGGATGCGAGCCTGGTACATCATCTCCTTCATATCCGGTCGCCGTTGTCAAAGACATCTTTAGCCTTAGCTTGCAATGATTGCTCCCGATCACTTGGCAAACGGTATCTCTCCTACAAAGCAAAAGGATTGAGTTAGACATTGTATGTATTGATCGACAAAACAAATGAAAGTGAAAAAACATAGACTTACCCAAAAATCCACCCACACCCGCTAGGCAATAGTTCCATGCACCCCGTCTATAGCCATCCGGTAGTGCGTCCACTTCAAGGTTGGCTTGGGTTCACCATTGATGACCACTAAACCAGGATAATGGTAACGCAAGAGAGATCCTAGCGTACCATTCACTTGCCTCAAACTGCTTTACATGGTCCATTCTACATCAACCCATTGCCTACAAAAAAAAATATTGTGCAACTTGTAAGATGGTTCAGTTTTAAGTTTAATGCTCACAAATTTTAATAATTTACCAATCTCCATGTGGCACAATCAGTCTTCGTTCTTGAGGAACTATTACCGAAGGAATCTGATTAGTCCCTCTATACTTGAAATAAGCATAGAATTCATGTTCATGACAAATGAAATACATAATTAACACTTACTAGTTATTTGTAAATAATACCTGAAGATAGGAGCATACGCTCCCTTTTCACCATCTCCTCCCCCCTCACCATCCCCATCGTCCTCGCATTCCTCCTCCGCAGATCCAACTGGCTGTGTCTGCCTGACCACCTCCTCCACACCTCCCCATTGCTTCCTCTTGTACAGCCTCAACCATCGCTTCCTCTTGTACAAACCTCAACCATCTTGCCTCCTGTACACCCTCCCGCCTGCCCACCTGAGAATATTTACATGTAAATGTAATTAGTGCATGTATACATGAAAAGAATGAAAATAACGCAAGTTAAACTATACAACCTCCTCTAAGCATCTCTCGAACTGTCTCTGCCTGCTTTGATGAGAATTAGACCCCCTAAAAAGGGATTATTGACTCTTCGAGGAGGACCCGTCCTTCTTCTTTGATTTCGAAGACGACCCGGTGTGCCGGAAAAACAACTTCATCCTGTCGAACAAAAACAGCTTTAGGTTAAGCACAAGTACAACAATCAAAATACATAAAACATTCAGAGTACATAAAAGAAAATAAATATTGCAATATTTGTACTTATTAGAAGTAATCGATATCGATAGGAACATGGTGAGAGTCAAGTGCACCAAGTCATGATGAACCATCCTGCTTTTGTCGTACATGTTGCAAACAGGTAGTTTGTCTCACAGTTGTGACATGGATGTTGTAATTCAATTGTGAGATGCATGTGCTTTTGCTTCTGTGAACAAACTGAAACTGCACAAGCCCAAGAACCTCACCATATTGTGCAAAACTGCTTTCAAATCTGCTTGCTATGTTTACCGCTTTGAAATCTGCTTGTTCACTTCTCATTTTCTGTTGTAATGTGATGACTGTGATTTTTTGCTTGTTCTCCACAATGGGCAGGTGAGTGAATTTCGTGTATTTTCAGAGGAACTACGATCTGCTACTCTGAATTTTGAGTTGTTTTCTGTGAAAATTTGTTTACGAATTTTATGTGGTTACTCCAACGATCCAAAAATGATTGAACTGATTATCCCTGAGCATATAATCGTGTCAATATTTTCTGAATGAAAAAGGTTCCAGACGTGTTCTTCATACACATGTATTGAATCAGCTAGCACCGAGCATATAATCATGTTCATTACCAGAACTTGCTGTGTGTATGACAATGTGTAAGCTGTTACCTATCCCTAGCCAAACACCATTAAAGAAATGGAAAACGTTACATGAGCAAACCAAACAAATGGTGTTTTCTCTTACACCGGAATGGTTCCCCCTGTCATCTAATTACGTTACCTTTACCGTTTTTAGAGTTGAACCAAACAGCACCTTAATTTTACAGCTAGCGTGAATGAGTGTGATTTTGCAGTCCCACAATTCCAAAATCAAGAACTAATAATGCAAGAAAAGAGAACATTGTCGAATCACCAAAATCCATTCCAGCTAACCTCATTGATCGCCATCGAACCAAGACACCAATCAGGTTATCTAGAGGCGATTACTGCCGTTGCACTTGACTATTCCTATCTAACGCCAAACTAGCATTTCCTCAAACATCTAACGGAATCTTATGCGAAGCGTTCAAGCAAACACAACGGCGGCGAGAACAAATGCGGTGGTAGAACAGATCTGTACCTCTTCCTCGAGGCCTCGGGAGTGGCAAGATTCGCGCAACCGGCGGAGGCGGCCGGAGGGACGAGGTCGGCACCAAGAATGCAAATTCAGGCGGCGTCGAGGCGGCGGGCGCTGGGCGAGGGCGCGGCGGCGGCGGCGGCGCTAAGTCACGGTTAGGGGCGAATGGGGCGCTAAGTGGTAAGTAGTGTCGGCCGGCCCATTTACGTCGGCCAGGTCAAGCCGACGGAAATAACTGCGCTATTTACGTCGGCCAGGTCAAGCCGACGGAAATAACTGCCCTATTTACGTCGGCAAGGTCGAGCCGACGGAAATAACTGCGCTATTTACGTCGGCCAGGTCGAGCCGACGGAAATAACTGCGATATTTACGCGGCGGTCGAAGCCGAAAAATAATCGCTCTATTTACATTGGCAAGGTCGGTACGACGAAATAAGCGCCTTCCGAAATTAAATTTTCCCACCTTCGGTTGGATATCGTTTTGTCGGCTGCCGACGTAAATACACGGTATTTACGCCGGTTTAGGCGTGGCGACGAAATAATTTCTATTTACGTCGGTTTTTTTTAGGCCGACGGAAAAATATTTGGCCGACGTAAATATATCGGATTCCTGTAGTGTGTATGCAATTTGTGTTGAGATTGCATTTATAAGACTCAATGTATTGCTAGCTTTTGTGTGTGTGTGCGGGTGTTGGTGGAAATGTGATCTTAAGAGCTTGCTTAAATTAGTGCTTGACCTTTCCCTGACATGCTCACTGAAGTATACTAAAGCCTGAAGATTATAGTGTTTTATAAACATACACATATTAGCATGCTTGATTTTTTTACAGTGCAAAAAGATGCCTTGAGTTCTTAACTATTGTAACTAAGATGTGTTTGGTTCAGGGCTGGATTGTGTGATGCCTTTCCTTTTAGGGATAGAGAGTAGTGTATATATATACATGAGTAGTTAAGATTGTTTTGTATGCACTGTCATTGCCAGCTTTATAGTGCAGAACATTTTATTAAAGGAAGTTAGCTAAATTATCATATGTATAAATGTATGGATTGGGTACTGAAACATTACCAGATGTATGTGTATCAGTACTGAGTTTGTGATAAGGACACAATATGTTGCCAAGTTTTGTGTGAAATTACATATATGCATGATTGATGCTCTACATTTTCTTGCTCAAGACAGAGAGCGCAATTAAATTCCTATATGGCAAGCATTGGACTGATGTTCTAATTTTAGTTACTTTATGGTGGTTTTTGATATCCCGGTTTCATCCTAGGTAATTCTAGATACAATGCCTAGAATGAGGTTGCCAGGGGAAGTAATAGAGATTAGATTGTAATGTACTGTTGGTTTAGAAAAGCCATTTGCGAAAATGTATTCTATGCTCTAATGTGATTTAAGAGGGTAAGGCTCAGCGAAGAGGCTCTTATGCTCAGGGTGGTTATTAGCATTAGAGGTATTTTAGAGTGTTTTGAGGTTCATGCTTCAAATGGTGATGTGCTTGACTTCTGCTTTGATTCCTTTGAACTTGATACATGCAGAGATGCTTGTGAACAGGACAGGGAGGAGTGCATATATATATTTGTTGATTGCAGCACCTTGCCTTTACCTTTGGTTGACTAAGAGTCATTCATAAGTGTTTTTAAACCAGCACAAGTAGCGTGCATTTATTTCCTTTAGATCAAACTGAAAAGAAAGGTGAACTAATGCTTGGCGCCTGATCTGCAGGGAAAGAAGGGTGAGGTGTCGATGAGGAAGAGGATGGGAGGTAGCTGCCAACCACTTCCTCCTTTTATCCTGGACCACCTTTACTCTTTCCAGCAGTGGAGAACAAGGATGCAACCACTGCTCTGGTGTTCTAGCTGAGGTAATAAAATCTCCAAGTGTACTATTTGTCTCACTCATATACTGCAGCTTTTACCACCAGTAGAAACTGAAAACTAGCTATGCGCAGGAACAAAACCATGGGCTAGTGCTAGGTGTAAAGCATGCAGCCTCCTGCCTCCCTATCTTCCATTTGGCGACAGTATGGGCAAAAGGGATAGCTAGGTGCTGGTTGGAAGGATGGGCAGGAGTGGGAGTGTGGCAGTTGGGTGGCTGAGAAGAAGTGGGTCGGTTCAGCACAGCTTCCGAATTTTCTCTTGTGACCAGAAGTGGTAGCTTGTGCTCAAAAGAATGTAATCTACTGCATTAAGTGTTGTGTACTAGGAAAGTTTTTGCGGTGTGACACGCCGCGCGTCCACGATTGCGCCAAACGAAAGGTTCTTTTCGTGAAAAATAGTTGAAATAATCTAAACGTAATTACACCTTTTTTTGGCATATATTTAGGGTCCTCTCGTGAAAGTTTCACAATTTTGATCAACCAAATGGTCTTTATCGTAAAAAACTGCTAAAAGGACATACATGTAATTACATTTTTTTAGGGGCGCTCGCGGAGAGAGAACAGGAGGCACTCGATGCCGCTTGGCAAAAAAATTTGATCTGAATTTTTCTACAAAAAATACAATTTCATTCTTCTCGGTGCTGTTTTTTTTAAATTGGCCGTGACTATGTAAAATCGAAAGGTCTTTTTCGCAAAAAATAGCTAGAACGATCTAAATGCAATTACTTTTTGAAATTTATTTAGGGTCATTTCACGAAAGATTAGCGATTTTGCTGAACTAAAAGGTCCTTTTCGTAAAAAATCACCGAAAGGATCTTAACGTAATTACGTTCTTTTCGCATTTATTTAGGGTCCTTTCACAGGAAATTCGTGATTTTGCCGAACGAAAAGATCATTTTCATGAAAAAACCGCTAAAAAACCTAAACGTAATTACTAATTTTTCTAAGAGACTTCCGCGGACGGCCGACACGTGGACGCACTCTCTGGGCATAAAGTTTGCAAGGTTTAGGATATGTATAATTTGGCTGGAATTTTGTTACGGAGAAAAGCTGTGGGCCGGCCCATTTGCTTCTGGCCTGCTGGCCGGCCTTGGGCTGAATTGATGCAGGAGAATGGAAGGCAGGGGATCGAGTCCTCAAATCGGAAATGAGGATGGCAAAGCTGGCTCAACTACCTCCGAGGATCTCGCCGGTTGAGCAGAAGCCGTTGGTGGAGGTGCTTGAGCTCTGGGCAATGGAGGCCTCCTCATATCTATCTGCTTGAGTTTTTCTTCCCAGCGAGATTACAGCATAGGTTATATAACATCTTGATTCCACTTTTGAATCCTTTGGTTTTTCGGTGTGTGGCCGGTCGGTGAGTCATCAACGTGCAGTGTGATCCTTGGATTATTCCTGGGAATCAGGAGATTTGAGTTGGGCTTTCCTTGCGCCTAGTTGATTCGGTTGGCATTTTATTAAATTGCTGATCTGAATATACACTGATTTGAAGATAATCTGGTAACAGTGAGATAAAATTGTCAATCTTTTATTGTGCATATTAAGGTGATAAGAGTTCAAAGTCTTATTCACTGAATTAATTATTAGCCCATTCGTGATTGAAGATTTAAAATCTTCAAACATACCCTAATCTGAGAGCAATTTAGTACAATCTTCATCAATTTGTGATAGAAGACATGATTCATTGTATGAATGGCATAAAATTCATTTTATGCTTTATCCTACTATTTATGTCATTTCAGCTATCTTTAGATTATGTACTTTTAATCATATTGTTATATGAAATAATCAATAAACTCTTGCTCTTATTATCGCATTTTTCCAACATTAAGATGTAAATTTGGTGTGTTTGTAATTTGAACTTGGTTAATCATTCTGATGATTTGAATGGGTAGGTATGAGGTTGTATATTTATGTGGTAACCAGATTTGTTTGGGTGCTATGCTTATGAGGAGATATCCAGGAGTTGAGTTGTACGGGAGTGAGAGTGAAATAAGATGTGTATAATTTTGAATATGGTTCCTGAATCTTTGAATAATGACTGATCTGAAGATGATTTTGTGATCATGCTGTGTTAGTATTTAAATGGTTAAAGGTATGTTTATATATAAACATGATTATAAATGCTGATACTTTGAGTATGATTACATAAAATGATTGGTGTTGATGTTGAGTGAATAAGCATTCGCATGGATGTATTAGAGGTGCATGTGTGTGACTCAACATGAATACATAAACCAGACTTAGAAAATACATAATAGACTTGGAGAGAGAGGGGGGCAGGGTATAGAGAAGCTGGACTGCTTCAAGATCTAAGAATGCCATCGATAATGCCTTAGGAGACAATCATGGATTAAAGATTTGGATTTTTGATAGATTTTTACACTGGCCGCTATTAACTATGTTGTAGACGTAATGTTTAACTTCATGTTCTTATTGTGTATCTTTGAAATTAAATTAATGTTATGCCATGTTATTTTTTTTTCAACACCTCATATGCCTACACACTCTGGAACAATGCCTCGTCGCTGAGCGTGTTTGCCGCCGTGACCACCACAGTCCACAGCCCACGTTCGCCGCGTGATCTTGCAGCTATTGTCATGGCTTCAAGAATTGTGGAAAGAGATGAAAAGAATTTGTAGGTATTATTTGTATTGAGTTTTAATAGATTTGGTGATTTAATCAAATGGTTAGGATCTTGTGTGGCAAATTTGAGGGATGTGTTGAATTTTGGGGTGATTTCGAGCGATCTTTTGTGCCCAAACTGTGCATGCGCAAATTTTTTAGACTTCGGGGAATCTTTATTATCCATTTAAACGTCACGCCATCACCATGTTTTCAGGTACCTGACAGACCCGCCGAGGCTGCATCCTGGGCTTCGGCGGGAGCATCGCATCTCCGCGCGCTTATTCTGACCCCGCTGTAAAGGCCCGCTCGATGTGCCTCTTTTCTCTGTTCTTGTCTTTCTTCCCAAATCCCTTTTTTCTATTTCCTTCCCCCTCCTCCCTCCTAGGGGTGCGGCCTTCGCACCTTGTATCTGCTCTTTCTATCTCCTAATATATTTCATGGCTTTCGCCGTTTTCAAAAAAACCACTTTAGCAGTTTCCTCCACCAGTTTTGGAAAAAGCCAAGGTCTAAGTTTAGAAAGTAAACTAGACTTCTTCCAAAAATATTTGATGCTCTCTCGCTGGAATATGGTAAATTCTCGTGTTTAAAATGTAATCTTAATTAGCTAATGACTGAGAAATACCATTTTTTTACAACCTTTTCTAGGGTACAAAGGATGCACCAACAGGCATATTAGCGAACACTAGTTCAATGCCCGTGCATTGCTACGAAAAATAAAATTAATAACGAAACATAAATATCAAACAATAAAAGAAAATTATGCTACAAGATCAAACATCTATCTCTCCTGATTACACAAGTTTTTACATGACGGAAAATAATTGTATGCAAGCAAAGTTTTGCTCTCACCGATGGAAAGTACTTTGCAATTTATCAATCAAAAGCAGAAAAGCTCAAAGACTAAAAGAAGATGCAAGACTACCTAAAAACACTACCTCCCACATCAAAAGTTGGGTTTACGGTGAAGAGACAATTTGAACCCTTTCTTAAATCTAAAGAATGACATATAGGTAACTCTTACTTAACCTACTATACAGCATCTGGTGATTATATTCTACCATAAGTAATCTGCTGTACATTGTTAATGATTGTAATCCGTAGATCTGCAAACTTTATGGGTGTACCTTGTATGGCGATAGATAAGTGGGATTGGATTCTCTGCAGGGCTTGCGTCTCCGACTAATAATTCATGAACACGCAGAAAAATGAGAACTTGAAATCTCTAGGGACAAATTTCTTCTCGAATCAGATACTATTGTCAAGACCATCCGATTTCAGATCGAGTACTTGCTAGGTATTGCCGGTGTCTATACCTCCCTCGAACATCGAGACATTATCCCATGACAATGTACCACATAAACAGATTACTTGATGAAACCAACTTACACAACTGAGGCAGTCATTACCCAACTTTATTCATAGCACATAGCTCACGATCAACATAGTAGCACCAAAAACAAACATCTCCATCCAGTCAATCATGAAAGCTTGATTCCACCGCAAAGAACCCATCCATGGACTCTCGGTGGTAAGTCCGTCTCTAATGAGAAATGACTAATATATGATGCGTCCCTATTGCCCGAAATCCAGATTTTCAAACTCAAAAGGGTCCCCGGTCCGAGCGAGCTTAAGAGAACTATCCATACAAATCATTCTCATCGGACCATCAAATGATCTTCCCAACCCTGCTCCACCATGAAGAAGCGCCATGCCCTATAAATTAACAAAATTTACAAAGTAAGCGTCAATAATCGCATAATCTAATTTTAACCCACAAATTAGTAGTTCGAAACAAATGATTAAATGTACAGATGCTGATTTGAGAAACAAACTCCTAGCATAATCTAATTTTAATCCACACATTGGTAGCACATAATCAAAAGATTGCAAGGTAGAAATGTCACTTGAAACCGATTCATCTGGATAGCACACTCTGTTGTATATTGCCAAATATTTCATGAAATCGAAGCACATAAAAAGAGTCTTAAGTAGATTACATCTATGTCATGTGCATTGCAATGACAAAAAGTAAAAATCGAGGCTATTTTACCTCAAGCAAAGGACTTAACCATTCTTTTCATTTGTAAGAGCTGCAATAATACAATAAGCGGTTTTTTTTAGAGGAAGTGTCATTAAGTCTCAAGAGAAGTACAGTACACGTCCCTGTTCATCCGATTGTTCGTAAAAGTAACAACAATTTCTCTTGTTTAGGAAATGAGAGGACAAATAAATTAAGTGTGCGTTGACTCTAGATTTATATAATGTAGGTGCATAAGAGTGCATGTGAGCCTGCATCTCAGAACCAAAAATAATACCAGGTTACCAACTATCAAGCATGTGAGCCTGCATCTTAGAACCAAAAACAATACCAGGTTATTGGGCCGTCTAGATGCTGGTGGTGGGCCTGATTGTTTGGACCCAACAGGTCGTGTGACGGGGAAGTTTTTGGTGTAGAATGGACGTATCACCACCAACTTCTAATTAGAAGTAGTAGAGACTATCGCCGTTCATATCTAATTTTAATTTATGCAAACTGAGCCTTACAAACAAATTTGTGTTGATATCCTCCTCTCTGAAAGAGATATCTTCAAAGATTTTTCTATCACAAGCTAATGATGGGATTTGTTATGTGTAAGGCCTAACCAATCTATGCATGCATATATATTGTACTACAAGATCAAACATCTATTTCTCCTTATTGCAAAAGTTTCTATGGTTTCTCCTCCGACACGAATTAAAACCAAATATATTGTACGTAGTACATAAGGCATTCATCATATTAGAACATTGCAAACTCCTGATCAAACACTCCATTAGTGCTGATCTCACCTCTATAAAAATGGCGGAACCTCCATTTCACTCCGTGCAAATCTTTGGCAGCAAGCTATTGGGAAGGCGGAGCTGCTTGTAATCCTACGAAAGAACAAAGCAAACATAAGTGGTTAGAGTTGCAATACAAGGTCAAGTGTCATTTCAAGTTCCAAATGTCCCAAATCAAACTTCCAGTCTTATCACCAGAGGTGGCAAGCCAATGATCTTGTCATGAGCTTTTCATGCATGTTCATAGCTTTCAAGAAACATGCAAAACTGGAGGAATTTTCCTCAGATTCCACCAGACTTACATTTCTAGTCAGAATTAGTTAAGTCTTTTCTGAACACAGCTCAGTGATCCAATCCAACCAACACAGATGTAAGTGTTTTTTGAATAAATAGATCCAATCCAACCATCCTCTACTCATTGATCCAATTTTATGTTTCGTTACCAATTTTATGTTTCTAGATCATGATTATTACGTGCGACAAAGATGTAAATATTTTCTGAATAAATAGGAAATTTATCTCTTTATGTTTACTCCTTTTTCGTTTATGATGCCTATTCTTGCTTCGCTCCCTCTCTCTAGACTATCAAATGAGGATGAAATGAGAAGGCAAATACTTAACAAATAAAAATTCTTAGTCAAATGAGTAACAAAGTTCAAAGATCGCAAATTACTTGAAAAGTTTCGAAACGTTCTAAAGTTGATTTTGTAATTTGCCAACCAACTTGGGTTTTTTTATACAGAATCTATAACATGCTTGAAATTCAGAGTAAACAAACCAAGTCAATATCAAGTTATGGCTAGTCAAACACAAAAACAAGAATTCACTACCTCGCACCAACCACTCTATATGAATCAATGCTTGCTGCCACCAACCACTATATATGAATCAATGCTGCATGGTGATAGGAGTCCAAACTATAATGAAAATCTGAGATATGCCGTATGAACGCTGTCAAGCACGTGTCAACCTTACCAACATGAATCAAAAAGTTTATGACACACAAATCAATTGACTATACTAACTAATACTAATTCTACCACTAAATGTATATGTTGAAAGCACTTTTAATTAAAACCATCACCAGTATCATTATTAATTACAGCAAGCTCAAAATACCATTTATCGCAGCCTACGCTGGCGCTGTCTTTACCAAAGCATATAAATAAAACAGCTCAACATGTCAACACAAACTAAATGGAATCAATGACCCTAATACATCAACTAATCAATATGTTAGCATAATTTAAATGGAATTGATGATCATCAAGCTGCCACATGGAGCACATAGATTAAGCAACCAACGATCTTGTCATGAGCTTTTCATGCATGTTCATAGCTTTCAAGAACGCAAAACTGGAGGTTCAGAAAGCTACATAAATAGTTATAGGGGTAAAGGAAACATCTAGGCAAAAAGAGGCAGTCAGCAAGCTGGAGTGCATACATCTCTTGCTTCCACCATATATAGAACTGAGGGACTCAAAAAACTCATCAGTTGACTGCATGTAACAACCCAAGATGACTGACTAAATGACAATTATAGATTGTTGAGGAAATCAGTAAATGATGCAAAGAAGCAGCAACTGACCATACTGATCAAACACTTAGCCCTAAAAGAAAATTGGTAATGAAACATGGTATAAGATCATGTAACACAAAGAAAATTGTAGATCAAACAGTAAGCACATTTTCATGTAGCCTGCCAAATTGGTACAAGATCATGTAGCCTGCCAAGAAATCATTGAACTAATTTACACTATCAAACAGGCTTTCAGTGAAATATTAGTTAAACAAAAGAACTGGTATGGAGACTAATATATATAAGAGAGAAACTCATGTAACGCAAAGAGCTAGAGAACATAGTAACATACCTAGTGGTTCCATGTGCCAGTAAATGAGTTAGCGCATAAAACTGTAAATCCACTGAAAGAAACTGAAAATTATAACAACAGGCCATTTTAATGTAGAACTAATAAAATTCAAAACCGACAAATGTTCTACATTGAACATGGAATTTTCCTCAGATTCCACCAGACTTACTACCAATATTTTACAACAAGTGTAATGTGACCAATCCTACTACTAATATAATCATGGAAAACAAAGGATTTTCATAAGAGCAGTTGAGCAAACACCTATCTGGCAAGAAACAACAAACTTATAGGATTGAACACCTATTTCATAAGAGTAGTTGAGCAAACACTTATCTGGCAAGTTTTAAAAATGTTAGCCTTTTGAGCACCCTAGTTATTCTTTAAATTAGCAGATAATTGAATCTATCTCACCCAACTTATTCTCTGCAATCAATCAAGCATCTTACTCCATGAAGACAAGTGCATGCACAAAACTTAAAAAATGCAATCATTGTTAACCCAAAAAAACTAATGTCATCTAAGAAAGTAAGCAAACTTCTTCAGAATACCAGCACAAACAACTCACAACCTATCTCTGGCATTCTATCAAGCAGCAAGTGTGCAACGGAGTGGAAGGGAGGCCGCCAGGACAAAGCAGTGCAATGGCAGTGAAGCAGTTGGATTTATCAAACCAAGGTCAAGCAAATTTGTGTGCTAAAAAGAAACAAAAAATTTCTTTGTGACACAATGTGAGAAAATAAGGTCAATCACAGAGAAATTGTGCTAGATCAATCACAGAGGGCTAAACCACTATCAAGCAAATTTCTTTTATAAGGTCAAATTTATTTGATGGACGAGAAACGCGTACCAGAGTATGAGTAATAGAGGAGCCTCTCCCGAGTTGCCCGAAGTCTGCACAACATAGCAGGAGCAGCGGCTAAACGAGATCACCACCACGAATTCAAAACTCGAAAACCGGAAAGGCGAAGAGCAGCGGTAATCTTTGATGAGACTCACCTCTTGTCACGCTTGGCTTCACTCGGCGAAGATCACGACGAACACGAGCACCGCCTGGAATCTCCTGCAAAAACACAAACACCGATCCGCATGAACCAAAACAGTTGAAGCACCAGATGAATGGAGGAGACGGCTGTGGAGCTCACCCGTCGGAGGAGGCGGCTGTGGAGCTCGTCACCGCCTGAAGCACCGCCAAACAGCACCTTTCCTCGTCGCCAAACAGCAACACCTTTCCTCATCGCCAAACAACGCACAGAGGGGTTATATTTCTTCAGCAACAGGAGATTTGCTTCCTTCGGAAGGGCATCAAAACAAGGAAGGAAAGCACCGGGGAGGAAGGAAAGCAATGTCATCAAGCGAAGGAATAAAAGCGGGGAGATAGGGAGGGGAATCCGGATCGGATCGGGATGGGGCGGCGCGGAGCGTGGATCTTGCGCGGGGGTCGGCAGAAAGGAGCAAGGACGCACATGGGGAGCAAAGAGAGGATCATGGTGCGGGATCCGAAGGGGTGAGGAACGCTGAAAAGGGGGAGAGATTGGGGGCAAGGATCGCAGAAGGATCTGGCTGTTGTGCGGGGAGGGAAAGGATCATTGCTTGGGGGGGGGCTTGTTGTTGGTCCCATGGAAGAAAGGACCGCCGCCACCAACTGCTGATTTAGAATAGTAGAGAAAAGAATGAACGACCCATTTTAAATTTAGTGTAACGTAAAAGAGCTCAAAATATTTTAAAGGACACTAATATTCTCAGAAAAGGATTGTCAAATTCCATAAAGAGAATATGCTTTATAAAGCCTCAAAACATGGAGAAGAATGCCAATTAAGGAATTGGGACTAAGACCTACGGTTTTTCAGAGCCATATGAAATTACCATTTTACACTACTGCTGTACTACATAATAACAACAAGACCATAATAGCCATTAGCCATAAGCATTCAGGAGTAGCATAAAGACGAGATGTACCTCAACAACTCTGGAACCGGAGAAGCGTGACCTCTGCTGCCACACGTATTCGGCAAGAATGACGCTGCATGGCCAGACAAACGTCCCGTAATCCTCCTGTATATTCTGCACAACCAAGAGCAGCTTTTCAAGATAACTCAATATGAATATAAACAGCAAGACAGCAACAGCAATTGATGCAAAAAAAAGGCATGGAAAAGTTAAAGGTTACTAACAACCAGTATTTAGCATTGTAATAGTGTACTCATATGTAAAAAAAAACTACACACTTGTCCTGCACTGCGTCTATCACCAAGCACCGCGCGGCATTTGAATGAACACTTGCCCTGCATCAGTTAGCGAGGGGTGTGGTGGTACCTCGATGATGTCCACGCGGAGGTCGTGGTCACTCTCGGATGAGGCACCGCCGAAGTAGTGCTGGGATACGGTGGTCATACACGGTGGATCGACGGACCCAAAACCAGTATAAACTTCAATGACGGAAAGGCGCTTCTTCTTTTCGGAATCCCAAGTACCAGTCCCATTCCGCCACAAGTACCCCTCGCTCTTCACCTTCGTAAGGTCCATCACATTGCCGATGTTCTTCTCGAGGAGGCTGGACAAGACCATCCGGTTCGCGATCCTGCCATAACTTGCGCCCAATGGAGAAAAGATCATGGAACTCGACGAGCCAAGAAACGGGAGACGCTTGGGATCTGGCGGGTGGGTGCGACGGTCGGCGATGTAGAGCCATGCGAGGCGAGAGGAAGGCTATGACGAGCGGCTCCTCGCCCGAGGAGGAGGCGGAGGACGGGGTTTAAGCCGCAGCTCCGTGCAAAGACCGCTGGGGAGTAGATCGAGAGGACGGGCGGAGGACGAGAGGCGAGATTGGGATGCGGGTGGCGGGATGCGAGCGGCACATCGGCGGAAGGGAACGGCCATGAGCCGAGGATCGCGCGCGAGATGGCGAGTGGGGACGAGGGAGGAAGATCGGGAGGATCGCATCCGTCTTGCGCGCCGGGGTTGGGGCGCGCCAAGGGGGACGCGGGGGCAGATTGGTGGATACACGGGCGGAGTAGGGAGATCGCGGCTGGGGCGGCGCGAGGAGATTGGGCGAGGAGTCTATCGGCGCTGTGTAAATGAGAGCGCGAGGAGATTGGGGCTGGGGAGTGGGGGGCGGCGCGAGGAGGCAAGGAGGCGTTGTGTAAATGAGAGCACCGTGTGTGTGTGTGTGGAGTGAGAGGGGGTTGGGGGCTGGGGAGTGGGGTCCGCGAAAGAACGGACCGTTGCACCAACTCGTGTTTTATAATAGTAGAGATACGCACACAATACATGCATGAGTACCTACAATCACACACTGGTATGCTTGAAATTGTGGGGCTAAGTCTCACTTTTCCACTAAACGCAATTGTATGTGCATTTGTTGTGAAACCAAAGACTCACAGGCCATCCTTGCACGAAGTCCCACCCCTCTTCTACTGGGATGTGGTTGCTTTGTCACTTTTTTGTAATAAGAATCTTGACATGGTGTAAAAGCTTGGTCATGACTTTAAGAAATGTTAATTTACTCATGGCCAAACTAAACCAAAATGAATATATTATTTGTTGCTCAAAGCTCTCGTTACCTCTTCTCCACTCTACATCCCTCCTTTGTTACCCCCTTCTCCAAGGCTCCAATTTATAACAAACTTGACAGCAACAAGTGGGACTAGGATCCACTCAACCCCCACTTTGTACATTATCATTGGTTGCTCAATATCACCTACCCTTCCTTTTTCAGGGATACAAATTTCGCCAAAATTTTGCCGAAATTTCGGATTTCGGGCCATCACGAAATCCAAACTACTGGCTGGATAAAATTTTTTGAAATTACTACAGTAACCATCGAAATTTTGTGATTTTTGGCCTTTTTCAAACTTTTAGGGCTAGATTTGACCGTATTTGGTCCACTAACCCTTAAAAAAAATCATCTTCTATGAAAATTTGTTGAAAAACCGAATTTTTGAGACATTTTAAAATTTTGGCAGAAACACTGTCAGATTTTTATAAAATTGTAAAAACTTGATAAAAATCTAAAAAATTTATGATACTAACTGTAGTAGTGTAGGATCATACAAAAAAAAATTAAAATAATTGAACTTTATTTGTTATCTTGAAAAAATCAAAAATAGAATGAACATTTGGGACAGTAATCTTGTCAGAATTTTATAAATATTCTCGAGTGTGATTATGTTCTAAAATTTTTATGAGAGATTAATAATTACCTCAGTACCATTCTATAAAATTTTCAAAAAATTTCAATTTTTTTGTTTGGTCAATCAAATCTATGTAAACATTGAACTTCATTTGTTATATTATATTTCAAAAATAAAAAAGAGAAAGAACATAAATAGTCTTGTGCCTTGTAAGAATTTTATAAATTCACTCGAGTATGATCATGATTCAAAATTTTTATGACATCATAAGCATTTACTTATCACCCTTCTGTAAAATTTTTAAAAATTTTAAACTTGTTTTGATTGCTAAAACAAATCTATGTATTGATCATAGGACTTTTATCAGAACATAGCACTTTCATAATTTTCAAAAATTCTTTAAGCATGGTCATCATCTAAAAATTTTATAGAAACATTAATGTTACATCAGGACTATTCACAAAAATTTCAAAATTTTCTAGCGTGGTTGGACCATTTTTTATTTTGTTCAAGTTTGCCGGTAAGACTTTTAATAGGACAGTAGCACTATTTGAATTTTTAAAAATTCATAAAGCTTGAATATCATCTGAAAATTCGGTATAAAAATTCTGGATTTAAATTTTGCTTTTTGAATTTCATTTGAATTTTATCTGAAATAACGAGATTTCACTAAAATTTTAGATTTCATTCATTGGCGAAATTTTATGCAAAACGAAATTTGAATCCCTGCCTTTTTCCGTTATGACCACACCCAAAACCTATATATTTTCCCTTCATAGACCATCTTGTCGAGAGTCTCTCTTTTATCACCAATCAACACCTTTCTGCACAATGAATTTGGATCCTTACCTTAAAAATCTTCAAATCTCCACCAAATAAAGATTTTGTTCGCCCGAGATGAGGTGATCCTGATCTCTTGTGCCTGTATGATTTGCAGACGGAGTTCTTCGTAATAGTGGGCATTCCTCAACGTCTAACTGTGATCCACGTGTAGCAGGGAATTGAAGGTCCCAACTTCTGGAGGTCTATCCGTCTATGGCATGTAGCGTCACCAGGCTAAAGCTTTGTGAAGCTCGTTTAGCTGGCCGCTATGCAGGTAGTTGACACTTGACACCTTCGTAGTGCTAACAACCTAAGAGCATCTTCAACAGTGCCTAAAATCCATTTCCAAAACCTGATTTTGGGTTTGATTGTAAAAAAGTACTCCAACAGTTCCTCTTTCTAGTTCCTCAAATTTTGCACGCCCAAAAACAGCACCCCGACCTCATTTTTGTGCGCTCTGTCGCGCTCCCAATCAACATTATTTCAGCCGAGGATAGTCCACGGGACCAATTCAAAGGTGTTTTGGGAGAAAATATAGGAACTGTTGGAGAACAAGGTATTTTGTAGACCCAAAATTTTTTAGGAAGGTCCCAATCTAAGAATATTGGGAGTCTAAATATTAGGAACTGTTGGAGATGCTCTAAGAGCAACCCCAACCCACCCCCTAAATCTCTCCCTATCCTAAATTATAAGGAGACTTAGAAAAATATAAGCTCCAACCCAACCCCTATTATAAACCCCTATTTTAGGGAGGTACTCTCTCACCCCTACATCTAGGGGGCTTCTCTTTGCCCCTATTATTTTCTTTGGCATTTTTTTATTCATTTTAAAATAATAATTCATGGGTGCAAAGTAATAATAATGTTTAGATAAATAATAGGGGTGAGTAATAGGGGGTATGGGTTGGAGACAAATTTGATATAGAGTACCTCTAATTTTTATACCACCCCTAAATGAGTGATTTAGGGGGAAAATATAGGGGTTTGGGTTGGAGTTGCTCTAAGCTCTTTGCGTCGAGGTATACAAGGTGGAGTTATCTTCATCCTTGTCTACTCTAATGAGCCACCAAACATGAAAGGCTCTATATTTATTGTTGCACTTTCGTTGTCACGATCATTTTTACAATCTGGTCGAAATTGTACTTGAAAATTTGTAACTTCCGTAATAAATCCAGAGGTTAAAGCCTGGTCAGGTTTATTTTGCCTTCTTTAAGGAAAACTAGGCATGTATACCCGGCGCCATGTCACACCACGCAGGTGAGCGCCGCCGTGCAAAGATGATTTTCTGGTTGAAGAAAAGAACTGTAGAAAAAATCTAAGAATTTTGGAGGGTGCTCTTATAAAAAACCTATCTAGATGTAATTTTTGAGGTATTTCATGGGATTTTTTGACTAAAGAAAAGAACCGTAGAAAAATTATGAGAAGTTTAGAGGGTTTTTTCGTAAAAAAAACTTATCTAGATGTAATTTTGAGGTATTTCATGGGAAAAACGATTGCGGGAAAAAACAATCTATGCAAGACGGCAACAAATTTTGGAAAACAATCTGCGCAAGATAGAAACAAAATCTGAAAGGTTTGAGAGCTTTTTTGCTCTAAAAATGGATCTAGACGTAATTTTTGAGGGAGTTTAAGGGGTCTTCCCAACAAAAAAGTAAAAAAAAACATATTACAAAAGTTTGGAGGACCTACATAGAAAAAGTTGTACCAAAGTCGGAAAGTTTTGAGGGCTTTCTCGCTTAAAAATGGATCTAGTTGTAATTTTTGAGGGAGTTTTAGATGTCTTCCCGTTAAAAAAAACATATTACAACAGTTTGGAGGGCTTACACGGAAAAAGATGTACCTAAATGTAATTTTAGAGGGTCTTTTAAAAAGAACTAGCTCTAGATGTGTCTCTGGGGTCTTTCTGTAATTTCTAAAAAATTAGGGTTCTGGAAAATCGCTACTCTCTGTCAAGTCAACAAGACCACGCCGGCCGCCACATGTCGTGGGGGAAAACTCGCATGCGAATCGGCGCAGCGGCGATCGGAGGTTTGAATGCGAGAGAGTTTACTACTACGCCGCGTGCGCTTTACGAATGATAGGCAGCGCTAAAAAACTTAGCGTGTATAACGGCCTTAACCATGCGGGCGGTGTGGCATCTCCACAAGTGAGCCATACGCACGGCGCTCTGGCACGTGCGACGCAGTTGCATGCGAAAAGGTCACATTGCCCCAAAAGACATGGGGACGCACTAAGCGGCCGTGAAAACTGCAGCTCTTAGTATAGGTAGTATTAGGAATGTTTTCGTGGCATGATATGCCGCGTGCATTATTTTTTTCCGTAGAAACAATTCTGTTTTTTTCAGTGTTGTTTTTTTTAAAATCGTAGAGAAAACGTGTGAAACGGTTGAAAGGATACAAACGCAATCATGCTTTTTTTAAAATTTATCTAAGGTTCTCTCACGAAAGATTCGCGATTGCGCTAAATCGAAAGGTCTTTTTCGTGAAAAATAGTTGGAATGGTCCAAACGTAATTACGTTCTTTTTTTTTGTATTTATTTAGAATCTTTTTACGAAAGATTCGCCATTTTTTTGATCTAAAAAATTTTCTTTATAAAAAATCGTGAAAAAAATCTATACATAATTTACGTATTTTTTAATGATCTATACGTAAAAAAACGAACCGAACTGACCAGCCGAGCCGACTTGACGTGACCGGAGACGACGAAGTTTGCGATCTAGTATATCTAATCTATTACAGCCGAGAGAAAGCACGGCCAACCAGAGCATCCACGTGGCGCCCGTGCGTTTTGCGAAAAAACCCTTCCGTTTCTTTGAAATTACGGATAGATCCTTCGCGATTTTTTGTGAGACAAAGATATTTTTTTTCTTCGCGTTTAGGTCCCTGGCTCGGTAATTTACGGAAAAGCCTCTTGTTAAGTTCAAATCGCGAACAAGCCCTTTTCTAATTTTTCAGGATAGCGAACAGGTCCAAAAAAATAACAAACAAGTCCCTACTTCTTACATTCAGGTCCTTTCGCCGTTTTTCCCGAAAAAATTTGTTTTCGTCACAAAAAAAACCCCGAATAAATAAATGTTTCCGTCGCCCAAAAAAACCGGAAAAAAAGTTTTCGTCACAAAAAAAAAGTTTTCGTCACCAAAAAAACACAGATTCATCGAAAGTTTATAGCAACTTATGGATTTGCCAACGGGTCATAAGCGAGTTTTTAAAAAATGTAGATTCATCCGAAGATTTATAGCGACCCGTTGATTCGCAACAAAACAACCCGGAAAAAATGTTTTGAGCACCCAACAAACCCGAAAACAATGTTTTCGTCACCAAAAAAACACAGATTCATCGAAGGTTTATAGCAACTTATGGATTTGCCAACGGGTCATAACTGCGGGTCTTTTTTTAAAAAAATGTAGATTCGTCCGAATATTTATAGCGATCCGTGGATTCGCCGACGCGTCCTAGCGACCCTTTTTTTTTACAGACACAACAAAAAAAGCTGAAAAAAATATTTTCGCCACCCAAAAAACCCGGAAAAAATGTTGTCGTCATAAAAAAAACACAGATTCATCGAATATTTATAGCAACTTATGGATGCACCCAAAAAAAACCGGCGCGTCCTAACGACCCATTTTTTTTAACAAACGCAACAAAAAAACCCGGAAAAAATGTCGCAACAAAAAAACCCGGAAAAGAAGTTTTCGCCACCTAAAAAACACGGAAAAAATGTTTCCGTCACAAAAAAACACAGATTCATCGAAGATTTTTCACCCTTTTTCCTCTAGACTATTTTTCACCGGTTGGTGGTTTTGCGAACATGTATTATTACTCAGTGAACGCGTAGAGTATTAGGCTCGACAAAAGAAGGTTGTCGTCTCTAATAATTTTTAGCCCTTTTTCCTCTAGACTATTTTTTGATCGGTGGGTGGTTTTGCGAAAAAAAATTCGAGCGCATACTATCGAAATTCAACCGGCGCAGCGTAGCGCGTTTATCTACCTAGTATGTATGATTCGAGCGTGGCCGCACGCCCTGCCTTGGATGGATGAACAAGGGCCCATGGCCGTCCATCGTTGGTTCCCGTGCCGCTCTGATGCGACGAGCGGAGTGACGACTGACGACTACCCATAAACCGCACAAAAGAAAGGGGAAAAATAGTAACAGAAGAAATTCCGGGGGAAAAATAGGCTCGAAGACCTCCATTTCCTACTCCAAATCCCCCAATCCAATCCATTCCAATCGTACCACCGACCGACGACGAAGACGGCGGCGGCGGCGACACCGACAACCGAAACCTTTCCGGCGGTCAATTACGCCGATCTCTGCACTCCTCTCCCCCTCCGCTCCGCACCGCTAACCCTAGTCTTCGAATCTCGCTGCGCGCCGTGATCCGTTCCGCTACCTCGATCTCGCGCGATTCCCCGCCTCGTTTGTCCAAATCCGCTCCAATTCTCCATTGGCGGGGGTCCTGCTTCGAGATTAGGCCTGCGGATTTCGGTTCCCACCCTGCAGAAACAGGCCCCGATGCATGGTTGTGGCGCGTAGAAGAGGAGGAGCGGTACCATGTTGCAGTGTCTCGATGGGGTGAAGCAGCTCTTTGGCATCCTCCTCAAGTGCTGCGACCTCGACCTCAAGCAGCCCAAGGGCCTAGAAGATCCTGAAGTCCTCGCAAGGGAGACTGTCTGTACGTCAATACTACTAATTCTCTTGTTGCTATTAATTAATTGTCCCCGCAAACCACAATTAACTGTATTCTGCTTGTCCCGCGGCATGTAATTACGGCTGCATTGGGTGGTCTGAATGTGCATGCAGTTAGCGTGAGCGAGGTTGAAGCATTGTACGAGTTGTTCAAGAAGATCAGCAGCGCCGTGATAGATGATGGTCTGATCAACAAGGTTAGTTGGAAAACTCCTAATTTTTAAAAGTAAAAATTATGTAGTTTTTTTGGTATATGATGAGTAATGAACGACCTTGGTTGTGATGCTTGTGTTGACATGGTGCAGGAGGAGTTTCAGTTGGCGCTTTTCAAGACCAGTAAGAAGGAGAGTTTATTTGCTGATCGTGTAGGTCTACATTACACGTTTGTTGCTGTTTGTACGATGAAAATGTCGTTCTGCACTTTTGTATTCTAATGTTATTTCTACGGCATATTCTTGGCCTGGGAACCTTGGAGTGCCCAACGGAGAACACATTGTTGAACACCCAACACCCTGTAGGAATGATGGGCAATATATGGCAAATAACTACTTGTAGAATCATGCGGGCTTTTGGGAGATATGTCTTAATCTCTGTCTAATCATCTATCCAGAAATGCACTGTTTCTGCTTGCATAAAAGGTTCTATGTCATTTCAGCAAATGCCCTGTAAACTGCTATTTTGCTTCTCTAGAGGAGTACTTGACAGAATGTGGTGTTTCTTGGGGGATAATATGACTTTACCTACTATAAGATGAATTGTAATGCAACTAAGGTTCTAACCATATTCAAAGCTTGGATTATCCTGAAATTTGTTTGACTAATATGTTCAACATCTTGTCCATGATGCTATGCCCTTGATTTGAAGTCAAATATTTATATGTTTCGATATTATTGGTTAGAGTTGGAAGCAATGTTACCCCTTTTGTTAAAGGTCATCAACTCATGATCATAAATTGGTGTGTGGAAGCTACAAATGGCAAGAACATTAGACTCTATGTGCTAACAGTTCTGTTGCAAGCAATCTTCATAAAAACTGATCTGTACCCAGAATCACTCACATCAAACCGTTGGCACTCACCTACTAGGCTATCACACCCTCCAATCAGACTATGCAATAATTAATAATTATTTTATTTATGCCTGTAGCATGTATCTATCAATAGAATATACTCTACATAAGAGAAACAGTCAAGTAAGAATGATGTTGATACAGAATTTGGTTTCTGTTAACGAGAACGTTTCCCTCAACATTTCCCTCTTCTTGCAGGTATTTGATTTATTTGACACAAAACACAATGGAATTCTAGGATTTGAAGAATTTGCTCGTGCGCTCTCTGTATTTCATCCAAATGCTCCTCTTGACGAGAAAATTGACTGTAAGTTCACAATTAATTTTTGGACATTTGCATAGTTTAACTCCAAGTAAGGCAGTACATTAATAGAAAAACGATTACTCTGAAAATGATACACATACATGCATGGTAATATGTAATACAAAAATTGGTAATGAACGCCAAACAGAATTAAGCATGTTTCTATGCCACAAATGCTACTTCTAATTCTTACCTTGCGAATTTCCTTAACATGGCAGAAATATAATCAACATGCTAATTGCACATTTATTTATTATTTATAGTAACAAGTTGAACTAACAAACAATACTCGTTTATCATTGCAATATCTAATCACCTCCACTCTGCATAACAAATGTTATTCATTGGTTACTAGAGATGGCTGAAAAACTGTGAACGCTAGCTGCAACATCACAACACAAAAACTTGTAACGTGGTGCTACTATGTAGTGTGATTAATTCACATTTTGCAATGGTAGTCCTTAAAAGATTCATAGTTGTGATATTGTAATGGCAACTGTGCCATTGTGGTCATTCTACCTGTTATGAGTAGCACTTGTATTGAACATGAGGCTAGTATATATGCATGTATATGAAGGTACAAAAGGAAAGCCTAAATAAGGCAATATCTATACAAGAACAATCTCTATATAAGGCAACCAATAATCTTTATATAAGGCAACTAGGATACTGTCTAACAACCCCCTCAAACTCGTGGTGGATCAACAACACTGAGTTTGGAGCGATAAAAGTTATGCTGAGCTCTAGTCTGTGTTTTCGTGAAGAAGCCTGCTGACGAATACCCATACCAGGGGTACCCCACAGCAAAGTATACATCTATTTCAAGATCGTATTTCTCCGAGTTATCTAGCCTCGGAGTTCGGGCTGACAATAGCGCAAGAACCCTGAAGGTGAAACCAACATAGCCCTCGTCCCTCACTGAAAGGGGGTTATCGCCGACATTGAATATGATACAAAACGGGCCACACTGGACCACATCCTCATCAGAGGCCTCTCTAGACCCCAAAGGGTCACCCGCCTTGATTGCTCCGGCCGAACCTCGGATCGGACGCTCTCGCCAGCCCCGACCGACCTAGGGCCGACGCCTCCGCAGGCACCTACTCCGACCCGACCCCGCATCAAGTACCACTACAGGCTCCAACCAGACCCCCGACCGTGGTCCCCGCAAGCCTCGCCCCGCAGCCTCTGCCACGTTAGCGCCCACGCCGAAGCGGGTCACCACCAGACGGACGTGCTTGGAAACATCAGGCGGATGGTTCCTTCCCAAGGCAACGAGGCGGCCTCGGCTAAAGCACCCGCCTTTTCAAGACATCAAGATCTCGACAGCGCCGGAGGGCGGTGTGGCGCCCGAAAAGGGCGCCTGGTTGTGTTCTACTTCCACCTATGATGGATGTGCCTGAGCCTGTCGACCATCATGACCGAAGACCAAAGCGCTCGGGCGAAGAGCCTCGTGACGCTATCATGATCAAGACCAGACGCCTTGACGTAGCATTCCCTACCTCTTTTTCAAATCCTCGTAACTCCGCCTCGGCCTATATAAAGGGAGGCAGGCCCTTGGAGGAGGAGATAGATTTTCTTTCCTTTACACGCACTCCACGTGAGTTCACTAACCGGGACCTCCTCGATCGCTCGGGGTTCTCCGACCAGACGGCGCCAGCTTAGGAAAGCCCTCCGATTTCTTCTCCCGAGCGAGTGCTAAGGGCATGTCCTTAGCCTCCGCTTTGTAACCTCAATTTGCTCCCGAGCTCGTGGCAATTCAAATCGCCACCACGAATCGGAAGTAGGGACATTCAAATTAACCAAGATAAATCAAGGACTCCTTTGGTCTAACCATTCGAGGAGAGGGACGCCTTGACCCCTATACCTACAAATTCATCACGGTTATCTGAAACAAGCGGTTAGCGCGCCCGAGTAGGGGCTCAAGGCGTCATCTTCGTAATCTCTGGATTCCCATTTCCTCCTCGATGGCCTTCTTCACCGACGAGCGTCTGCGATCAAGGCCGGATCGCTGGCTCCTCGACTTCATCCATCACCGTCACAAGTGGAGAATTCGTTCATCCCCGCCACCTTCCAGGCACGAGCATCCGCCTCGAGCCTGGACTCCGTCGCCCACATTCTCGGTGACCTCCGGCTTGGGGACCTGTGTGGGACCCCCGAGCCGAGTCTGCTCCACCGCCACGCTACCTCTAGTAGCGGTCCAGACGAGCTCACAAGATGACGCAAGATCACCCTCGCAGGCTCGCACCTGTGGCTCTGATCGGCCATTATTTGTCCTCCGTTTACGACCACTGGAGAGCTCCTCCACCTCGACCGGGCCAGACGCGAGCACACCTCCAGCCTTGCGTTGTGCCCTCAGTGCAACATGGTGGGGCCGGGGCCTTTGCCACCACTCAGATAGCCCGGGAACCACCGCCCGCTGCGGCCGAGGCGCGGAAAATCCAATATGAAATGCCTGCCGAGGCTCTCCAAGCCCGCCAGACGGAGCTCCAAATGGGCAACGCGAGCAAATGGAGGCCCAAGAGGTCGAGCTTGTCAAACTCGAGACCGATCCGGAGCAAGGCAAGCCGCCAGATGCATCACTGCCAAGACGCTGCGCGACAGTATGAGTTCAAAGAAATGGCCGAGGATCGTGACGACCTCATCAGATTTTCCCTCGCGCCCGAAGAATGTCGCCGCCATTGCAGCAATGTTATTGCAAAGATCCCGAGCGGAGGACCCGGGGCTAAGGCCACTCCAGAACCTCCGGTCGGTAGAATGTGTTTGCGATTCAAAGATGTACAACCTTCCGTCTCTTCCGCTGGGCTTCTTCCAATCACCTAGTTGCTGTTGCCTGAATCGCCGGGGCCCACCACAATAAAGGTTACCTCGAGCAAAATTTCTGTGCCTCTCAGATTCTCGGCTGAATACGGGGCGAACCCTAACGTTCAAGCACCGTGGGGCCTTAAGAAGACAGACGACGAGGCAATCTATCCCGTCGCGGACAATGCCGGCCACTGCTACCGCAGCCCGAGCCCCGACGGTGCGGTCATGAGCGTTGGTCGAAATCACAAGCGAACTTCCCCGCCAGATTCGGGCCACCAACATAACCAAAGTACTCGGGCCACGAACCCCAAAGGTGTCCGGTTAGAAGACTTCGGCTCGCATGCGAGGGGAGGCGCCACAGACGATCTCTTCGTCATCCAAGACCTCCCGTTTACCTCATGGATTCCGCCGAGCATGGCTCGAGTATTTGCCCGCCGAACACCATCGAGTCAACGATCTAAGGCTGGTCTTCGTCGGAATCTCCAGGCACTTATAAACATACAGGAACTCCCCGATCTCAAAGTCGCAAGCAAAGCAATGTGAGTCTCTCTCGGGATTACTTCCGCGATTCTCCCAATGCAACGAAGCTCCCTAACATCGCCGGCAGCGATGTCGCTTGGCGTTCATCTCTGACACTCGTCGAAGCTCGGTGCACAAGTCGGCTACGCCAAACCTAGGACCACCAAGGAGCTCCTCGACATTGCCACCAACCACGCCACCCATGGCGAGGATGTTGGTGCTATCTTCGATAAGGGAAGGCCAAGCGAGAGCGCCTTCGACGCCGTGCAGTAATTCTCGACCGCTACGACAAGAAGAAGCGAAGGGGGCGAACCCACGAGGCCTCAGTGGTCGGCGGCATCGATCATACGCTAAGCAAAGAAAGCGCCAGATCCCGACCACTAAAAAGCGATGGATACCCATGTCCGCATCACGGGTACCTCGTCAAACACAAGCATAGGATCTGCGAAACCGGCTGCGTTTCATCTCCGGAACCTCCGCGGGGTAAAGGAAGAAGCGCGACTTCGGCACCAGATCTGCGAGCCCAAGGAGGCGGCAAGAGTTCCTTAACTCGATGGTCGCCTTCATGATCTTTAAGGACCGACGAGCTATGCCGACAAACGCCGTGAGCTTGCATTCCGTGAAGTCCACACGCTGCTCCTCATTGTGCCGCAAGTACCTCTCGCGTGGTCGGAGTCACCGATCACCTTCGACCGAATGATCACCCGATCACGCCCCGCACCCGGAGATACCTTCCGTCGTGGCCCCGTTGTTGGGACGGCGCCTCTCAAGGTGCTCATGGATTAGCGGCGTAGCCTCAACATCTTGTATGTTGAGACCTTCCGTTCTGGGATCCTCGCTCAAGTCTCCGACCGAGCAAGGCGCCTTTCCACGCATCGTCCACTGATGCGCAAGCCCGTCCGCTCGGGCAGATCGATCCGCTCAGAACTTTTGGGAACCAGCCAACTTCACGACCGAGACCCTCACCTTTGAGGTCGTGGGGTTTCGCTCCTATCACGCCATAACGGGGAGGCCATGTTCGCCAAGTTCATGGCGATCCCCAACTACACTACCTCAAGTCGAAGATGCTCGGGCCGCGGAGTCATCACCGTGGCCACATCCTTTCGGCTTCGCTTAACCGCGAGAAAAGTAGCGGTTGTGAGTTGGCGTCGGCGATCATTGCGTCCCGCACGAGCTCGAGAATCTCTGGAAGGAGACCTCGGTCATGCAACTCCAAAGAAGTCGGGTCCGGATCCTTCAAGTCCGCCAAGGATCTGAAGGAGGTCGTGGTCGATCCCAAGATCCGACCAAGATCTGCATGACGGAGCCACGCCTCGCCAATAGAAGACGCTATTCGCCGACTTCTCCGCGCCAATCGGGCGCTTTGCATGGAAACCCTCGGCATGCCAGCATCCCGCGGAAGTCGCTGAAAGCACTCCTTGAATATTCGCCCGCTCAAGGCTTCTGCTGTCAGCCGCTTGCCGCTTCGAAAGAAAGGCGCAAGATCATCGGCGAGCAGATCGCCAAGCTTTTGGCTGCAGGGTTCATAAAAGAGGTCCGCCACCCCGAGTGGCTGGCCAACCCTGTGCTTGTAAAAAAGAAGTCGAGGCAATGGAGAATGTGCGTTGATTACACGAGCCTCAACAAGGCATGTCCCAAGGACCCTTTCCCATTGCCCCGTATCGACCAAGTTGTCGATTCCACCGCAGGGTGCGAATCCCTGTCTTTCCTGGACGCCTACTCAAGCTACCACCAGATAGCGATGAAGGAGTCCGATCAACTCGCGACCTCATTCATCACTCCGCTCGCCTGCGTTACGTTACGTGAACGATGCCGTTCGGCCTCAAAAACGCGGTGCTACATACCAAATATGTATGCAAACGTGTTTTGACGACCAGACGGGCGAACATCGAGGCGACGCTGACGATATTATCGCCAAGACTAAGAAGGTTGACAATCTTGTTGCGAGGAGACTTTTGTGAACCTCCGGGTTCGTGATCGAGCTCAACCACGAAGTGCGTTTTAGGGTCCCCAGGAAATCCGCCGGCTTCGCCGTCTCCAGCGCGATCGAAGCTTAATCGGGAGAAGATCACTGCGATCATGAAGATGGGTCCGATCGGAACTGAAGGGTCCAGAAGTCGACGGATGCTCCGCGCGCCTTGAGCCGCTTTCGTCTCCCCGCCTTTGGTGGCGCGAATGCCGCTTATAAGTCGCTAAGTCCGACCACTTCATCTGACGCAGAAGCGCGAGAAGCCCTCAATCGATTGAAGGCGTTTAACCACGCCCGGTGTTGGTCGCCTAACGCTAAGAGTCGCTTTCCTCTCTACATCGCCGCCACAACTCAAGTTGTTAGCGCGGCACTTTCGTTAAGGAGCGAATCAAGAAGGCCGCAGACTAAGGTGCAATACCAAAGGTACTTCATCATCATCAAGTACTTTCCGAGTCCAAGGGCCAGATCCTCAGTCGCGTGGTTGTTTCACGGTGCTCATCGCCATAAGGAAGCTTAGTCCACTACTTCGACCGCATCCGATCTCCGTCAGAATTTCCATGCCGCCGGCGAGATCATTCGCACCATGCGACGCCCCGGAAGAATAGCCAAATGGGCTCTCGAGCTCAACGGCCACGACATATCGTGATGTCCCTCGACGCCATTAAGTCGCAGCCTGGCCGACTTTCGCCGCAGAGCGGATCAAGCCCAGCGCCACCACTACCAAGACCCCGATCACTGGACGATGTACTTCGACGGGTCCTACACCAAAAAGCGAGCAGCGCGTAATCGTCCTCATCACTCCACTTGGAAACAAGCTTCAAAGACGCGATTCGGTTGCACTTTGACGCCACCAACAATGTCGCCAGCACGGGCACTCGTCAACGGTCTCTGATTCTTCGCCGACCGACGCTACCGCCGTCTCTACGTGACAGCGGCTCCAAGCTTGTCGTCGACCAAGTCATGAAGGCTTCCGAGCCTCGTGACGATCGTATGTGACATACTAACGGAGGTACGTAAATTGGAGGAGAGGTTCAAGGGTTTCAACTTCACCATATCTACCGGCCATACAATGGGGAGGCCGACACTCGCCATCTGCTTCCACCGGGACCGACCCCGTCGGGATCTTCGCTCCGACCTCTACAAGCTTCCACCGATCGTGGGATTTTCCTCCGAAAGCATCCGGCCGACCCTCGGCATGCGCCCACTCCGATTGGGCGTCCGGCCGAGCCTTCCGAATCAATCCATTTGGCGTGCTAGTCACGACCGACCGGAGGAAACCCTTCATCAACCGACTAACCGACGGATCGCTTCCCACGATCCCACCGAGGCCGGCGCCTACCGCCCGTGCGAAATCTTTGTCCCGGTCGGGGAAGATCTCTACAAGAGAAGTCCTCCGGGTCCTCGAGGCGCATCCCGACGAACCAAGGGAAGCAATCAGTTGCCGGATATCCACGCCGGTTCTGCGGACACCCGCCTGCACGTCCCTCGTGGGCAAAGCCTTCGCCAAGGTTTTTATTGACCGGCGCGGTGCCTCGCTCGCCTTGATTGAAGGATTGAACGGCCGCACCATTGGCTCACGTAGGATGCCATCGTAGCAGCCAGAGCATCTTACGGGCTGTGGATACCGGTCTCCGCGTCGGACAAAGACCTTGTCGACATAGTAGATCGGTCTCTGGCGCTTCTTTCTCTCGCTACCAAAGATCGCTCCACTACCGCTGTGGTAGCCGCAATATATAGAAGCAGGCTCACCGGGAGTAGGGAGCGACCAAAGACTGGGGTGAGAGGTACTTTAGGTCTTCAAATGCTTGTTGGGCTTCAGCGCCCATTCGGCGTGGTTGGTACTTATGGAGACTTTTCTCTGTAGCAGCGATCAATCGCTCGAGGACGCTCAAGCGCACCCGGTCGGACCTCGGACATGCTTGAGTCTGGTCGGCAGCTTCATGTGTTCGATTGCCGCAATCTTGTCGGGATTGGCCTCAATGCCTCGACTGGACACGAGGAATCCCAATAGCTTCCCATAAGGTACGCCGAAGACGCACTTCTCGGGATTGAGTTTTAGGTGATTCTTCCTGAGGTTGGCAAAGGTTTCTTTCAAATCCTCAATCAGTCCTTCGCCCTTCTCAATCCTTTACCACTGTGTCGTCGACGATACCTCGAGAAATCTACCCGACCATGGTCGAAAAGTCATGTGCATGACATTAATCGATAAGTAGAACCAAAGATTTTAAATCCAAATGGCATTCGAATGTAGCAATAAACACCCATAGGAGTTACAAGCGCGGTCTTCTCTTCATCCTTCGCCATGCCGACCGGTGGTACCAAGCACGATCCAAAAGCATAGCGGCAGCACCCGTACCGTGGAATCCACGATCAATTCGATGCGCGGCAATGGGTACGGATCCTTCGGGCAGGCCTTTTTGAGGTCGGTGAAGTCTACACACATTCGCCACTTCCCGTTGGACTTCTTGACGAGCATGGGGTTGGCAAGCCATTCGGGGTGAATGACCTCCCTAATGATACCCACGTGCAATAGCTTCTCCACTTCCTCGCGGATGGCGACACTGTCGCTCGGGGCCTCGGCGTCGGACCTTTGTCGGACCGGCGACCGGAGCGTTGTTAATTTGTGCTCGATCACCTCTAGGAACTCCTAATATATCGAACGGTTGCTGTGCAAACACGTCTGCGTTAGATCGGAGGAAGGTGACGAGCGCGTCTTCCTATTTGGCGCCAAGGTTGGCGCCCAGCTTGACGGTCTTCTTGGGCTCGGCCTCGCTCAGGGAGACCACCTTAACCTCACCGAGCGGACTGGGCGAGGCACGGGTCTTCACCAGAGGGGCTCCCGAGTAGGCAGCATCGGCTTGCCTCGCACAGGTGGCACCCGCCAGGTCCAAAGCTTGCTTGTCGCAGCGCGAGGCTTCTGGCTTGTCCACCTGGATGCTTATGGGACCTCGTCCCGGCATCTTCACCACCATATAGGCATAGTGGGTGGCCGTCATGAACCTGACCAACGCGGGTCAGCCAAGTAAGGCGTTGTAGGGGAGGTCGAAGTTGGCGACGTCGAAGTCCACCAACTCCGTGCGGTAGTTGTCCACATTCCTGAAAGTAACGGGAAGGCAGACTTGGCCCAGGGGCATCGACCTAGCCCCCAGGGTGACTCTGTAGAAGGGGGGGCGCAGCCTCATTCCGGGATCTGAAGAGCCTTAATGCCACGGGGACAGAGTTTGATGGAGCTCCCGTCGATCGGACTGCGCCGAGCTTCACGTTCCGAACCGTGGGCGAAACCACAATCGGAAGGTGCCCTAGGCCGGCCGTGCTCGTAGGGTGGTCGGCGCGGCTGAAGGTGATCGGCTCCTCTAACCACCTCAACAGCCTAACCGCCCCTGCGCTTGGTACGGTGGCACAAACTTCCCTCATTAAGAGCTTGTACTTCGAGTTGGAGGCATGAGTGGCCGAACCACCGTTGATGTAGGCCACACTATGCTCCGCCTGCTAGAAGGGCAGTGAGGCGGAGTCATCGCCCTTGTCGTGGTCGTGAGGAGGGCAGCGCTCCTTGAGCCGCTGCTCCACCTTCTCGCGCACAACCTGGCAATTATCCAAGTCGTGCGCATTAGTGTTATGGATGGGGCAGAATACCTTACCCCTGTTTTCCTGCCGACGGTAGTCCTGTTGATCGCGGCAGCCGTCCTGCCGGTCGCGACGATCGTCCCGCCGCGGCTTGACATCCTTTTGCCCGCGCTCGGCGATCAAGACTTGACCGGACTCGGCCGCCGCGCGCTTCTTCTTGTTTGCGGAACTAGGACCTTTCGAGGTTCCGGCCTAGCCTCCACCGCGAATGCCGTCCACTCCGGCCGTCCGCCCCGTGCCTTCGCCGCCCGAGCGCACTTGTGCGCCAAGGCAAATAGCTCGGACGTGGTGGCGATGTTGCGGGTAGCCATCTTTTCCCGCATCTTACGGTCTTGCACGCCCTCGGAAGGCGATGATGACGGACTAGCCGGAGATCTTGGGGATCGTGTTGCGGCAGTGGCTGAATCGCCGAATGAACGCGCGCAACGACTCCCCTCTCTTCTGTTCGAGGGCATGGAGGTCATCCTCCACACCCGGCTGGGCGTAGGAGCCCGAAGTTGGTGACAAGCGGCCACACAACTCCGCCCGTGAGCGCAAACCTCTCGGGAGGTTCATCAGCCAAGAACGGGCGGAGCCCGCCAAAGCTGTCGGGAGATAGTTCGCCATAACCTTCTTGGAGCCGCCAGCAGCCCGCACCACCTTGGTGTAGATCTGCAGGAACTCCGGGTTGGTGGTGCCGTCATACTTCTCGATGGTTGTTGGGCGGAATCTTTCCGGCCACGTGACGCGGCGCAGTTGGTTGGAGAATGCAGTACCCCACGCCAGTAGGAAGAACATGCCCCCCCCCGAACCTCGACCGGAGGCGCCAGGAGCACGGACTTGCTCTCGCAAGACTCGAAGGAGGAGGTCTCCTCTTCTGTAGGAAAGTCGGGGTCGCGGAGGAGTCGTTTTCTTCGGGAGCCATCCGTTTACCTCGGTCTTGGTCTTGTGCTTGATGACGTTGCAACTCGTCGCGCAAGTCACCACCGCACTTCGCTGTCGCTCCTCCTCCGTGAGCCCTAAGATCTTCGTGGGCCTCACGCTCGGGGGCGCTGGATGGGTTCGAGCCGTCGACGACCCGCGAGAGCGGGATCTCAGGCCTTGAATGCCCTTTCCCTTGCTACACCCACCATGGTGCAGGCGTTCTCGCTGGTGGCTCGAAGCTCGCGTGCTTATGCCACGACTTCGACCATGGGTACTAAGTACCGACCGCTTCGACGCCTTCTACGCTGAGTGAAGTCGCGCCCACGAGGCGGGCGATGTCTCGTAGTCATGGCGCGGTCGGGGTGTCGCCTCAGCTCACCACGGGTGCTCTAGAAGGAGGCGAGCCGCATGCACGAGTTCTGGGGTGCGGCGTGTTCCTCCATCGCTAACCGCCGTCGGACCGGACCAGGTGTTCGCTCATGGCATGGGCGCCGCTTTCTACTGAAGGAGCGTCGGACGGTTCCGCTGATAGGGCCTGAAGCTTCCATCTTATTGCCGCTTGATGATCTATCAAGAAAGCAAAGGTGAAACACTACTACCATCCCTACTCGTGCCTGTCGGCGTGTTTATGCGGAGCAAGATTGGTTCGGTGTATAATCGAAGTTTTAGAGGGGGTCTTCACAATCGCATCACTCTCGACTCTCTTCTCGTGATGAGGACAGAAACTCAAGAACACACAGGATTTACCTAGGTTCGGACCCCAACGCGTAATGACCTCTACGCCCCGCTCAAGCTCGTGTTGCTCTAGTATACCACTTGTTCTTAGTTCGCCCGATCTTTTGATTGTTCGAGTTTTGGATCTCTTCTCTGTTGTGAACTGATCGACCGACCTTCCACCCCATGCACACTAGCTCCCTTATATTCACCTGGGACTGGCTAGGGCAAGTGGAGGGAGTGGTTTTGCATTAATTACATTGATTGTGTCGAGTCCTATCGCTACTGTCCTTCTGAGCCTCTTTGTCTACGTCGTTGCTGGACACCGCCTGTCTTCGGATTGCCCAAGGGGAGGAGTTCGGACGCTACGTGACAAACGCCTGGTACACGTCTACCCAGGTTGCCCTGGGCGGTGCAAATGGAACGGGAGTTGGTGGAGCTGGCTCAGTCTGAGGGACAGGTCATCATACCGTTAGGGAGCCACGCCTATTTAATGGTTCCTAGGCGCATTGTAACGGCTTCATGCGCATTTAATGGCTCCCATGCGCATTTAATGGCTATGGTACGTCGTGATCCTGGCGAAGGCTTCGGGCGGAGGCCTCCCAGCCTTGTCTGCGTGGATGACTGGCAATGGGCCCGCCTGCTCATCGGACAACCACGTAGCCTGGTCGCCCGACTGCTCTCCAAGTGGTCACGTGTCCTGGTCGTTAGGGGCCGTGACCTGGTCACCTGGGGTTGGGACCAGGTCGCCCGACTGCCCGCCGGAGCGCCACATGTCCTGGTCGCCCGCCAAGCCTCTCTTCAGCAGGTTGGATCCTTTGCACAGGACCTTCTTCTTTACATGTCTTGCCCACGCGATACTACCTAACAGCGGTGGAGAGAGTACCCCGATGTAGAATACATCGATAGAATCCATGATGAGATACCTGAAGATGTGAAAGGTGGTCTCACTAGATGACTGAATAGCAGAACAAGTAGAACCTGTCGATGAAGATGTGAAAGGTGGTCTCACTTGATGACTGAATAGCAGAACAAGTAGAACCTGTCGATGCAAAGGCAGTCGTGCGATGAAGTAGTATGAGAATCTCCTAAGTAGAGTCAAAACCAGCAGAGGACCGTGGAAGGAAGACGTCCGAGCCTCCAGTGCCCTTAGAAGGGCGGCGTCCTTGACGAGCAAGATCCTTCTTGTAACAGAATTGTTCAACATGTCCATTCTTATCACAGTAGGTGCAATGAAGCCTTTCACCCTCAGCGGTCGTCACTCCCAAAGATGCTGACCACGCATGTGATGGAGCATATGGAGAACCCAGTCTCGATGATTGAGACCATCAAAGATAACTGGGCAACGAGGAACAGAAACGGTGCCTGAGGAAGAAAAGAAGATGACGGCATTTTTTAAATTTATTTTTACCCGAGCCAAAGCTGAGCACTGGAAGACGGAATTAGACTCGGACTTGACGCTGCTTAAAATTAGATCTTGATCGGATTTGAAATCTGATCGAGTAGCTTGGGTTTGGTCCTTAGGGGCGGAGTGGAGGCGATGCAGTCTGCTCAGGGCATAGCTAGGCAGCCGAGAACTCGGGTGGCATCGAGCGAGAAGAGCGCGGAGACGGCCAGCTAAGCTTAGCGGCTAGGTGGCCGGGAGATGTTGACAACCGAGACGTCGATGTCGGGTGTCGAGTCAACAGACGTGCTCGGGAGGAGCTTCTCCCCAACAGACGTGCTCAACCAATGCCAACTCAAGGCAATGTCGATGTCCTCCCATTCGCGGGTGCTCACAGAGTCACTAGGCGGAGGGGAGGAGGAGGTTGTGTGGGTGTCAAAAGAGTGGCTTTGGGTCGCGGAGGTGACAGCCTAAAGGGACAGCAACGACAACGGCCAGACAGGTCGGGCAACTAAGTGACGAGAAGAGCCGCTGAAAAAAGGCGCAAGTGCAACACCGGTAAACCTTAACCCTAAAACCTATGCTCTTATATCATATTATGAATAGTACTTGTATTGAACATGAGGCCATTGGATCAGTATATATTCATGTACATGAGGATACAAAAGGAAAGCCTAAATAAAGTCATATCTATACAAGGCTAACAATCTCTATACAAGGCAATTAGCAATCCCTATACAAGGCAACTAGGATACTGTCTAACACTACCAACTTGGTTAGCTGATTTCTGTTGATCATGGTGATAACTCATTGGATTGTTGTGACCCCCAAGCGTGTATAATATACAAACACCATTGTATTTATACCATGTTTATGCTTATCTGCCTATTGCATTCTGTTTTGGTGTTTCATGTATTATTATCAAACCACATTAAGTCAACCATCTTGTTTACGTGATTATCTAACATGTGTCAACGCATTTGATATTCTGCCCATCTCAGTGGATATAGGTCTCAAATACAACAAGACAAAAGGTTCATGATATCCTTGAGATATATCACCTGTAATTTTTCTCCTTTTTTGAGTTTTTTATACTGTCGGAGAATGGTTTTTGTTGGATGAAATATCCTTATGGATTGTAACTCTCTCTACTTGTTAGATAGTGCACTGTGATGCATAGAAAATAAACCAACTGCATGTTTTTTTGGCATATGTTCATGCCTTGTCTTCTGTGTCCTGCTTTTGTCTTTATTGTTGTAAGTGAAAAAAAATTCTTATATAGATGACTCTATATTCCCTGCAGTTTCTTTCCAGCTATATGATCTCAAGCAACAAGGTTTCATTGAGAGACAAGAGGTATTTTACATGTCGATTAGGATCAAGATTCCATTTGCCATTCATTTAACAATCCTGGTCTTGGTTGGTACACTGGAAAACAATTCTGGTCAACTCTGTTTTGTTCTTTTTTTGCTTTGCATTTTCACAATTTTCTGTGTTCCATCTATCTTCCTAATCACTTGATGATCATATATATTCAAATATACTATATAATCAACCCAATTCCAGCCGGTATTGTAACTACTGGTTGACACCGGTAAGTCTGGTACAGGTGATAAGCACCCAGTTACCACCTTACACCACTTTCTGGAACACTAGTTAGGATAGTTCAAGTTTAGATTCAGTGTATTTGGTATATACATGATGAATCACAGTTTTGCTCGAATTGATACTACAGTTGGTTTATATCTGTTAGTTTATGGACAAATGGATCTGTAAATGAAAAAGGTAAAATTTTGCAAAATTTATCAAACTTATGCTACATCTTTTTTGCACATGGATGAGGAAGAATATCTTTCTTATTTAAGCCACGCAATTGTGCTGGGATACCAACTAGTCTCCTTTGTGCAAAAATTCATTGATCTTCTATCTTTTTCCATGTTGTATCTTAAATCTTATTGATTTCCTTGTTTGGCTTCAGGTTAAGCAAATGGTTGTTGCGACACTTGCTGAGTCAGGAATGAATCTTTCAGATGAAGTCATAGAGAGCATCATTGATAAGGTGCACTTGAATTGCATACTTTTCACATACTAGTCTGGCTATGCATTTTTCCATGTAGAATTCTCTATTTAATCATGATGATTACCATTTCATTTTTCTGTTATGACCACAAGATGATGTGCTAAATGGAGGCCATCTTTCATTAACATATGTGGCCCTTGATTGATTATAATTTTAAGATTGATGTATGGATACATTCGATATATTGTATTTGTTTTAATCCCCAAGATAATGTAGAGGCTTGCAAGTTGCAAATGGATATGGCTACAGCTAGTAGTATTACTTATTTCATGTCTGCTGTCAATTTAGGTAATGCACTTTAGTGTTGAGTCATATTGCCAATGCTTGCTATTAATGTGGTTTTGCAGAAAGTGGGTTTCATACCAGTCCATTGTTGAACAAATGCTACCTTAGCACATTGCACAAACTGACTGACCTGTTGTGCGCTAGTTGTATTACACTGTTGAAATTGTTTTCTGCTCTTGCTACAAGACTTTCGAGGAGGCGGACACAAAACATGATGGAAAAATTGACAAAGAGGAATGGCGGAATCTAGTCCTTAGGCATCCCTCTTTGCTGAAGAACATGACACTCCAATACCTCAAGTATGACATGCTAACTTATTTGTGCATACTTAACTCTATTTATTTTTCAATTGATGATTTATATATATCCCGTCTGGAGTTGTGTCCTAACACGCCATGAATGATATATTATGCACTTATCGTCAAGATGATTACAATTTGTAAGGTTCACATGTTGCTCTTGAATGAAGAATACATAGAAACTATCTTTCATTTTTTTTTTTTGTTGAAATTACTCATACTCTATCTCACAGGGCTGTCTTAAACAAAGCATGAAGTAAAAAAGAATGCTGCAATGTTCAGATACTGAAAACTGGCAAATAGAATGTGAAACAGCATGATTATATAAATGATATCTCAGTATAGTGGAGAGTATGTTGGCCCAGTGCATTGGTTCTTATATATCAGTGGTCGTTTAAATTCATGACTTTTGCTAAAGGCACATGTGATGAATCATTAACTCGTTAAGACTGTTTAGTGTTAATGGTTCAGTTTCAACCAAGCCAATTTGTGGCACTGCTAGATTCCAAGGTATCTCTTAAATTAGCATATAGTCATATGTCATCTTTTCAGAATTTTTTACTTTTTCATTGAATGGAGGCATGAGAAAATAAATTCATTGCTTCAATTCAGTCTATACCCTAATATTTCCGTTCCTTCTGTTGTTTTTGCCTATTCTATATTCACAGACTAATTATGTTAACTTTCGGCAGGGACATCACCACTACTTTTCCAAGCTTTGTCTTCCATTCTCAGGTTGACGATACCTGAAATTCTGAGATTTTTTTTCCTCCAATGGAATATCGGAAGACAGTGCTTTGTTAAGCCTTCCAATGATCTGTTGATGATGGTTCAGCAGACGCCATAGCGTTCTGAAGAATATTACATACTGGATTCAAGAAATCAAATCGTTTCTTATTGTTAATAACATTTTTTTCTTGCTTTTGCCCGGAAGTCTGGCTGAAATCTTTCAGCGTGTGTGATGTATGCTTGAATTTTCTTTTGTCCCCTTATTTTTCATTTTGCTATAGGTTGGCTGGTAGTGGATCCAATTGTTTGAAGTTTCTGTCTGTGTACAAAGCTGGTGTTGCCCCTCAGTGAACTGTATTTTATGTGGGAAGTTTTCTATTGTATATTGCAGATCATTTCAATGGAGCAGAAATGCCTTGCTTGCATAAGTTTGTTACAATTAGTTGCTTTCTTTTCCAAGGGTACCCCTGTTTTTATTATTGCTCTGCTTAATGTTCATGGACCGTGTGTTGACGAGGGCACGACGCTGTCGTTATTTTGATACACGCTTTAAGGGTAATGACGTTTTAGCGCTCTAAAGTTGTTATGCTTGCTTAGTGGGAGACTCCATGCTATTGAGCGATGAGCTGGGTTCGTCAAGTAATCAGGTGCTTTAATGGTTTTCACGTTGTTTCGTGGCGGGGTTTTGTCCCTGCCGACCGCTTGAACACGGTCCAGGTTGACGAATTGCCTGTCCCACCAACTAGGCATTGGATCAAGAAGAGAAGGATAAATAATATTGCTCTGGTCGGAAGGTTTGCTACCGTAGCTCTTTTAGGTATGTACAGTAAAACTATATCAGCTTACTTTTAGCATGTTCACATCAATTTTGTTATACGTGAAAAAGTGAGAGAAGAGGATAGAGAGGAGAGCTATCTCTTATTTAGTAGAAAGTATTGTACGGGAGTATGGATATATTAGTTATGCATAAGAAAGAAGGGATAATTAATGCATAGTATCTAGAGCCAACTTTTAGAGATAGCTATTGTATAAGCTGGTTTTAATGCTTACTCTAGATGACATGCACAAGAAATGGAGTAAGCAACTGGTTTTGTTATTGTACTTGCATAGCAATTAATCTAACGCGATGCTTCATTGACTAACGGATGAGATGAGGAGAAATCCATATTACTGTCTCTGCTTTTCAACTCACTAGTTAACCTTAGGTTGCTTTTGTATATGCTAAGTTGGTTGTATATCACCCCTCAATTCTTTTAAATGAGGGCTTTAGACATGCACACTATTACCGCCCAAAAAAAAAAAACAGTGCCAGGTCGGTAGGACTCCCCTAGGGCCTAGGGGCTCAAGATTTCCATCGCCTTCCTTTAAAATCCCTTAAATCCTACCTCAATCAACTTCAAGCTAGATACGAGCTCGTCACCGCCGTCTTCCGTAGTCGTTCACACATGCTGCACACGATCTCAATAACGAATTAATTTGGCTGTGGGCCTATGGCTTAAGATAAGCTAGCTCTAGCTCTACATCTTATTGAGACTTTGAGAGGTACAAATTAAGAGCAAGCCCAGTTTCACTCAACCATCTCCGGCAAGCGGTCCTACACACGGAAGATCTATAATCCATGGAGTTCCTCGTGACTTTTGGTATTTCCATGGTCCTAGAAAACTAGCCGAATTTTCTGTGTGACTATATGTTTATATATAAGAATAGGGTTGTACATATTATACATTTCTAATTCTTTTTTATATGTATAAAACTCACATGCTCACTACTACGAATCCGACCTTTCCTACCGCCCATCAAGATCGGTTGGAGTGCGAACAGGACCGATATTTAGATTAGTCCGGTTCAACGGCTCTGAGCTCGCGGGAAGCGATTAGTACGGTTGAAGACACGAACCGTCGATGAGATCAAATCAAGATGCGGTTGGTTTCACGAACCGGTACTATTTAGCACCCACTAAATAGTACGGTTCGTGACACCAACCGTCTTGATGTTATCTCATCGATGACGGTTCGTGTCTTCAACCGCATCTTGAGTCCCAATTTAAACTTCTTCCTCCTCCGCTCTCTGCGGACCGGATCATTCCGGTCGTGAAAAGAACTTGAAGCTTGACCAAGAGCTTGAAGGAGGGAGGTGCTGCCCAAAATTTCAAAATTTTGGTCATTTTACTCACAACCAAGGTAGCTAAGGTTAGTAATATCATTCCTCACTTCATTTGGTGTTAAATGGAGCCTCTTTTTGCTTGAATTATGAAGAAAATTTGATCTTTTCCCATGATTGATCAAAGATTATGAATGTAGAGGAGGTGCTACCCAAATTTCAAAATTTTGGTCATTTTACTGCATAACCAAGGTAACTAAGGTTAGTAACATCATTCCTCACATCATTTGGTGTTAAATGGAGCCTCTTTTTTGCTTGAATTATGAAAAAATTTGATCTTTTCCCATGATTGATGAAAGATTAATATGAATGTAGAGATCTAGCTTGATCTTTTCAAATAGGATACAAAAACTTGTTGTGTAAGCTTAGAATTTGCTTGGATTATAATGTAGCTCGCCTTTAATGTGTGGATCTAGCTTAAATTTAGGTTTTAGTTCCATCGATCGATGAAGGATGAGGTTTGGTTGCACGTAGTCGGGGAGAATGGTGCATGGAAATCATGGAGTTTGGGATCTTCAAATGGCAATGGTTATGTGGAAAAGAAGAAATTTAAATTCATTTGCGAATTAAAATAATATCGAAATATGAATGGCTTTATAGAAAATATAAAATGAGTTCAATATTTGAGAAAAGTTTTCAAAAATACTTTGGAATATTTTAAACTTAGAAAATTACTTCTAGTATAATTTTGGTTTTAATTTCCATCGACAAATTATTTTTGAAAACATCATTAATTAAGTGCTAGAGATTTAGAAAAAATAAAAATAAATGATTGAATAATAATTTAGAAATTTTAGGGTGTTACAATTTCAACAGAATTTGCAAACAAAGTCGTCGTGAATTTTGTTCGTAATTTTGAATCCAGACTGATCGACCAATTCTTTTTGTAGGTTGCAAAAACTTGTTGTGTGGGTTTATATTTTGCTTGGATTATTATTTAGCTCGGATTGAAGGTGTGGATCTAGCTAATATTTAGGTTTTGGTTCAACAATTCATTATCGGAAAATGAGGTAACAGCTTATCTTGATGTAACATAATGTAGATGGACCGGCGATGGATGTACATGGATCGGCGCTCCCGGAGTTCTTGCAGGGTTTGCAAGATTTTCTTCGTCTTGCCGATGCACACACGACGTCGGCTACATATCTTGTCCATGCATAGATCGCAAGAATGAGAAGGAGTGGCCAAAATCCAGCCACCTTCACTTTCATTTGCTCACAAGAGGTTTCATGTCAAACTATACCGCTGGACCAAGCACGGTGAAGAAGAGATTATCTGAGAAGACGGTGAAGAAGAAGAGGCGGACAACAATATCCCTGGACGCCGGTCAACATGGTTCTTTCAAGATACATTGGGGAGTGTGGTGATGATGACCTAGACCAGATCTTTGCGTGATGGAGAGGAGAATACATCGATGAAAGACATTACGAAAAGTTCCAAATACCTATGGGAGGACCACGGAACAACTTGTTGTACCCAAACCGTCGATGGGCCATAAAAGTTGCGTACCACACTAGAACTGATGCAATGGAAGGCGACCAATGGATTGTCCGATAAGGGATTCGACGAGTTGTTATGCCTCATAAAGAAGTTACTTCGAGGGGAACACACCGCCGAAACTACGTCGATGCCAAACAAGTTGTGCGCCTTTGGGGTTGGAGGTACTGAAGATACATGCATGCCGTAATGATTGTATCCTTTATCGCAATGAGTATGAGGATTGGAAGCTTGTCCGGTGTGCAAAACTTGCGGTATAAGACCGGCGTGATGACCCGGTGAGGTAGAGGGCAACAGAAGAAGAAGAGACCTCTGCTAAGGTGGTGTGGTATTTCTCTGTAATCCCCGGTTGAAGCGTTTATTTGCGAACAAAGCGCATGCCCAGATGATCTTGGCACAAGGAAGACCGTAGGACGACGGAAGGCTAAAACACGTTGTCGATGGCTTCTAGTGGAGGAAAGTCGATAGAACATACCCGGACTTTGCCGAGGATGCAAGGAACATAAGGTTTGGGTTGAGTGCGGATGGGATGAACCCGTTCGGCGATATGAGCGGCGATCCAAAGACTTGGCCCGTGACTCTATGTATCTACAACCTTCCTCCTTGGTACGTGTATGAAGCGGAAGTACATTATGATGCCATTGCTTATCCAAGGCCAAGCAACCTCGAAACGACATTGATGTGTACCTCAAACCGTTGGTTGAAGATCTGTTAACACTTGTGGAGCGATGGTGTACGTGTATGGGATGAGTACAAAGAGAGCACTTCACTCTCGTGCATTGCTATTCAGAACCATCAACGACCGGCCTCGCACTTGGTAATCTATCGGGCCTATCTATCAAAGGATATAAAGCCGCATCCACCGCTTAGAGGATACGGACAGCAAGTACCTAAAAACTCTCGAAAGGTTGTGTACATGGGCCACCGTGGGTTCCTCCATATGAAGGACCCGTTCATGGAGGAAGGGTGAGAATTTTGATGGGACAGAGAGAAAGCGTAAAGCCCATGCATCGCGATGGGGCGCTTGTATTTTCTTTGGTAAAGGATCTGAAAGTAGTATTTGGAAAAGGTCACGTAGCAAACTGTCTCCTACTAACAAGGTCACACGAAGGCCATTTGGAAGAAGAAGTCAATATTTTGGGACTTACCTTCTCGGAAAGACTTAGAGGTCCGCCACTCATGGACTTCATGCATATCACGAAGAATGTCTGCGTGAACCTACTAGGTTTCCTAGATATGTACCAGAAGTCAAAAGATACACTTCAAGCACGAAAGGACCTCTGACTATTGGGACTCAGAACGACCTTCATCCGGAAAAGAGAGAAAGGACAACATTACCTCCACCCCGAGCTACACTCGAGCAAGGAAGAGAAAAAACATGATTAAGTTCTTGAACAAAGGTGAAGGTCCCTTCGGATACTCCTCGAACATAAGGAGACTCATAAACATGAAAGAGAATAAAATCGTACACATAAAATCCCATGATTGTCATGTGTTGATGACACTGATTGTTCCCAAAGGGCGGTGCGAGGTATTCTCGCCAGATTGGGTATGAGGGACAATCATAAAGTCGTGTTCGTTCTTCAACGCGTGTCGCAGAAGGTCATCGAGCGAATAAGGTATCTAGTCCGCATGATGGCATGGTCAATAGTCCGTTAGCCTTGAGATGATCTTCCATCCATCCTTCTTTGATATTATGGTCCATCTCATGGTCCACATTGTTAAAGAGATAGAAATTCTCGGACCGTGTTCCTCCACAATATGTTCCTTTCGAGAGGTACATGGGTATCCTAAAGAAGTATGTTCAGAACCGGTCTCGCCTGTATATCGATTAAGCAGGTGTCAAGACAGAGGAGGTGATCGAGTTTTGTGTTAGTTACATGGATGATCTGAATCCGATTGGAGTCCCTCAGATCACGCCATGAGGGGAGGCTACGAGGAAAAGGGACTTTAGGAGAAAAGAGTCCTATAGCGACGATCTACTTGCATTTAAACAAGCACATTTCACGGTATTGAAACAAGCAATCAGAGGTGGCTCCAGATATCTATGATCACGAGATGAGTCTACGCTACCAATACCCAGAGAAGTCGATAAGTGGATCGCAGGAGCAAATGGATCATTTCGGCATTGGTTACAAAAGCAAGCTGTTGGGCAAGGAGACAGACGATGAACAATTGAAACTCTTGGCTCGAGGACCGCCCACAACAATCATATCATTTCAAGGGTATGAGATAAATGGGTACACATTTTACACGACAACTCGGGATAGCAAGAGCACCAACCAAAACAAAGGGCGTCGTATAGATGCATTGGACAAAATGGAAAGATGGACACCTACTATGGTTTCATAGAGGAGATCTGGGAGCTAGAGTACGGGCCATTAAAAGTCCCTCTGCTTGGTGCCAATGGGTTAAACCGACACCGTGGATATCGATAAGTGCGGTATGACAACTGTGGACCTCAAGCAAGTAGCCTATAGGGACGAACCGTTCGTGCTCGCTAATGATGTGACACAGTATTCTATGTGATGGACATGGACAAAGAAACCAAAAAGCGAAGAGAAGACTAGCAAGAGCGATCGGCCAAGGCGCCACGTGGTTCTTCCGTAAAAGAAGGATTGTTTGAGTTGAGGGCGCCACGGACGAAGAAGAGTATAATCGAGCCGACGAGTGCCTCCTTTCACGGTGGACGAGACATTAGTGTCTTGAATGATACAGAGGAATCTCCCTACGACGCCGCGATCATAATGAAGGATCACTTGTAAAAGCAAAGTATGTTAGCAAATAAGGATTGCTTTTGGTGTAATAGACTACTAACATACTAGTTTCTCATTCCTCTAGTGGTTTTCTCAGTATTTTCTGCTCAAATTGTACTAATATTTGACTAACAATATTGTTCAAAGTCCCTCTGTACTAATATAACAAGGTGACAGATTTGCAATGGAATTATAAGAGTGCAAAATTACTTTATTTCTTACAATTTTCTATAATGTTAATTTATATTACATGGTTGGAAAAAATATTGTAAAGAAAAACTTTAAAAAAAGAGATTTAAAAAATATTGTGAAGTGGTAAAAGCATTTTTAAAAATTATTTAATGAAACAATAGTTAAACAAAGAGATTTAAAAAAGAAATCTTACAAAAAGGCTAAATGAATCTAAAGTGGTAAAAGCATTTTTAAAAATTATTTAATGAAACAATAGTTAAACAAGAGATTCAAAAAAAGAAATCTAAAAAAAGACTAAATAAATCTAAAGTGGTAAAAGTATTTTTACAAATTATTTAATGAAACAGTAGTTAAACAACAAATAAAAAAAAAGAAATAAAAGAAAGACGAAAAAGAAGGGCTAGGGGGCACGAGCGGGGCTCGAACCCGAGACCTCACGGTCGGGAGAGCCCGCGAACTCAAGTGCCTCGCGCTAGCCAAGGGGAGGAAGATTTCTTGTCGATTAGTATGGGCGCTAAATTGTTTTGAGTTTTTAACATCGGTCCTGCTGGTGTTTTCAACCGGACCGATAGTGTCTAGGGCTCCTCGGTCCCTCCTCGGCGCCGAAAGTGACCCATCGATCCCGGTTGGTGTGTTCAACAGGGATCGATAAGTCTCTATCGATCGGCTTGGATACTCCAACGGCATCGATGTGAGACATCGCCCCGCTTAACACACCAACCGGACCGATGGTGCACCTATAAACCCATCCCGCCGCCTCTTCCCCCAATTTTTCTACTCCCGCCATTGTTCCCAATCTCCTCCTCCTCCCTTCGCTTGCAAAGACCTCCGACGACCAGGACGCCTCCAATGACCCCACACCGCCTCCCTCCTCGCCTCCGACGACCCCACCGCTGCCCTCGCCTCAAAGCCTTGCCTCCGCGCCTTGCCTCCGCTGTTCCCCTCCGGCCTTCGCCAACCCTAGGGTTTGTGCCTCCTTACCCACCGAGTGATTGGTTTTGGTTGCGTTGCTGCGTTTGAGATGTCGTGGTTGTCTCTATACATGTCCTTGCACAGATTGGTGCTTTGTAAGTTTTCGCTTTCTCTGTGATTGCTAATCACAAGAGCTTGCAAAGGGCTAGTCTTTGAGGCTTGGGGACCTTGCAAGAGTGGGATTATTGTTCGATGAAGATTGGGATGTATTGAGACCATTTGTGACAACAACAATTTTCCAAGATTTGACATTTAGTTGTATAGATCAATTGGTATCTAGTGATTCCGATATATATATTTGTCTTATGAATCTTTCTTGCTCATAATGGTTGAGCGTCTGCAAGTTCTCGTGGTGGTCCGGTGTTTGCTTATTGTTAACAAAATTGCTTATAGTGGCGCCGAGTTACGATCTCAAGACAACTCGGTTTTTCGTTCTTCTTCCGGGGTGCCTTTTACCGCTTGATTCCGACAATTTATTCTATATGCCGATAGTCACAGTTGTCGGCAATGGTTTGCCATTTTGTGGTTTAGATTTTGTTATTTTGCTCTGTGGATGACTGTAATCACGTTGTTACACTTTGTGCTTGTTTCGGATAGTAAGTTGTATGCTCCTTTTGCTAGTAAGTTGTATGCTCCTTCTCAAATACCCCAAAAATGATCTTTACCGCTAGTAAGTTGTATGCTCCTTTTGCATTCTGGATAGGCTCACCCTGTGTTTGCTTTATATTTCCTGTCAGCTAGAATCATTTCCTTGTGTCAGCAGTATTGTTTGCATATATATATATATATATATATATATATATATTGATGTCTCTTTTACTTGTCATTATTAGGCAAATCTTCAAATACTTATTCATGAGCTTGTATATCGTGACATTAGATCATGTCTCTGCTCAAAGGCTTAAATGACATTGTGAGATTTCTATGTATGTGTGAGATTTCTATGTATATGTGAAGTTTGAAATGTATATGTATCATGTCAAATGAATATGTATCATGTGAATTATTCTAAGTTGTCAAGTGCTGGAAAAGTTGTTTCATTTTCACTAAAGTAATGTTGTCACAAATTGGTCAATGATCTTTGTCCCTCTTGACGAGGACGGTCTTTAAGGCAACCCGTTATCGAGAACAATACAAAGTTGACAACTTGAGCACTATGCTAGTTGTGATGTCCCTTTACTTGTCATTATTAGGCAAATCTTCAAATACTTATATATGTGTGAGATTTCTATGTATATGTGAAGTTTGAAATATATATGTATCATGTGAAATGAATATGTATCATGCGAATTATTCTAATTTCTCGTGAATTTTGAAATTTCTATTTTATTGATCGGTTTCTATATATATGTGAGATTTCTATGTATGTGTGAGATTTCTATGTATATGTGAAGTTTGAAATGTATATGTATCATGTCAAATGAATATGTATCATGTGAATTATTCTAAGTTGTCAAGTCTTTGGAAAAGTTGTTTCATTTTCACTAAAGTAATGTTGTCACAAATTGGTCAATGATCTTTGTCCCTACCGACGAGGACGGTCTTTAAGGCAACCCGTTATCGAGAACAATACAAAGTTGACAACTTGAGCACTATGCTAGTTGTGATGTCCCTTTACTTGTCATTATTAGGCAAATCTTCAAATACTTATGTATGTGTGAGATTTCTATGTATATGTGAAGTTTGAAATATATATGTATCATGTGAAATGAATATGTATCATGCTAATTATTCTAATTTCTCGTGAATTTTGAAATTTCTATTTTATTGATCAGTTTCTATGTATATGTGAGATTTCTATGTATGTGTGAGATTTCTATGTATATGTGAAGTTTGAAATGTATATGTATCATGTCAAATGAATATGTATCATGTGAATTATTCTAAGTTGTCAAGTCTTTGGAAAAGTTGTTTCATTTTCACTAAAGTAATGTTGTCACAAATTGACAACTTGAGCACTATGCTAGTTGTGATGTCCCTTTTACTTGTCATTATTAGGCAAATCTTCAAATACTTATGTATGTGTGAGATTTCTATGTATATGTGAAGTTTGAAATGTATATGTATCATGTCAAATGAATATGTATCATGTGAATTATTCTAAGTTCAGATTCATTATATCGAGAATTACAAACAAGAAAATTCGACAAGTTTAAAGATCTTAAACTTGTCCGAATTTTCTTTTTGTAACTCTCGATATATAATGAATTTGATCTAATAATTGTACAAAATAAAATGAAAAAATTCATATATTCTTAAGAATATATTTGCTTCTTAAAAATAATGAATCATTCTTATCCACACCGAGCCATGATTTTAAAAAAAGTACTGCAAGATCAATGAAGAAGAGGAGCGGAGGAAGCCATGGACAGATGAGGTAAGCCATGAAGACATCAACTAAGTCCATTTCATGGACTTAGCCTGTCTTCCTCATGGCTTTTCTTGCAATCCATACGCTTCGCTCACATCCATGCTTCATTGAACTTGAGGGCTTTTTTTTTTTAAATCATTTTAGTGTGGAATAAGAATGATTCATTATTTTTATTACAAATATATTCTGAGTATATATAAATTTTTTCATATTATTTTTTTCATTTCGAGATGTATATGTATCATTTTAAAGTTACATGTGCACATGTTTGTAGCATGAGGTCACAACATCGATCACTTGATTTCCATCGTATAAGTATACTTGTGCTGATTTACATTAGGAACATCTTGGTCGCATACCATCCTCTCTACCATCTCTTCCCTCACCGTCTTCCAAGTCGCTTTGAGTAGTACTATCGACTTTACATGAAATGTGATCTATTTTCGTTAATTTTCGGTGCTTCTTCTAGCCTAAGAAATGACGATTGACGAAGAAGAATTTATGAGAAGTTTGATTGCGGGAAGTGATGATCATGAGACGGCGAGCTGCACCCGCCACCGAGGCCAATGAGCTCGCACCGCCACCGAGGCCAATGAGGCAGCAGAGCACGATGAGGCCGCATGAGGTAACAATCAATCGATTCATGATTGTCGGTTCCACTACCATGCTAAGCCAACATCGACGACGCTCATGATTGTACCATGCTTTCAGATCGGTCAACCAGCAGCAATCACGCCACGAGGTCCAAGCAAGAAGAAGAAGGCAAGACATGTTATCACCGGTCGGCGAGACGGCCGACCTCTTGCACCCTCGGGCGCTTGGGCTGCTCAATTCGCATGCGGCGTGCGTTAGGGACCACGTGGCAATTAGCATAGCAAAATGGGATTAGGTCCTCAAGATACGAAGAACATGCTTTGGAACGATGTGAAGGAGACATTCACCTTCCCCAAGGGACCGAAGAGAAGGTGAAGAGTTACACTCTCAAGAAGATGGCGGTCGATTCCGACTTATAAAAAGAAGTCAACACGAGTATATCAAGAAGAATCGAACGCCAGACTTCAACAAGCACCCAAAGTTGCAAGATCATCGATATCGCTTGTGAGATACAAGACTCGGACGAAGGTCAAAGTTTGAGTGAGAAGAATAAGTCAATGCACTGAAGAAGAATTATCACCACCGACTCGGCCCGGTGGTTACCGCCATGCAATACCAAAATGGGAGAAGAGGGAACAGACACGCTAGCGAAGGGTATCGCACCAAGAATAACGGATTGGCCCGACAGAGCAAAACATTGGTTCTATGCTCACGTGGCGCCCTTGATGATAACGGCAATGTTGTGTTTGGGGAGGTGCTAAGAGATGTGGCTGAAGGCTTGTACACCCATCGAGGAGACTTCCGGGTAGCTTTGTGCCAAACAGGAGAACGACGAGCTAACAAGGGCCTTGCAAAATCCAGAGCACCACGGGCGTACACGCGTCGGCGTTGTCCGTGGAAGGTTGGTTTCATTGGGACAACGAGACCTATAGGAGTCGGGCGAGAGCAAGGCTCGGCAGACACAACAAAATTAGTGCGCTTGAAGAACGCTTGAATCAAACAAATGAGAGAATGCAAGAAGAGATCCAAGAGAGGTGCAATTAGCCTTGAGCCAACAATATGAGACAGGCCAAGAACCTCCAAGTAATCCAGACATCATCGGCCCCTCAATAAGTGCAAGCTGCGCTTCGGTGGGCGAAGCGGACTTGGACAAGTATCCGAGATTTACATCACACAGCGGACACCTTGTGAGCTGCATATCCAAGCGCGGAACCTTACCTTCAAGGCGGCCGATGGTATGGCTCACCCATTAGAGCCGGGGCAGCTTATCCATGGCCAACAGATACGGTTAGGATACTCCAAGGTCTCGGTGGAGGAGGTTCGCCCAGGTACGAGGACCTTGACCTCGAAATTCTGGAGGTGACGGGACTACGGGCTAGGAGAGGCAAGACACAATTTCATCTCGTGGCGTAAGCGGTACATAATTTTTCGAGATAACATGGACTTGTCCTCTCATGAAAGCCCGAGAAGAAACCCGTCTCCTCCCAAGAACACGTCGACTCCTACACCACCTCCTCGCATATAAGCCCGACAAGAAGCCCGTCTCCTACACCATCTCCTCGCACATATAAGCCCGAAAGAAGCCCGCTCCTCCCAAGAAGGCGCCGACTCCTACACCACCTCCCGCGCACATAAGCGCCACAAGAACCCGTCTCCTCCCAAGAAGGCGCCAACCAAGGAATGAAGCCAGCCGGCGGTAGCTCCCAAGAAGACGGGTCCTCCACCCAATCCAAGAAGTCGGCTGAACTTTCAAAGCGGTAGTATGATATGAACGATGAGGAGACCAAGAAGGTGGTAAAAGGAGAGGTAACTAAATTTCTTAGACCCAAGTCACCAAAGTGAAGAAGGTTCAACACGCACGTAAGAATTTTATAAAGGTTTAATGACTATTAAAAATTTGAAGGATAAAAAGAAATGCCTCGCCAATCAAACTACGAGCACATTGAGTAAGGAATGCCCCAAGAAGATGTCACCGAGGGAAGAGTAAGGAGATGCAACAATTCTTCGATGAAACGGCCTTACCGCAAATCAAATATTAGGCACGGAAAAGATTGAGGTTGCCCAAGTAAGATGGTCATTTAAAATGGGCGATCATTGGTCGAGTGAGGAGCCGCCTCAAATTAACGACAAAGATGCGGCAATTTCATGAATGGTACTTGGACGCGACCAAGCATGGTCTACAGATGTTCGCTGTCAAGTTTAAGGAACAAGATTTTTTTCGCGGTGAAGGTGAATTTGTTGTCGACTGGGACTACATATATGATCTATACCAGACAGACGCCTCAGCGTGAGCTTGATGGGTTCTTTGGACTCTGTAAGTGTCTTAATTATTTGCAAAAAACTATCGTGCACTTCCTTATACTATACTAACTTGCAAGCCTAACTAATTTCTTATGTAGCATGGAGATACAAAGATGCCGAAAGGATCGTATTTTCGACATAGGCTTCATGGACCCAGTAGTTATCAACAAGACAACCGTTAGAGACCACCCAAGCGAAAACAGAGAATAACATATTCAATGCGCTAATGGGTCAAAGATATAAGTCAAAGATATATCTAGCCTACTCATTTGAGTACGTGTTTTCGTACCACCTCATTCTACTCCTTTTTCATAACACGATGTTAGAACTAATTAGTTATCTACGTTGACACATCTATGTATAGTTTTCATCGATTCTTCTTATGATCGAGCTAGATCGTAGCTCGATCACAATTATGGACTCATAAAGGAGACCAGTTGAAAAGTATCAAAACTTTATCGACATGCTCGACCGGTATTAATTCTTGTTCCTTTTATTATCGTACTAGCTCTATTTCCTTCAATTTGAAACAAATTCTAATCATGTACATACAATTAAGAATCACATGTGTAGTGCATTCACACGGTTCCGTGCTAAAAACGTGGGATTCAAGGAGAAATTTGACATTGCAATTGCCTCTCATGCGTATATCATAATGCTAGCTTTTTAGTTAGTTAACTTAATTTCTTTGCATCCATTTCACGCTTTCAACTTTTTCCACCGCAGATCTTGACTCACCACGGGTAACAATTTATGCGGCTACTATGTATCTTGAAGTTTATGCACACCCAAACCGAGCCATGACCGCGATGCTAAAAGGCAACAAGGGGTGAGTAAATATAATTACTAGCTTTAATTGTGTATAGGTACTCCTTATATCTTGTACAAATTCAAGTATTGATTAGTTAATGACTTAACGATAGGTGCCTCAATATTTGGCGGAACAAGGTTCGAACTCTCGCGGCACGACAGTGAGAGCAATCCAAGAACAACTCGTCGGCTTTATTTACGATGAGGTTGTAAATCCAAAAGGCGAGTTTCACGAACCAAACTTTAACAGTGGGGCCCTTCGATAAGGACTAGTGAATCTGTCGTGGTAGACATCTACAAACTAGCAAGAGCGTCTGGCGTAAAAGATCCCGATGAATAGAAGGAAAAGAAATACTAAAGTTGTAATTAAAGTTGTGTACATATATAAAGTTGTGTACATATATAAAGTTGTGTACATATATATTGTAATACATTAGAAGAACAAATATGTGTACATATTTTAATACATTAGATGTAATTAAATTTATTAATGAATGTTCAAGGATTTAATTATCGTGCAAAGTGCATGATTGATTATACGTGCTTTTAATTAGTTGTGATTTAACACACACATATATATAATAGCTAATGGAGAAATAGACCTATATATATAAAACATTAGTACCGGTTGGAGAAACTAACCAGATCGATGAAACTGATCGATCTGGTTGGAGACACCAACCGCATCGATGAGGTCCTCGAGGGTTCCCAATGCGCCGCGTGTGAATTGAACCGCATCGATACTCCATCAAGATCGGGTGAGTGAACCGGATCGATGCCCTTGAGCATCGAGCCCCGATATTCTATCTTAGGTTCAAAACCGGTACTAAAGGCAGTTTTGGACCGGGACTAAATGCCCTTTCCGTAGTAGTGGCTTATGGTGGAAACATACATACGGTTGTATTTCTTATACAATTGTAACAACTAATATCTATACATATTTAATCCGTATTGTTTTAATCTAGATCCATCGTAATCCATAGTGTAGATCTCTCTTTTTTTCTATAATTAATATGGTGATTTCTAGCCATTAAAAACAAACATAGTCGCTTCTTCTTTCTATCGATCTAATGATATGCGATCACGCGTTCAACTTTTGTATTATCTGGTTAATCACTTATCAATTTAGTGTCTTACGGTAATATAGAAAAACGTGTTTTACTGGGTCCACAGCCAATTGAACCTAACAGATACCCACCATACTATGAGCCGATTCCACCTAGGAATCCAGCCCTGCACAAGGTGGTAACCTATTCAGAGCCTTTTGTCTCATTACTGGAGCCGCCGGTTAAAAGGAGCGATGGGTATGATCAATTCTCTCAACATCCATCGGCTCAATTTAGTCGACAGCCCGAGTTTGTACTCGGGGGGCAGAATGCCAATTACAATCATAGTTGGCAAGGTCCTAACATCCCGGCAGCCAATAATGTCAATTGGGCTGACAAGATCTTTGCCGTATTGAGGGATCAATTCGGCATACAACCAAAGGGCAAAGTCATCGGTATAGAAAGCCGTATCCTGATTATATAGATCGCACGCCATATCTGAACAATTTTGAAGTTCATGACTTTGCCAAGTTTTCAAAGGATGATTCAGTCACAACATTAGAACATGTTGGACACTTTATCGCTCAATGCGGTGAAGCAGCAGCTCAATCAGATGAATTAAAAATTAGATTGCTCCCATTATCATTATCAGCAGTTACTTTTACTTGGTTTATTAGTCTACCTCCAAATTCAGTTCATTTTTGGAACGATTTGGAAAGTTGATTCCATAAGTACTTTTCTCTGGTAGTTTGAAACTTAGGATTTTTTATCTAAGCTTCATCCGCCAGAAATTCAGGAAATCGGTAACGGATTACATTAAAAGATTTAGAAAAGTTAGAAATTGGTGCTTTAGCATCACGCTACCTGACAATCAACAAGCTGACTTAACTTTCTAGGGGTTAATTCCCCCACTCAAGGAGAAGTTTGGCGGGCAAGAATTCACAGATTTGAGTCACTTGCTTCATCGTGTGTCGACTTCAGAAAGCTGATATCCTGATAACAGAGGATTCGGAGACAAATTAAAAGTAAATGGTAATAATAAGGAGAAGGACAAGGCCAAAGTTAACATGGTCAAGTACTGTTCAAGTGAGTCTTCAAAAGACGATGAAGCAAAGAAACATAGCCGAATGGGTCAAAGGGTCTAGGAAGTCTTTGGTCTGTTCTTGGCTTAAGCCAACAAAAAATAAATTAGAAGTAAAATATGTGTTTAATGTGTCCAAACGTGATCATATTTTTGATTTATTGCTGCAAGAAAAAGTTAAACGATTACCTGTGGGGCACGTTATACCGTCAACTGATGAGAGTGGCACCATTCTTTTTCTCACAACACTAATGATTGCAATATTTTTCGTTAACAGATACAGTTGGCTATCGAAGATGATCGGCTAAAATTTATGGATGAGCTGACCATGCAGGTAGACGTTGACCCTTTTCCCATAAATATGGTGCAGTGTCCACACAAGAGAAAAGAGATGATGTATGATGAAGAACTGAAGCGGGCTTGACGTGTTGGCATTCAACCAGTCTCGAGTGGCGAGAAGACCCTAAAAATTATGATCAGTTTGTTACAGATAGCAGCCAATCATGAAAGTAAAAATTCAAGAACTGTCAAGCCTAAAGGAGATCTGCAAGTTGGCAAATGGTACAAGATGGAGAGGTCACCACCACGTCGGCCAATAAATAGGCCGAAGCCAAATTTCTCACACTATTGGAGAAGTATGAGAAGATGAGCAACAGGCCATGTTATCCTACATGTCGGCCAGATAATTTGTATTGGTTAGAGAACCTGGAGAGGGCTCATCAACGATGCCTCTTCTGGCAGTTCTGTTTGGAAAGGAGAGTAGCCCTGCCATCCATGCGTACTTGCCCGATGGAACACTACCCTCAAGATGATTGGCCTAGGAGATTGGCTAAAGACAGATTATCTAGGCCAGGATCAGGTTGTCACAGTGGAATACGTAATAAGCCAATTCATGATAGGCTTTTTGTGCCAAGTTAGGCCAAGACAGAAAAATATAACTTTACAGCTCAGGAAAACCTGGTTGGCAAAATACGCAAGCCGATTGAACCTAAGCCAAGATGGTGCCCTCTAGTCTTAGCCGATCCCAATGTAGGCGGTTGCAAAGGCTTAGGACCCAGGAGATCAGAGAGGCCGAACAAGAGAAATAGAGGGATCAGGTGTTCAATGAGCTTTGGTCGATCAAGATCGTTAAAAAGGAGTGGAGGAAGAAGAAGCCAGTCGAAGACGAGTTGGACTCAGCCGATGACTTAGACTCTCCGATGATTCAAGATGACTCCCGTCCTATGGACATCAACGTGGTTTTCACTCTGTCAGCCGAGTTCAAGACAAAGACAGAATCAGCTACAGAAATTTTTGCCCAGTTGTGTTTGGGGGCTCAGGAGGCTATCTTCGAGAAGCCTCAAGTTGCTCATTGAAATATGAAGCCGTTGTACTTAAAGATGCACATTAATGGCTAGCCGATCTCGAGGATGCTTGTGGATGGGGGAGCCACTGTTAACCTGATGCCATACACCACCTGTAAAAAGCTGGGTAAGTCCGATGAAGACTTGATTAAAACTAATATGGTTTTAAATGATTTCACAGGTGATCCCACCGAAGCTAAGGGCATCGTGGTAATAGAATTGACTGTCAGCAACAAAATATTGTCTACTGCTTTATTTGTAGTTGATGCTAAAGGAAACTACAGAGTACTGCTCAGACAGGACTGGATACATGCAAATTGTTGTGTCCCATCGACTATGCACTAATTGCTTTTCTAGTGGAACGGGATGAAGTCGAGGTTGTCACAGCTGATATGTTGGCCCATATTGTTATGGCCAGTTTAGATGTGAATTGGCACAATGAGGAAGCCGAGGGCATATCGGACAAGGTGCTGGACAATTGTGATTTTATCTGCATTAGTAAAATGGGACTTATGCCGATCAATGTCAAGCCTAGCACGTTTGATCGGACAAGTGAAGTGTTGCGCCGATGGGGTCCAAACAAGCGATGAAGGCCCTCAAGACAAAATGCAAAGCTATCGGCAGATGACAGATAGCTATGAGGCCATCGAGGATTTCTAAGAAATTGAAAGATTAGGCCAAGGATTAACATTGACCGATTTGCTTGAAGAAGTCGACATAGGAGATAGTGATAGGAAAAGACCTACTTTTATTAGTGCAAGATTAGATATAGTATATAAGGAAAAGTTGGTCAAAATCCTTAGGGATTATAACGATTGTTTTGCTTGGGAATACTAGAAGATGCCCGCTTAAGCTGACAGCTTGTTGAACATCGGCTACCTATAAAGCCAGGGTATCGGCCGTTTAAACAATACCCTCGAAGGTTCAATCAGGCTTTGTACAACATTATAAAGGAAGAAATAGAGTGATTGTTGGAGGCCAAATTTATCAGGCCTTGCCGATATGCTGAATGAATTTCCAATATTGTTCCTGTTATGAAGAAAAATGGTAAACTCAGGGTGTGTGTCGACTTTAGAGATTTGAATAAAACTATACCAAAAGATGAATATCCGATGCCAATAGCCGATATGCTTATCGATGTTGCATCAGGAAATAAGATTATTAGCTTTCTTGATGGAAATATTGGATATAATTAGATATTTATGGTAGAAGCCAATACACCAAAAACTGCCTTCAGATGCCCTAGTGCTATAGGGTTATTTGAGTGGACAATGATGATGTTCAGCTTAAAGAATGCTGGTGCAACCTATCATCGGGCTATGAATTTAATCTTTTATGATTTGATTGACCATATTGTTGAAATCTACATTGATGATGTTGTTGTAAAGTCCAAAGATGATTTGCAGCATTTAGCCGATTTAGAGATACTCTTTAAGAATAAAAAGGCGCACATCCTAAAAATGAATCCTTTCAAGTGTGCATTTGGCGTGTTGACTGGACAATTTTTAGGTTTTATGGTCCATGAAAGGGGAATTGAAGTTAATGAAGAAAGAGTTAAGGCTATATTGAAAACAAAGCCGCCGACGTGCAAAAATGAGTTGCAAAAGTTGATCGACAAAATCAATTATTTACGGCGGTTCATCTCAAATCTTTTAGGCCGTATCCGCACATTTACTCCATTGTTAAAGTTGAAGGATAATCAAGAGTTTGTTTGGGGAGCCGATCAATAGAAAGCTTTTAATGATATTAAAGAGTATTTGACCAATCCTCCAATATTGGCCGCACCATGAATGGGGATTCCATTCAAGCTATAAATATCGACTGAGGAGGAAACTATCAGAGTAGTTTTGGCACAAGAAGTTGATGGCAAGGGAAGGGTAATCTTTTATTTAAGCCGATGATTGTTGGACACCGAAATCAGGTATCCATTTGTAGAGAAACTTTGCTTATCTTTCATATTTTGCCTGTACAAAATTAAGGTACTATATTTTAGCATCGGCTTGTAAGGTGGTCTGGAAAACCGATGTTATAAAATCTATGCTGTTAGCTCCAATTTTGTGAGGTCTACTTGGTAAATGGGCTTATGCATTGATTGAGTTAGACCTATCATATGAATCAGCCAAGGTTGTTAAAGGACAGGTTATAGCCAATTTGATAATAGGACACGAAACTACTGCCAATCTAGTTTCCATCGAATTTTTTATTGTTCTAGCCGAACGTGAAAAAATAATTACGTTTTTAGCCGCTGTGTCGGTAGAATTGCAAAATTAGACTCTAAATAGTAAATTTTCGCGGATACATTCCGTAGAATAATTTTAAAAAAAATTTTAAACGATTTCCCGCGGATCCATTCCGCAGAATTATTTTTTATTATTTTTTTCGCCGAATTCCTGCGGTTTTTTTTATTTTTTTTAATTCTCCGTGGACTGGATCAGCGGAATATATATTTTTTTAATTCTCCGCGGACTAGATCAGCGGAATATATATTTTTTTAATTCTCCGCGGACTGGATCAGCGGAATAATTTTTTTAATTCTTCGGACTGCATCAGCAGTTTTTTTTTAATTTTGGTTTTTTTGTGTGGTTTTTATTTGTCGACGGTTTTTTTATTGTTTTTATTTGTGGACAGTTTTTTTTCACTCTAACGGGAGGAAAGTTTTTTTATTTTTCGGCGACGCGTGGCGGGTGAGAGGAATTTTGGACTGTTCTAGCCGATTGGGAAGAAAAAATTATGGTTTTAGCCGATGCGTAGATAGAATTACAGAAGTAGCTCATAAACAGTAAAATTCAGCGTAGCCAATCCTTGGAATATTTTTTATTAATTTTTTAAATGATTTCCCACGGATTCCAGGAAATCTGCGCGCATAGTGCAGGGAAAAAAAAGCGCGCATGGAATTCATGTGTTCAAAATTTTTTAACGTTTTTACTCAATCGTCATGAAAATTAAATTTCGTTCTCAAACTGCTTGACCGATTGCAGCGGACTTAAACTCACGAATAGTCGAATAAAATATAGATTTAAAAATTATATGTACAGCAAAATACGACTAATTTTCTTAAGATAATTTAACGTTTTCTCTGGCGCACCTTAATTTTTCTCCTCCGGCCATTTTTTTCTTCCACGCGTGCCTTTTTTTCCCTGCACTGTGCACGCAGATTTCCTGGAATCCACAGGAAATCATTTAAAAAATTAATAAAAAATATTCTGCGGATTGGCTACACTGAATTTCACTATTTATGAGCTACTTCTGTAATTCTATCTACGCATCGGCTAAAACCGTAATTTTTTCTCCCCAATCGGCTAGAACAGTACAAAATTCCTCCCACCCGCCACGCGTCGCCGAAAAATAAAAAAACTTTCCTCCCGTCAGAGTGGAAAAAAACCATCCACAAATAAAAACAATAAAAAAAACCGTCGACAAATAAAAACCGCGGAAAAAACCGAGCAAAAAAAACAAAATTAAAAAAAATAAGAAAAAATCCGCTGATGCAGTCCGCGGAGACTAGAGTTAAAAAATTAAAAAAATATTCCGCTGATCCAGTCCACGGAGAATTAAAAAAAATAAAATATATATATATTCCGCGGAGAATTTAAAAAAATTTTAAAAAATTTCCGCAGTTCCAATCCGCGGGAATTCGGTGGAAAAAATAATTCCGCGGAATGGATCCGCAGGAAATCATTTAAAAATTTTTAAAAAATTATTCCGCGGAATGGATCCGCGGAAATTTACTGTTTAGAGGCTAATTTTGCAATTCTATCGACGCAGCGTCTAAAAATGTAATTATTTTTTCACGTTAGGCTAGAACAGTAAAAAATTCGTTTCCATCACCCCTTGGCAGTTGTATATTGATGGATCGGAGTGTCGAGAGAGTGATGGCATTGGTATAGTACTCATCTCGCTTAAGGGACATAACTTTGAGTTTGCATTCTGGCTAAGTAGCCGATGTTCTAACAATCAGGTAGAGTATGAAGAATTACTCAAAAGGCCAACTGTTGCTAGAAAATATCGGAGTAGATGCTGTTGTGGTCTATGGTGATTCTTTATTGATTGTGCAGCAAGTCAAGGGAGAATACCAATGTCATGATGAAACACTGTTTAAATACTTAAAACAATGCCTTGATACAATCAGCTCATTCACATCATTTTCCATTGGCCATATTCCCCGAGAAATGAATGATAGAGCTAACTTGTTGGCTCAGCAAGCATTAGGCTATAAGGATTTTGGTCGATCTCAAGTACCTGAGCCGATTGAGAAAGTGGTAATGTGCGCTGACGCTGTCGACTAGAGGACAAGAATAAAGGATTACTTAAATGATCCATCCAAGCCGACATAATTCAAAGTTAGGCAACATGCTCTGAAGTATGTTGTCCTGGATGGGCTGTTATACTTTCGGACATTAGAGGGTTTGCATCTGAGATGCCTTGGAGCTGATGAAGCTAGAGTGAAGATGGGAAAAGTACATGAAGGTATTTGTGGATCTCATCAATCGGTTTACAAGATGAAGTGGATGCTTAGACGCACAGGATATTTTTGGTGACGACGCTGTTGGAGGATTGTTTCTAATATTATAAAGGGTACCAAACTTGTTAGAAATTTGGCAACATATAGTTGGCCCCATCATCGACTTTGCATTCGATTATCAAGACATGGCCGTTCAGAGGATGGGGAATAGATGTAATTAGCCAAATATTTTCTTCTTCAAGCAAAGACCATAAATTCATTTTGGCCACGGCCGATTATTTCTCTAAGTAGGTTGAGGCTATACCCCTCAAAAAGGTTACAAGTGTTGAAGCTATCAGATTTGTTAATAAACATATTATTCATCGGTTTGGAATCCCACAAACCATTACAATCGATCAAGGCATCGTATTCATGTCCGATGAATTTCAACATTTTGCTAAAAGTTTGGTATTAAGTTGTTGAATTCGTCGCCTTATTATGCTCAGGCTAACGGACAATCCGAGTCGTCCAATAAGATATGATCAAGTTGGTTAAAAGGAAGATCAACAAAAAACCAAGGAATTGGCACTCAACACTGTTAGAGTCCTTATAGGTCTATCGGCTAGCGTATCATGGATCAATGAAGCAATCGCCTTATCAGTTAGTTTATGGTCAAGAAGCCGTTTTGCCTGTGAAAATTAATATTGATTCTATAGAGTGGCTAGACAAAATGGTTTGTTGGCCTAGGATTACAAGGACTTAATCATTGATAATTTAGATGATTTGGTAGAGTTATGTTTGTACACATTATATGAGCTTAAGAGGAACAAGATGAGAGTTGCTAGGTGTCGACGATTGGGATCGTCGGACCGTAATTGAGTAATGGGGGTTAGTGTGAACGAGGGACCCAAAAATGAGCTTCGCTCATCAAGGAGATAGGTTCGTCGTTTCGTTGGTCGAGGGAAAGAGAAAAACGAGCCAGACACAGGGGATTATACTGGTTCGAGCCCCTATGAAGGTAAAAGCTCTACTCCAGTCTTGCCCTGAGGCAGGGATTTTTGCTATGCTTGAGTATAAGTGTTTGCTCTACAGCTCGAGCTCTAGTGAATTCTACGCTTGTGGTGTCTACTACCTTGTTTCTTGAGTTGCTTGCTTGTTCCCCTAGCGTATTCGCCTCAAGTGGCTTTATACCTCTTTCGGTCGTTACCAGAAACGGCCGGGAGAGATTCCCGGAGTCGTGGCTTGATGGCACTGAAGGTGGGTTGTAACTGTCCCGAATCTGATACCCACGTCTGACTTAACTCTGGCATTTAAGTCTTGGTAACTGTCGAGTAAGCGCACGTCCTGGAACCTGGGATAAACTCCCCCGAGCGGGAGTCGAATACTCGCCCCTAAGGTCGAGGTCATGCGGGAGTTGAATCCTTGCCCCCAAGCTCGAGGTTGTGCGGGAACCGCGCAGCCTAGATCGTGGTCAGAGACTTTGTAGCTCAACCCCGAGCTAGGGGCCCCGTTGACTACGCATTGACCAGTCAGAGATTCCTTAGTCCCCGACAGCTAGCCCCCGAGGCTCAAGGTCATGTCAGGCACTTGGGATGACCTCGAACCTCACGATATGGACAAAGGGGACGGTCTTCTGGTCGCCTCGAGCTCAAGGTCGAGAACGGGCAGAGACCAATGAAAAGGTTCCAGCATTGCTACACCTGGCACCCCTTAGACTTCAGAATCTTGGTACGGACATGATCGAGCAGCGGAACCGCCTATAACACCTCGATCCTGCCGCTCAATCCTTAATTACGCCTGCCGAATCGCCATCGGCATGCCTTTTGAGATGCCTTAGTCTTCAACCGGCAACGAACAGAGCTTATAAAACCCAAGCCAACAGCGACTTCGGAAAACTCTCGACCTTCACACAATCTTCGTCTCCCAACCTTCTGCTCATGCCACCTCTTCTTCCTCCGACCGAACATCAAGCGACCGTCATGGCCAAGGTCGGAAAGAGTTCCTTATAGATGACGAGAATGAAGGAGCTTGAAAGCCTGGGGTTGCTGGACCCAGTGACATGGCGACTACTGGGCGGAGAGACCGAGCCGTTGCCACGGGACGACGAGCTCATCAACACTGAGCATTACATGCTCTTTGGCCTACGGATGCCGGAGAGTGACTTCATGGCAGCAGTTCTCACCCAATGCGAGATTGAACTCATCAATCTGGTGCCAAATTCTATCCTCCTCCTTTCCATCTTCTCCGAGCTGTGCGAGGGGTTCCTTGGGATCCTTCCCTCCCCCTCTCTTTTCTTCCGATTCATTTTCTTGTTCCGCACCGGGAAGGACCCCGTGGTTGGATGCTTCTACTTTTGGCTGCGGGCAGGGCTTCCTTGGTCCTTCCCCCAAATCCGCTCTTGGGACTCCCTTGGCCCGTGGACCGAGCGGTGGTTATACTTGAAGAGGGGTGAAGACGGCGCGCTAGCGTATGATGAAACCCCCATCACCGGCAAGAGGCAGTCCCCAGAGGCGAACGACCTGGAGGTCGACCAAGAGGCCATCGCCGCCATCCATAATTGTGCTACGCGCGGCCTCACCGGGCAAGCCATCACCAACGACTTCTTGTGGGGCCGAGTGTTCCCTCTGCGAAAGAGGGTGCACCCGTTCTTCGAGATCAAAGGCCGCAACGACCTCACTCGGGAGGGTACATCTGGTAATTCTTCCTGTTCCGAAGCTTGCTCGAGTTCGATCTTTGGACTTCTCTTACGACTTTGTCTTTCCAGCAGCGCCGAAGGAATCCTGGATCGCGGCCAGGATGACCGAGATGTTCGGGAAGGCAGCGCACAACTACACCATCGACGACCCTGTCCCGAAGAACATGCTACGCCGGAGCGCCGAGGTAAATCAATTCGGGTCAAGTCTTAGCTTGTGTATGCTCAGGGCTTTTCCTGACCTTTAGATGTGCCCGCAAGACAACCAAGAGTTGTTTTAGACGGCGAAGAGGATGCTACCACTGCCGGGTGCGAACAAGGGCAAGAAGGCGAGCAAGAGTCCACTCTCGGACGGAGTAGGTGGCAGGGATTCGAAGAAACAACACGTCGAATGGGGCGACCGCACAATGGTAAGCTTTCCCATGGACGAGCCCCCAAATTATTGTTCGTGCTTCTTCGTTTTCTAACATGCCCTTCTTCTGCAACAGCAAAGTGCTACGGCCGCCACCAGGACTTTAAGTCCTCAAGTGACCCAAGGGCCCTGACCACAGGGCCCTAGGTCTTCTACGACGGGAGACCTGGAGCCACCGCAGGCTCTGATGTCTCTAACTCAAGGCACCAGAAAGAGGGATGCCTCTTCATCCTCAGGGCGCCGAGGTCCTCGCCAGCCCCCTGCGAAGCGGAGGCTATTGACTCAGATACGCCATCATCTCCTCAATTGCACGATTTCCCTTCCGCCTTTAGCTTAGTAGTTTTTCCTTGTCGCAGACTCTAAGTGCTTGAGCTCAACCCTTGCCCATCCTAACCCTGGCTGTTGTCCAGGGTGAGTCCGAATCCAAGGAGGAGGAGGAAGCCTCCTACGAGCTGGTGCCTCATCGGCATGCGGGCCAGAGCCACGCCCCATGGGCCCACAAAGTTGGGTTGTGGCTGGCGAATCGAGCAAGGGCTTGACTACTCGGTTGAGGATGAGACTTTGCCCGATCGATGAAGACGACGCCGATGACGCCGTGGCCACTGAAGCTTACGCTAACTTGGCCAAGGCTGCTGCAGAGGATGATGCCCAGGATGCCTCGGCCACTGCGGCTAAGGCCACTCAAGCCATGCCTGTTGTGGTCGTCCCGACCACCGCGATCGAGGCGAAACCGGCCGTCGAGGTTGACCGCGTTTTGGCTGGGGCCAGCGTGGAAGGTCGTGTCAAGACGGACCAAGACCTCCTGGGAGAGTGTCGTGCCCTGAATTTGCAAATCCGGACACTCTGTGTATTCTGCACTAGTCCAGGATCGCGTTAGTGCACACAGGCTAAACAGGGTTAAAGTACCACAATATACACAGCGGAATAAGTACTTCAATCATGTATATAAACGAGTTGTACAACCTTATGGTCCCTTACAATAGTTTGCCACGCAGGGCTTACAATAATCAGAGTAAATAGTTCAACAGCGGAAATTAAACGTCATGGTGATCCATCTTCGCCACAGGTGCCTTGACGGAGGCTTGCTCCCTAGTTCTCTGTCTCTTCGACGAACTCCTCCTCATACGCAGGCGTTATCTCCTCTTCTGGTAAATTTTTCCTGCAAGGGTGAGTACACACCGTACTCAACAAGTCATGCACAGAATGCAGTTCTATTACTACATACATGGCTTGTTACAAAGGAATGGTTCAACTGGCTGATTTGCATTTCATCAATATTTTAAACTATTATTGGTTTAGATTGAAAGCTTCAAAACTCTATAAATATATTATACTTCTCAAGTTGTTTTTCCACATAATTTTAGACACACGGTCCCTAATCAACTTTCATCATTGACCCTGGCACACAACCTTCCACCCCATTTTATTTTCAAAACACTACCCCTTGACTGTAATCCCCGAGCATTGTCCAATACCGTGGACTCGGCTATTCGAACAATTTTAACACTCTGCAGAGGTTGTACACTTTACCCACAAGATACAGTCATACACCACAAAGGCGATTGACCGTAACAAAGCTTTTCAGAGACTTCCATCTCCACCTAGGAACCTCTCCGGGTTGCCTTCACTATCACTTTCCTCACTTAGAGCCAAAGTATAGGACCGACAAACACCGTTGGGCCCGTACCAAGCCAGTAGCATTGCATGCTCCCCATCTGATTACCCCGTGTAACCGCCACCCCGAGGTTTCCAAGGTAAGACATCAGAATCCTACTAAACTAGGTCTTCCCATTCAAACATGTGGTTGTACGAGAGACTCAGGTCAAAGGCTTGCAAGGTAAGGTCCTTAACTGACCAAGGCAAGACATCCTTCTCTCAAAATTTGGCACACAACCCTCACATCACTCAGCCCCCCAAATGCCACACAGGCCCACCTGGCGCGAAGCCTCGGTCCACTTGCCTCAGTCTAAATCAACATCCATCCCAATTTACTTAACTGTGCAACACAAGCCCGTAATCATCCTTCATGTAGAACCACACAGGTCTCTACACTCCAACATCATTACCAACAACATTACACCTTTTACCAAAATGCATTCACTATTTCTTTAGTCAATATTGCTTTTGTATTCAAAAGACTATTCACGATATTTGCAAAGCTAAGCAACTATTCACGGTCTAGCCTCCCGTTTTGGCATGTCATTATAACCAACTAGTATTGTCCACTCAGGTTATCAAAGGAATCATGGCATATGAATATTAATAACAAGGTGGCAATGACAATTAGGTTGATTAGCTAATTCACCCAAAATATTTAAATCCATTTTTAGTTGAATTAGCATGCATAGTTTAAAACAAAATACGTTTTCAAAACTTAGGAGCAACATGGTCAAAGCACAACTTGCCTTTAAAGAGTTGCTGATTCTGATCCGAAGCTAGGTCTTGCTTTGAAAATCCTCCCTCGAAACTCTCCGGCAAATCAACGTCTAATCAGAATCAATATACACACAATAAATATAATTTACAGAGAGCTAGATCAACTCTAAAAATTCCATAAAATTTACCAATAAATAGATCTTGATTTTACAAATTTTTAGAAATTGGAATCACTCAAATCGGAGTTAAAACGCAAAAGTTATAGTCATTTGAAGTTTAAAAATAAATTAAAAAGAATAAACCGAATTTCTTGATTTATTTTTATACGGAAAATTCGGAATTATGACGTCAGCACCGAAACTATTTTCCACCGATTTATTTTTCTAAAAGAAATCGGATTATTACGTCAGCATGACGTCACTGCTGACGTCATCATCTACTGTGCCATGACTGACATGTGGGTCTCCCTGATGACGTCAGCATGACACGTGACACAATCTGGCCGTGACACGTGTTGACACATTATCAACCGAGAGGTTGATCTAATCTCGACCGTCCGATTCAAAATGGATGGCCACGATTGACGCGACGCTTCGGTTCGGATTACTGCGGTGCTAACACGTGGCACAATCTCGTTGCGACACGTGGCGATGAACTATCAACCGAAAGCTCGATCGAATCTCATCCATCCGATTTAAAATGAACAGCTAGGGTCAAAACAACGCTTCGGTTTTAATCTGACACGTGTCCTCACCGTGACCATCGGATCACGATCGGACGGCTGGAATCGGATCGGGCGACATCAACCGAGGCAGCGGCACTGACCCCTCGGTTTCCGTGCGACACGCGTCGACTCGGGATTGGCCCGGCACGCGACGCAATCTACACCGTCCATTCAAATTCCTACGGTCTAGATTAAATCTGATTTACGCATCATGCACGGCTACATGGCTTTCTAGATGCGCGACGCGTGGGCGAATCTAAGCCGTTCACTTCGGAATCCGACGGTTAAGATTAAACACAGCTATGAGCACACGTGGGCAGTCCCGATTCGGTCACGTGGCGCTATCCTAACCGCACATCCACAAATCTACGGTCTAAAGTGATTCAATCTTACGCTACCCATGTAAATCTAACGGCCGTGATTAAAGATTCTACGTGGCATGTTATGAGCTATTCGATCAAAATCTAACGATCGGTGTTTGAAGATGAGACTTATTGTTTCAGAGTAGACGTGGCGCAATCGTAGTCGTTTGGCGATGATCGGACGGTTGTTGAAGCTCGGATCGACGGTGATGTCGCGGCGGCGTTGTCCGTGCCAGAGAGGAAGAAGACGACCAAAGCGACGGCGTTCCAGAGCAGCTCCGGTGAGATGAAGTAGCTCCACCGACGCGGCACGGTGCGAGGATTACTCCGGTGGTCACGACGACGGTGGAGAGTCATCGAGAGGGCGCAAACAGCGGCGGAATAGCTACGGAACTACGGCGAGTGCGTGCGGGCTCTACGGTGATCCTCGAGGGGCGTGAAAAGTCTCGAGACGCGAAAGGGAGTGATTTATACACTGCGCCGGTTAGTGAAGCGAAAGAGGTAGCACACCGGCGTTAACGACGCTCGGATTCCTCGGCGGTAACGCACGGTGGCGGCGCTTCCATTCCTGCAGACGAAGCGACGTGGATGCATCCGGCGCGTACACGCGGCGACGATCCGACGGCGCGGGGCGGCGAATCGGCATGGGCGATTGTCAGCCGTGCGATGCGGATCGGACGGTCGGCATTCGGTGGCTTTAGGGTTTTCGACCGAGCGGGCCGATGTAAATAAGACAATAATGGGCTCGACCACATCGCTTTATTGGTTTTTCTTTAAGTTTTCCAATTAAAATAATTCCAGAAATTTAAGTAAATCATTTGAAGCATTTAAAATATCAGAAAAATTCTAGAAAATATTTTAGAGCATTTTGAACTCAAATAAAATATTTCCATTTATATTTTGTTGAAACTTTCATTATTAAATTAATTTCCAAAGAAAAGGTTAAATTCCAAAAATTGCAAATAAATCCAAATAAATTCCAAAAATTCTCAAAAATTCAACATAATTTATGAAATTTAAAAATGGCCAAATTTTGGGATGTTACAGAGAGGGAGCTGGAGATGCTCCGACCATGGAGGTCGAGGCCGATACGGTTGTCAGAACCGAGCCCGAGAGTAGGTCGAGCCCTCCGGGAGAGGAAGCCCGAGACGGGGTCGCCGCCGGCGGAGTGCCTGAAGATCTTCGCCAAAGCAACCCAGCAGTGGCAGAGGGTAGCACCGCGCTCAGGACGTCAGGCAGCAGGCCCGTTGAACCTCACCGCGCACACTTCGAGGGCTGGCTTAGCTAGGTATGAAGCTTCCTCCTGCTTGTGTCAAATCTTAGTTCGAGTCTTTTTTGACAAAGACTATGTTTCTTCCGAATTCCACAGGCCATCGCACACGTCGCCCAAGGGCTGCAAGGTCTTCAGACGCATGCCGATCCACTGAAGATCTTTCTTGACTTGGTGGAAGAGCGAGAGAAGCAGCGGTTCAGGCTCATAGAGACCTTGGCGATCGAGCAAGAGGAGGCCGGGCGCAAGATGGCGGCCCACTTTGCTGAGCTTGCCGCCCTCCACCAGATGATAAAGACGCTCGAGGCCAGCCACGCATCCGAACTCGACCAGGCTATCAACAACGAGTGCGACCATGCACATAAGGCCGTGGAGGAGGAGCGCGCGAGGTTGGCCAGAGCGATCGAAGTTGAACGAGCCAAGGCGGAGGAGATGATGAAAGCAACCGCGGATCAGGCGGCCGTCCCAACGAAGGCCTCCACTGAGCTCGAGGCTAAAGTTACCAAGCTCGAGGAGAAGCTAGGGCGGGCGACCAAGACGGCGAAGAGCGCCTGCCCAACTCCAGGATGAATGAAGCCGCACCGCTGACGCCGCAACCGAAGCTCCTCGTCTCCAAAGCGAACTGTCGGCTTTAAGGGCTAAGGTTGTTGAGCTCGAGCAAGAAAAACTTGCCAGCGACATGGCCGACCTGTAGTTAGGGTTAGACTTGACAACTTATAAATAGAAGGCAGTAAGATAAAGATTAATGAAAGAAAGTCATTTTGACGAAATGAACTTGCGTCTCTGTTTGTTCCCTTTATTTTTTTTATACTTAGCCTTTTTTTGAGGTAGTGTACCCTCATCCAGCCCCCGTTGGGACCAAGGTCGAGCGACACTGGCCTTGGGTGCAAGTTTAGAAACTTGCAAAATCCATGACCTGCAAGGTCGAGAAAAAATCCACAGGGGGAACTGCTAAGCACAACACAGGTATATGAGAAGAGATTTAGCCTCAAAAGTGTTAAGGTTGTTTCTGGATTAGATTCTTGAATCACGACCTCGATTCGTGCTTGCTCGACAGTTCTAAATGTGGAGTTAGTTCGAACCCTAGCGCAGAGGGAGCTGGGGTGCGAAGAGATTCGGTTTACAGGTAGCTCGACCCCTAGGGGTGAATTTTAAGCTTGCAACACTTGAGTCAAGATCTAAAGCACTTATACGCAAGTCGGATTTAGAAAGAATCTCAGATTCAAATTCAGTATGAAACATGAAAGAAAGCAAGAAAGAAAGAAAACAGAGACCAACATAGCCAGTGAATAATAAACTTTATTGAAGTTTAAGACAAAGGCGTTACACATAAAATTTACGAAGTTGATCAATGTTTCACGAGCTCGAGAGCTCTCTGCCATCGGGCATCGCTAGCCGGTAAGCCCCCGTGTGATTTGTTGAAACAACTCTATAGGGGCCCTCCCACCGTGGGGATAACTTGTTGGTGTTGGACGAGCCCTGAATTCGTCTTAGGGCTAGGTCCCCAACAAGGAGCTCCCTAGGTCGTACCGATCGAGACGCATGTTTGCGAAGAGCTTGCAGGTAATGCGCTGATCGTAGCAGTGCACGACATCTTACTTATTTTGCCAGGGTAAGGTCAAGAGACCGTTCTTGCTCAAAGTCAACCTGGTCGACCAGGCTGACCCTAACAGAGCCTAGCGTGACCTCCGTAGGTAGGACGGATTCGGTACCGAATATAAGACGGAAGGGTGTGGACCCTGTTGGTCAGCTGACCGTGGTACGAATAGACCATAAGACGGTGGGAAGCTCGTCCACCCAGGTCTTGCCGTGTCGTTCGAGCTCATTTGATACTCATTTCTTGACGCCTTGAACGATCTGTCCGTTGGCGCGTTCTACTGCTCCATTGCTTTGCGGATGGCTTACCGAAGCATAACATACTTTGGTGCCAATGTCTTCGCAATATTCCTAGAACAGTTCACTGGTAAACTATGTTCCATTGTCAGTAATAATTCTGCATAGAACTCTATACCTGGTGATCCCGAACAAGCGAAAAAACTTGATAGCCACACGAGCCGTGATGGTCGAAATGGGTTTGGCCACGATCCACTTGGTGAAGGTGTCAATGGCGATGAACAAGAACTTCTTCCTGCCTACCGCTTGAGGGAAGGGGCCGAGGATGTCCAGCCCCCAGGTCGAGAAAGGCCAAGCGAGCGGGATGGTCTGGAGTGCATATGTAGGTTGGTGCGACTTTCGAGCATGGAATTGGCAGGCTCGACAGGCACGGACGATGTCGTTAGCATCCTGAAGCACCGTTGGCCAATAGAACCCCATGCGGAAGGCCTTTCCGACCATTGTCTTGAAAGAAGAATGCGCTCCACAAAGACCTGAGTGGATATCGTTTAATAGGAACTTACCCTCCTCCATGGTAATGCACTTTGTCAAGACTCCAGAAACATTCCGATGATAAAGTTTACCATCGACGAGCTTGTATGAACTCTCCCGAGGCTTGATCCCGCTCCTCGCAACGGGGTCGGACGGAAGTTCTCCTCGAGCTAGAAAGTTGTGGATTGGTTCAGCCCATGAGGGAATACCTTCAATGAGGACGACTGAGACCTCCAGGATGACGTCCGGAGGAACTTCATCGACGGACGACCCGAGCTTGGAGAGGAAATCAGTGCTGGAGTTGTCCTTCCTAGGAACATGTTTGATTTCTAGGTTTTGAAACCATTTTTCCATCCTACGCACCTCGGCAAGGTATTTGACCATCGAGTCTTCTGAGCATTGATAATCTTTGTTAAATTGGTTGATGACGATCTGGTAGTCTCCCTTGACGATCAACTGGCGCACACCCAGTGCCTTGCAAGCTTGAAGTCCCACCAAGAGAGCTTCGTATTCTGCTGCATTATTGGTTGCCGAAAATCCAAAACGAACCACATACCTCAGTTTGTCGCCTCGCGGGGTGAGAATAAGGATTCTAGCCCCCGAGCGCTTGAAGGACCTAGAGCCATCAAAGTACATGACCTAGGGTTTCTCCTCCTCGACCTCGAGCTTGGGAGCCGGCTGCGATGTCTGTTTGACCATGAAGTCGGCAAGCACTGCGACTTGATGGCCGTGCACGCCACAAACTGGACGTCAAACACAGCCTGCTCCATGGCCTATTTGGCGATGCAACCTCCAGCTTTTGAATTCCTTAGGATCTCTCTAAGTGGGAAGTTGCTAAGGACGACCACAAAGTGTGCCTGGAAGTAGTGCCAGAGCTTGCGCGAAGCCATGAGGAGGGCGTACAACAATTTCTGGACCTGGGGGTAGCGCTCCTTTGGACCATGAAGAACTTCGATGACGTAGATCGGGTGCTGCCGCGCATCCCGCTCGGCCACCAAGATGGTGCTGACAGCTTGGGTGGTGTCCGCGTGGTAGAGCAACAGCTTTTCACCTGGCTACGGAGTCGTGAGCAAAGGTGGACTCGAAAGGTATACCTTTAGCTCGTCGAAGGATTGCTGTGCTTCGAGCGTCCATTCAAAACTTCCTTGTTTACCCAAGGCCTTGAAGAACGGCAACCCACACTCACCGAGTCTTGAGATAAACCGACTAAGGGTGGCCATGCGGCCGGTTAGGCACTGCACCTGTCTTACCGAACTCGGGAGCCATCTTCTCGATTGCCTCATTCTTCTCCGGGTTCGAACCGACTCCTGAGCCCCCGATTATGTAGTTGAGCACTTTTCCTGAAGCAGCGCCAAATACACAATTCTCAGGATTAAGCTTGATCCTATGCTTGTTCAGGTTGGCGAAGGTCTCTTCGAGGTCTTGAACGTGATTGTCTTCGGAAGAGCTCTTAACGATGATGTCGTCCACGTAGACCTCGAGGTTGCGGCCGACCTGAGGGTCGAACGTCTTGGTCATCAGGCGTTGGAATGTCGCGCTGGCGTTTCGGAGACCAAATGACATAGTCGTGTAACAGTATGTGCCGAATGGTGTGATGAATGATGTCTTGCTTTCGTCACCGACTGCCAGCTTGATTTGATGATACCCGAAGTAGGCGTCCAGGAAGCTCAACATCTTGGCATTCGTAGTGGAGTCGACGATTTGGTCGATGTGTGGAAGAGGAAAATTGTCTTTCGGGCATGCCTAATTTAAGCCTGTGTGATCAACGCACATCCGTCACTTCTCGTCTTTCTTCTACGATGATCGATGGCCAACCATTCAGAGTAATCGATCTCATGGATGAAGCCAGCTTTCAGAAGTTTGTTGAGATTCTCCTTGATTATAGCAACCTTCTTGGGGGAGAAACGACGCAGCTTCTAGGCGTACGGGCAGACAGTCGGGCCGCACTTGCAATCTGTGCTCGACCACCTCCCTCGGGACACTCGGCATGTCAGCCGGTTCCCAAGCGAATATGTTCTTGTTGGCGCGGAGGAAGGTGACGAGCTCGAGTTCCTATTTGGAACTTAGCTTGGCCGAGATGTGAATACACCTGATCGAGTCGCCTTCTTCGAGCGGCACAGCCTTCGTCGCCCCGCTAGGCTAGATGACCGCCTTTGGTGGGCACTCTTCGCGGTCACCTCGAGACCCCGCTGAGGCAAGCATGCCGGCGAGAGCTAAGGCCTTGGTCTCGCACCCGTGCGCCGCCTTGAGATCACCCCGCACCGTTATGACACCATTTGGACCAGGGAGCTTCATGGAACGGTGGTCGTAGTGGTTGGCCGCCATGAACTTGATCAATGCTGGTCGTCTGAGGATAGCGTTGTATGGGAGATCTCCTTCGACCACCTCAAAGGTGATCAGCTTGGTGCGGAAGTTGTCTGAGTCACCGAAGGTAACGGGCAGGACCACTTGCCCAAGAGGGGTGGTCGAACTCCCAGGAACGATTCTGAAAAACAGAACCGCTATATTCTTGACCTTCGACCAGGGGATCTGCATCTGGTCGAGTGCGCCTGCCTAGAGTAGATTGAGGGAGTTGCCCCCGTCGATCATGACGCGCCCGACCAAGGTGTTACTGATGGTCGAGGTCATGACCAAGGCTGTTTTTAGGTCCTTAGCCATACCTTGGGGGCATCTTCCCCTGAAAAAGTGATCATGGCCCCAGCCCACTTGCAGGGCTAATCGATGGGCCTCTGGTGGTAGCTTAGTAGATGGTGCGCGTAGCAGCCTAGAGCTCACATAAGGATTGATATGTTGACGAGCCGCTGAAGATGACATCAATCCGACGGTCGCCCTGCTGGAACTCTAGGTCGAGGTCTTTGAGGTCGGTCCCGGCATTAACCCTATCGGGTTGCTCGCCTTCCTTCGAGAGTACGGGCATCTCACCACGCCCATCATAAAAGGCATCCAGCTTGCTCTATCAAGCCCTGCAGCCACGCAGGTCGTGGCCTAGAGCCCTGTGGAACAAGCAGAACTTTGCTTCATCAAACCTGAAGGCAGGTTGTCTAAGCATAAGGCTGTATTAGACTGTGGACGAAGAGTCGTGTCTATTGAGAGCCCTGAAGGCAGGAAAGTTGAATTTCAAGCAACGACAGTTCGAGAAGGGCGATTGTTGGTAAGCGCTTTAGAAACCATCGCTTTGAAGGATGTACCGATGGTCGATGAGTATCGGGATGTTTTTCCCGAGGAGTTACTGAATGCCACCGCATGAGACATAGAGTTTGTAATCGACTTAGTGCCTGGAACAACACCAATAGCAAAGAGACCGTATCGGATGTCTACTGAAGAGTTGGTTGAAATGAAGAAGCAGATTGAGGATTTATTGGAAAAAGGATTCATTAGATCGAGCTCGTCGCCTTGGGGAGCACCGGTCCTATTTGTTAAAAAGAAAGATGGGAGTTTTCGGATGTATGTAGATTATCGTGCACTTAATGAAGTGATGATAAAGAATAAATATCTGTTGCCCAGAATAGATGATTTATTTGATCAATTAAGGAGTGCAGGAGTTTTCTCTAAGATTGATCTTAGATCAGGATACCACCAGTTGAAGATTAAGACAGAGGACATACCAAAGACTGCATTTTCTTCAAGATATGGACACTATGAGTTCACTATTATGTCTTTTGGATTGACAAATGCACCAGCATATTTTATGAACTTGATGAACAAAGTTTTTATGGAATACTTGGATAAATTTGTAGTTGTGTTCATAGATGACATTTTGGTCTACTCAAAGACGAATGAAGAGCATGCTAGACATTTGAGATTAGTTTTGGAAAAGTTAAGAGAGCAACAGTTGTTTGCTAAGTTCAGTAAATGTGATTTCTGGAAAAGTAAGGTGGAATTCCTAGGGCATGTAGTGACTACCGAAGGAAGCGCAATAGACGCCAGCAAGGTAGAGGCAGTACTGCATTGGGAGCCACCAAAAATGGTGATGCAGATCCGTATTTTTCTTGGGATGGCTGGTTACTATCGCCGATTTATAGAAGGATTCTCGACAATTGCTAGACCTCTTACGCAATTGCTGAAGAAAGAGAAGAAATTTATCTGGACACCGGATTGTGAGAAGAGTTTTCAGGAATTGAAGAAACGTTTAACCTCAGCACCAGTGTTAGTTTTGCCAGATGTGCATCAGAATTTTGATATATACTGCGATGCATCACGTCAAGGACTTGGATACGTGTTAATGCAAAATGGAAAGGTAGTGGCTTACGCATCAAGACAGTTGAGGCCACATGAGGGGAATTACCCAACACATGACTTAGAATTAGCAGCCGTAGTGCATGCCTTAAAGATATGGCGTCACTATCTTATTGGGAATAGATGTGAGGTGTATACCGATCATAAGAGTCTTAAATATATTTTCACCCAATCTTACCTAAACATGAGGCAAAGAAGGTGGTTAGAACTGATCAAAGATTACAACATGGGTATTCATTATCACCCCGGTAAAGCCAACGTGGTGGCTGACGCCTTGAGTCGGAAGAGTCATAGCTTAAACCTGTTAATAGAAGAGAGTCGGGCAGAATTGTGCAAGGACTTTCAGAGGTTGAAATTGGAAGTTGTTCCAGAAGGATTCATAGCTGCTTTAGAAGTAAAGCCTACCTTGGAGGATCAGATTAGGGAAGGTCAGAAAAATGATGAGAAGATCGAGCGAATCAAATCCAAGATGGAGGAAGGTCAAGCAAAGGAGTTTAAGCTGGACAATCAAGATACTCTGTGGATGAGACAGCGCATCTGTGTACCAAATAAAAAGGAGCTGAAGCAGTTAACATTGGAGGAAGCTCACGACTCCAAGTATTCAATTCACCTAGGTAGTGCAAAAATGTACCAAGACTTGAAAGAAAGGTTCTGGTGGCCGAATATGAAGAGAGAGGTAGCTGAGCACGTAGCACTATGTGATGTATGTCAACGAGTCAAAGCTATGCATCAGAGACCAGCAGGACTGCTACAACCATTAAAAATACCAGAGTGGAAATGGGAGGAAATCGGGATGGATTTTATCACCGGTTTGCCAAGAACACAAGGAGGTTATGACTCCATATGGGTCATAGTAGATCGCTTGACAAAGGTCGCGCACTTCATACCGGTAAAGACGACCTATTCAGGAGATAAGTTAGCAGAGCTATACATGGCAAGGATCGTTTGCTTACATGGAGTGCCGAAGAAGATAGTATCGGACAGAGGTACCCAATTTACCTCAAGATTTTGGGATAAGTTGCATACGACAATGGGCACCCGTTTGAACTTTAGCACAGCTTATCACCCGCAGACAGATGGACAGACTGAAAGAGTCAATCAGATGTTAGAAGATATGTTGAGGGCCTGTGCACTAGCTTATACAACATCTTGGGATAAATGTTTACCATACGCTGAATTCAGTTACAACAATAGTTACCAGGCAAGTTTACAGATGTCACCTTTTGAAGCATTGTACGGTCAACCTTGTAGAACACCGCTGAATTGGAACGAAACCGGTGAGTGTCGTATCTTTGGGCCAGACATACTCCAAGAAGCCGAAGAGCAAATAGCACTGATCAGAGAAAGGTTGAAAATCGCGCAGTCAAGGCAAAAGAGCTATGCGGACAATCGCCACAGGGATTTAAGCTTTGAGCATGAAGATTATGTGTATCTCAGGGTTACGCCTCTTAAGGGAGTCCAGAGGTTTCACAAAAAAGGGAAACTTGCGCCAAGATATGTAGGACCGTTTAAGATCCTAAGCCGCAGGGGAGAAGTCGCGTACCAACTGGAGTTACCGCAAACCTTAGCAGGAGTACACAACGTCTTTCATGTGTCGCAACTCAAGAAGTGTCTCCGAGTGCCTGACGAGCAAACACCCTTGGAAGCAATTGAACTACAGGAAGACTTGACCTACAAGGAGCAACCGGTAAAAATTCTGGATACAGTGGATCGGAAAATAAGGAGCAAGACAACCCGTTTTTGCAGAGTCCAGTGAAGCAATCACACAGAAAGTGAGGCCACCTAGAAACGAGAGGAAGATTTGAAAAAGGAATTCCCGAACCTATTCTTTAGTTAAGCTTCGAATCTCGGGGTCGAGATTCTGTTAAGGGGGGTAGGTTTGTAACATCTCAAAATTTGGCCTAATTTAAATTTCTAGAGTTATTTAAATTTTTGTGAATTTTTGGAATTTATTTGGATTTAATTTGAAATTATCTTCTCTTGAATAATTAAATATCAGAAAATTAATTATCAAAAATAAATAAAAATATTTTATCTGAGTTCTAAATGCCATGAAATATTTTCTAGATTTTTCTAGAATTTTTGGTATTTTTAGTGCTCCAAATAATTACTTTAATTTTCTAGAATTATTTTAAATAATAAAACCAAAAATGTTTTGCTTACAAAGGTTGGGCCGAGCCCAACATCTGCGTGCCGCCATTCGGAACCCTAGCGCCGCTTCGCTCGAGGCCGTGATCCCCATCGGACGGTTGAAGTTGGGCCGCGTCGCCTGCGCATAAAAGCCGTTGGATCACGCTGGCTCGGGTGGACCGGATGGCGCCACGTCACGCAGGTAGGCGAACCGTCGCCCGTCCAGAGCCGTCGGATTTCGATCGGATGGCTGTTCCATTGCCGCATCGCCCGAGTCCTGAAACCGTCGGATTGCAGCCGAATGGACGGACCGGATTGCGCCGCATCGGGAGAGGGCGAATAGTTGCCCCACCGTCGGTGGTTGGCTGCCGAGATTTGGCTGTGGATTTGCGTGCATACCGAGGCATGTCTGAGCGAGAGATATAGCCCATTGAACGCAGCACTTAGTTCCGCTCACTTTGCACACCCTCCCGTACACTGCCGTGCTCCATAACTTGCGCCCGTGCTCACCGGAGTAGAACCTCTCCTCTTCTCGGTTTCCCTTGTTTTCCACCGTCGTCCATCGCTCTCCGCCGCAACCAAGACTTGTCCCGAGTCCACCGTGCTGAGACGCGTCAAGTGGACCACTTCGTCTCACCGGAAGGGCCCGGAAATGCCGTCGACTACTTCTTCTTCTCCGAGTCCGGTGACCAAGCACCGTCGCACCTTCGTCAACATCTGCAATCAACCCCAACCGTCGGATCCCCATCTAACGTCCGAGGTAACGCCACGTTTCGCTTCCTGTAGAACTAGATTGGAATAGCTTCGGTAGAAAATGGCCATTAGATCGTCATCGTGCCGTCCCGATGAGGCCACGTAACCAAAGAGGATGCACTTGATAATGGCCGTTCGATCTTTGATATTCGTCTCAGATTAAACCACGTAGGTTTGGTCGACAGTGCATCGCTCGGGTAACTGCCACTGTCGGATCTTCATCCAACCGCGCCAGTGAGTCCACGTAGCCTCTTCGACGCGCTTGATAATGTCCATTGAAACTTTAGATCTGTGGTTGAGATTTCGCCACGTAGCTTTCGAGTAGTCTAGTCACGTTGAATCGTACCCGTCAATTCTTGGATGACCGGCCGTGATGCATGCACGTGTCACTCACCGGGCTGTCCGCGTCGCTAGGTCAAGGCTGGTCATTGGATCAGATCCAAGCCGTAGGATTTTGAACGAGCGGGCGGGATGTTGCCGTAACGCTAGCTAGTAGGAGCGCGCCACGTGGCCTAGGGTACCGAAACGGTGCCGAGCCTACGTCGTTGGATCCAGCGAGCAGTGCGGATGGTGCCACGTGGTGGGTTTGACCGCATGAGGACCAATCGTTGGATTTGAATCCAACAGGCGGGAACGCGTGTGACCGCATGGACCAGCGGATGCGCGCCACGTGTCAGCTGCTGAGCGGACCGAGCACTATTCCGTCGGGCCCACCTGTCAGTGGGAAGCCGTGAGAGCTGACGTCACCATGGGGGCAGGTCAGTGGTACTGTTTGGTGCACCAGGTCCACGGTGGACCAAGCCGAACCATGCGCCTGGTCCATGGAATGGTGTCGACGTGGCTCACTCTGGTGCTGACACGTGTCAAGCCGGGAGGATTAACCGGGATTTCCCGTAGAAAAATAAATCAATTAATTTGGGTATTTCTTTTATTTGAATTTACAAAATTGTAATCGCTATAACTTTTGCGTCTTAGCTCTGATTTGGGTGATTCTAGTTCCTAAAAACTTGTAAAAATGTGAACTATTTATTGGTGAATTTTATTTTATTTTTAGGGTTGATCTTGTTGTCTGTTTGTGTATTTATTGAATGATTGTTTGATGCAATTAGACTCCGAGTTCTTGGAAGTTGTCGGGAAGGATTTCGGAGAACCGTCATAAGAGCCGATCAGATCAAGCTCTTTTTTGAAGGCAAGTCATGCTTTGACCATATTGTTCCTAGATTTTTAAAATGTATTTCAATTTAAACTATGCATGCTATATTAACAAAAAAATGACATTGATTAATTTTGGATAGAGTAGATAATACCCTACTTTGATTATGCCACCTTGTTATATTACTTGTATGCCCTGAAATCTTTGTCACCCTAAGATATTAAAATGAGTTGGTTGCTATTATGATGCCAACACGGGAGGCTAGACCGTGAGTAGATGCTTAGCTACTTGTGTGCACCGAATGACCTTTGAAAGTGCAAAAGAATATTAACTAAGCAAATATGAAATATATATTTTGGAATAACGTGATTATGTCATGAGATGGATTTGGAGGGTAGCAACCTATGTGGTTCTACTTACCCAATGAAGTGGGCATTAGCATGTGTTGCATAAATGCAAACTAGGATGGGAAATGATTTGGACCGGGGCAAGTGGCAAGATGGCTTCGTGCCAGGTGGGCCTGTGTGGCAACGGGATGAGTTGAGTAATGTGAAGGCTGCGTGCCGGGATCTATGAGAAGAATGTCTTGCCCTGGATAGTTAAGGACTTCACCTTGCGAGCCTTTGAACTGAGTTACTCGTACAACCACTTGTCTAGAATGGGACAGACCTAGTTTAGTAGGGTTCTAATATTTGTCCTTTGACACCTCGGGGCGACAGTTACACAAGAGTGTAGCTGTGTGGGGGAGCGTACCTATGCTACGGCTTGGTACCCATCCAACAGTATTCGCCTGTTCTAAACTTTGGCTCTGAGTGAGGAAAGTGTTAGAAAGGCAATATTGGGGAGGTTCATAGGTTAGGTGTTAGTCTCTGAAAGACTTTGTTGCAATTAATCACCTGTGTGGTGAGCGACTGTATCCTGTGGGTAAAGTGTACAGCCTCGGCAGAGTGTGTGTTAAATCTATTTGAATAGCCGCGTCCGCGGTATTGGACAATGCTCGGGGATTACAGTCAAGCGTTAGATTTTCAAAATAAAATAAGTAATGGGTGGTTGTGTGCCAAAGACTGATGAATCAAGCTTAGGGCTATGTGCCAAACTCTTGGAAAAAGAATTGAAGAATTAATTATTATAGTAATGGTTTTACCGCTTTTAATCTAATTAAGATTATCTGTTAAAAGAAATGCTTGCAAAATAACCATTTAAGCCTTTCCTTTGGAATAAGCCATGCATGTAGTAATAGAACTCGCATTGTGCATGACTTGTTGAGTATGTTGTATACTCACCCTTGCTTCAACAAAACCTCGTAAGAAGAAGCTACACCACTTGGGAGGAGGAGTTTAACGAAGGTCCAGAGAATTAGGGTTGAGCCTCGTCAGTTGCCTGTGGCAGAACGAGGGGTTCATTGACGTACTTTTGCTTCCGCTATTGAACTTGTGCTACTTTTGTTATTTATCGTCTTACGAGATGAATTATTGTAAGGTGACCATAAGGTCGTGTAACTCGTTATAATTATGTTTGAGGTACTTAAATTATTATTTTCGCTGTGTACGATTGTGGTATCTCAACCTGTTTATCCTGTGTGTACTAGCGTGATCCTGGACTAGTACAGAATACACAGAGGGTCCGGATTTGCAGATTCGGGTCCCGACATTAGCCAAGACAAAGAAGCCGATGGATGATGTTCAGAGAGTTTGAGTGTGTGAGAATGACCATGTGGGGGGCCACATATTTATACGAAGGGTAAAAAGTGAAACGGCGGGAAGGATTTTCTAGCAACATGTGCAGTTAAAATGCATAATGCGCATATCAAGATTTGTATGGCACCATTAATGTAGTGGTTATTGGTGAAGATTTCCTGTCGCCGATGTCATACAAGCCGATGGTAAAGATTTTTGGAAGATAACAAGTTATCTCCCAAAAATGGGAGGCATATGTTTGCACCCAGATTTGGTAGGTATAGTCAAAATTGGTAGGATATAGTCAACAAATCATAATCGATGTACGATATAGAAAGAATTGAAAATATTTGGTTATGGTGAAGATTTTTAGGAAAAACTGTCTAGATTAAGGCCGATACAGATTGTGTTCTGCAATGTGTTGTAATATGATACGATCGGCCGATAGGTATAAAAGATATCCATAGGTAGGCTAAGAAAATATACAATCCAATCAACAAATACTCTACTTTTACTTTTTCCATTGACTAGGAGTAGTTCTTGTAATTTAGACTCTTGTAACTAGATTTTTTATCAATAAAATTGTTCATCGCCAATTATTGATCATCTTCTGTTATGCCTATCAGGTTTGGTTTTCTTCGATCTTGTTACGCATCGCCTTTTTTGGAGTTGATCTACCTTTACCTTTTGGTTAGCCTTAATTGGCTAATTAGGCTTACCGTTATCCTTGATTTGATTGGCTTTTAGCTGATCATATCTAAGCCAATTGCTTTTCGAGATAGGCTTTGCACGTATTTCATATTTTTTACCGGTTATAGAATAAAATTGTTTGGCACGTCTTGAACCTGATGTTTGTCTAGTGTGTTATTGTCAATAAACCATACTTCAAGTTTTTGGCACCAACTAGGTGCCACGTGATTTCTAGGAGTTGTGGGAGGTGTCAGATCTAGGGGCAGACCACGAGATTCATGATGCGTGGAGGGATCTGCACCACGCCACATGTCTCAAGTGTCGGAGTTTGGTGTGGCCATTGGATCTTGTAGCATGGGTTAGATCGTGGCAATCCGAGGACCAATCACATAGTGACGCGTGGCATGTGGAGATCCAAGCACCGTGGAACGAGTCCACGGTAAACTAGATCTGTTCCATGGAGTCAGATCTAGACCGCACCACATGGCGGCTCCGGATTGGTCCGAGGTTTTGCTGACGTCACGGTGACGTCGTAATCGAATTTTTATGTTGAAAAATAATTCAACCAAAATACTTTCAGTGCTAACATCATAAATAGGATTTTTTATATAAAAATAATTTGTTTTAATATTTGATTTTTCAATTTTTCTGATTTTTTTATTTTTGAATCTTTCACAAGCCCATTCTCCCTCATACGAGCTCCGATTGAGGTGATTCAAATTTTAAAAATTGTAAAATTGAGATCTATTTAATGATAAATTTTATTTTATTTTTGGAATTTTTTCTCTTTATTTTGATGTTTATTTGGTTTTCTGTCTCGATTCGCGTAGATGTTGAGTTGTGTGACACATCCGTGGAAGATCCGTCGACCCAAGACTAGGTTCCAAAGCAAGATCAAGATCTTTTCCAAGACAAATTGTGGTTTGATCATGTTGAACCTAGTTTATAAAACCGCTATATTACTTTTACATTATTGAATGTTATTTCATGAATACAATTGTTTCAAATTAAATTGGGACTTAACTAATCTACCTATTTGATCTATACCCTATCTTATCATTTGTACATCATGATTTATTTATCACCCTAGATTGTTCATTATTAGTTGGTTAATACTAAAATCAACATGGGTTAGTTAGACATATTAGTATGCTTAGCCATGCCATGTCATCATATGTATTTGAATCATCAAAGTTTTATCTTAACTAATGGAATATGGAACATGATTATAAACTTGTGTGTCAGGCATTGTCACACGATGAGATTGAGTTGTTGTGGTGAGAGATGTCATGCAACGATGTTTAATTGTTGATGGCACGTTGTGCTTGTAATCAACTAGGGTTGTAATAATTTTAGATTGGGGCAAGTGGCAAGTGGTAGTGTGCCAAAGTGTCCTGAAGGGCAAAGGGTATGTGGAAGCCTTGTCCTAGTCATCTTAAGGACTTAACCTTGCAAGCTTTTGACCTGAGTCAATTATGCAACCACATGTCTGGTATTGGATAGGCTAGCTGGTTAATTTACAATGTTTTAGCTTTAGTACTGTTAGTGGTGGTGTGAGTCCTGGATTCACGGATTAACTTGCATGGTGCAAGAGGGGGGCCCTGTTGTGGCAGTTTATCCCTTCATTGTTGAAACCTTAGCAGGTAGTACTGGGCTAAAGCATGGTTTTGTAAAGGCTTTGTTATAATCTCTCGCTTGTGTGGTGAATTGGTTGTATCATGTGGGTAAAATGCACAACCTCTGCAGAGTGTAAATCTATTCAGATAGCCATGCTCACAGTATTGAGCATAGCTTAGAAATTACAGTCAAGGGTTAGATTTTGTAACATAAAACTTGGTTGGGATGGCAGGTTGCCATAGGGAGTTGGAAACTTGACTTAGAATTGGAAATCTTGGTTTACTTGAGAAATGCTAAAATTACTATTATTGTTATTGTTTTATTGTCTTTACAATCTATTTATTGTACTTGTTCATAAATACTGCTTTATTACAAAATAGCCATATGAGCCTTTTTTTCTTTGGAATAAGACTTGTATATAGTTATTTAGAATTGTATTTGTGCACAATTTGTTGAGTGCTTTAAGTACTCGCCTTTGCCAACAACCACAAACAACAGTTGAGGAGTCTACACCTGTGTTGGAGGAGTACCAGGAGGACACTAGTGTTTAGAGTTCGAGCTTTGTTAGTTGCCCGTGGTAAATTGATGTGTTACCTACGCCTTTTACTTTTCCGTTGCATTGTCTTAGTTCTTTATTCAAGTCTGGCCACGCATCACTTAATTATGTAAGTTGTTCACATGATCATACACTTAGTTACATTTAATAAATGGAGTCTTTATATTATTATCGATATGTATGGTGTGATATTTAACAATGTTCAGTTGTGTGCATTAGCGTGATCCTGGACTAGTGCGGTAAATACAAAGGGTCCGAATCGGTGAATTCAGGTCCCGACACACTTTCGTGTGCACCGATGCATGCATGGCTAGCCTTCGCGTGGCTTTCAGTCCCATGTCACAACCGAAACGAACACTACTGTGCAATAACTTTTCACAGACGGTTCACAAACCTCATCACAGCCAGTTTTGTGAACCGTCTGTACCAAACAATCAAGTGACGGTTTACAAACCGTTAGTGAAAATTGACATCATAGACAGTTCTAAACTAGAACCGTCTATGACAAGGCCTCATCACAGACGGTTCTAGAATAGAATAGAGTGTGATGAGGCAAGCAATCATCAAATCTAGATAGGGGATGGCACCTAGCCATGGTTGAACAAAGGAGAAAGTGGAAACATACACAATAATCTTTGACCCATAGAACATCCCCAGGAAAAATAATCTAAGCATTTTATTATCCAGATGTCTGAGTTTAAATAAACTATCACAAGCACATTTACTTTTTGGAAGCAGCTACAGTCTATCACAAGCACATTTACATTTGTTAAGTCAGAATCACTTTTGTGAGGAGAGGACATGTTGGTTGGCTACTTAGCCAAGTTTTGATTGATCAATAAAACCAGCTTTATACACCCAAATCTCAAGTTAAGTTAAACAAACAAAAGCATACTTTGGATCTTGGTAGTGTCTTAAAGCTTCCAGGAATTTCTTCTAAAATGGGCCAGTTTCCTGAAGGTTAATATTATCTAGTCCCCCAAGATAAGCTTGAACAATGAAATCATGACTCCTTTCCCTGAAAGGAGGAACATAAAATGTGTTAGTTTGTCATTTATGCACTAAGATGAAAAGATATTGTTTTTAATCTATCTATGCCAACCTTCCTTCATATTGCAACAACCATCCCAGGTAAGCTACGCCAAAGTACATTGATGCAAAAGGATTGTAGAGATCATCCACAGAGTTGAGTATGCATGCCCTATAGCCACAATCTCTGCATACTCGAAGGCAAACACTATTACAGACAAAGTTGTCACAAACGGTTCTAAAAGGTCATCACAGATGATTTTGTGGACCGTCTGGAAACATGAGTCAGTGATGACAATGATGTAACACAGACGGTTTATAAACCGTCAGTGAAAACTCACATCACAAGCGGTTCTTTACCATAATAGAACTTCTGTGATGTGTATACTCCACATCACAGACGGTTATGGTAAAGAATTGTCTATGGTATGTGATATATCATAGACGGTTCCTTATATGGAACCATATGTGATATTAGTATTTACTGCTAAATATTTTTTAATTTATTGGCTAGTCTCAAGAAATGCTAGTTATACCCTCTGAAACAAGCAGATTACAAAGATTATCACAAGCAGATTATATCGCAAACAAATCACATATGATAGATTACATAAACACTTTATAAATGAACTCAAATATTATATTAACCAACATATCAGAAATTACACCACCATTTTAGAAATCAATCGAAATATTATATTAACTAATGGAATGATCAAGTTTCACAAATTAGGCAGTGTGGAATGTGCCGTTTGGATCTATAACCTCATTCATCAATAAGCCATCTCGAGACTATGTGTGGGTCGAGGAAACCCACCGATTTTTTTGTTCTTTTTCACTTGAAGGATCATTGAAAGTGCATCTAGGCCCCTTAATGATTTTGGTGATTAATGACAACAAGATTAAGTGACTAATGAGCTTTATAAGGCTTTGTGACACATATTATCGCATTCATGAGAAAGCTACGAAAGAAAAGGGCACCCTCAAAATAAAGGAGAAAATGGCATCGGTTAGACTCAATTATTGTGTATCAGTTTTATTTTTATTTAGTTTAAGGATTGCCGTACTATAAAGAGGGATATGACGAGAAATAGCTTTAGAATAACATAATGTGCTCAATGATGAATCTTAGTCACAAAATGAGTGAACATGTAAAGTCTTAGGGGCATTTTGTTCAAAACAGTTCGGAGTATCCGAACTTTGGTTCGGAATGTCCAAGCTGACCCCCTCTGTTAGTTCTGAAAAATTTGGTTTCGGAATGTCCGAAGTCTTCTTCGGAGTATCCGAGTGCACCACCTCGGTTAGGTCAGGTTCATTTGAGTTCGGAGTGTCCGAAGAATTTTTCGAAGTATCCGAACGCTCGGAGTATCCAAGATGTTCGGACTATCCGAAGAAATGTTCGGACTATCCGAACTGTGTTGCTCGGTTGGCTGATATTCAAACTGTTCGGACTATCTGAACAGACTCGGGCACAACTCAAAACGGCTAGTTTTTGAGTGGCTATAAAAGCCTCATACTCTCACCTACCAGCAATTAGAGCATTAACTCCACTCATTTGCTGCCATTCCAACCTCAAGAGCTCAAGCACTCACTCCCTCTCATTCTTTTGATTTGTGAATCTTTTGAGGTTGAGTGAGTTGAGAGATTGATAGATCTAGTGATATTGATTCATCTTGAGCACAAAAATCATTCTCTCATGGATTTCTTGGCACATCTATTACTCTTGGAGGTTGAAGACTCCTAGACGGCTAGGAGTCGCCGGTGAGCTCCAAATCTTCGTGTAGGACGCTGCCGAAAGTTTGTGAAGGTTGAATCCACCTCCACAAGGGAAGGATTCAAGAAGAAAGTAGGTGAGTGCTTGGTGCAACACCTAGAGGATTAGGGTTGAAAGAGACCCCGGCTTGGTGCCGCCTCAACGGAGACGTAGGATCCCCTCAAGGATCCGAACTTGGGAAAAATCTTTGTGCATTTCGTTGTTGTTTCTTGGATTACTTTGTTTTTTCCCTTCTTGTGGTTTCTTGAGACCTAGGGTTTTAAAGGGAAATTTGCTATTGTGAAGGGGTTTGGTAAGGTCTCAACGACTAGAGGTAACTTGAACTCTTGGATTGCATTTTGGTGTTACTCACTAAATAGCTTAGATCTACTTTTAGGGTTTTTGTGCGCAGGACTATTCGGACTATCCGAAAAGTCACTTGGACTATCCGAACCACTCGGACAGTCCAAAGAAAATTTTGGACTATCCGAACTATTTGTTTCTGCTGCAAATTAAAATTTTATAATCGCCTATTCACCCCCCTCTAGGCGACATCTCGGTCCTTTCAATCATATATCTATATACAGAAAAGTAAGGAGTTATATGATATTTGTCGGTAATACACGAATGTATAGATCATGCATGATTGCACACACTTACAATGTCCAGCATCATATGAGCGCGGCATCAATGGCGTTGAGGTTGAACAGATTGAACAAGCCCTTGAAGTCGACTGTGAAAAAGCCCTAAGATGACTGGTTTGAAAGATGCTCGTGCTTGAAGCTAATCGACAAACTTGCTATGCATGTCGTCTCTGGCTTTTTTGCATCTTCCATACCAATCATGCAATCTAATGGATTCATTTGAAAGTTGTTGTAGGCCCTCTTTCGTTAGTAAAGGCTCTCCTAATTTGCATTTCCAGGCCAATGGGGCATATTCATATTCCAGCTCCTTCATGATCTGATTGGATTCTGCCTTGTCTCCCTTTGCACTTTGGAGGGGAGTGGTTACGAAGTGTTTTAATGGCCTATATTGATGCTCTAGGCATGATAGTCGATTTTGTGGGCTAGTTCGTGTAGCTGGTGGCTTTGGTAGCACTGGTATCCCCACCGTAATAGGTGGATCATGTTGTGCATGTTGCTCCAATACTGGAGGATAGTCATCAAGTATGATGTCCCTCTTGTGCCACTGGATGAATGTGTTAACGGTATGCCCTAGTGTCATGATCTCATCATTTGGAGGTATCTCCAGTGGGACAGGCATGAAAGGTTCATTCATGTAGTCCACACTAACCTTCGCGTAACCTGGCGCTACCAGGCAACCATGAATAGTTATCGCTTCACTGGTTGGATACATGTGCCCCAACCAGCCTACAAGACAATAGAGCTATCGGTAAGCCTCACTAGGAGCTTGCATGGCTTGACCTCATATAGAATGGTACACAATTAATTAGTTCTCATATCCAACATATTGTACATACGGAGCATCCCAAACATAAGCATTACCTGGATGTCATCGATGGCAAATGTGCCGTCGTATACGTCTAAGGGGTAGACACATAGCTGCTCCGTTGGTGAGTGCGGCTGAGCAGCGTCAGTTCTTCTAGGGCTTGCGCGGTCTATATGAATTTGTCCACAGCCACCCTTAGCTCCCACCTTTACTCGAGGCTCCCTATCTTTTTATCAAACTGCGCTTTCAGCCCTGCCTCAATCTATTCCTTAAGCTCTTCCTTAATTAATGCTACTAGGTATTCTTTGTGCTCGGCTTTAGCACTTTTCCTACTCCAATACATGTCAGAGTCCTGTGAAAATCCTTTTTCTAGGGACAAAAACACCCAAGCCTCTCGTGCGACCAAGGTACTCCTTCCTTCCTAAGGCCATTGATAGTAAATCTTTCTCCCTATCCCACTGTAAAGAGGCTTGCGATGATGCTGAACTCAACATGAGCTGTAAGAGCAAGGCATGTCATGTCACTTATAATTATGAAGTAATTACAAACTATGTAGTTTGATATCTTACCAAGTGTTGGGACACTTCCTCGTCTGTAGGGTTCCTGAAGTACACACAGTGTTCAAAGACGTGGTATTTGACCTCACTCTTAGCTAGTTTCAGGCATGTGAGTCTTTGATCAAGGCAAATGACAGGGCCTTGAGCACTTCACTCTAACACATGAATTCTTCTGATGTATTCATCTCAACAAATTGTTGCCATACATCTTTGTTAATGAAATCATACTTAGAGAATGGATCCTTTCCTTCTTAATGTAATTTGTGACAAGTGTGCTTTTGAAGTTCTTCCATACTTTTTTTGCCGCTAGCAATGCATATCATCACACTAGGTGCATGGTGTCTTTCGGGATCTCGAACGATGCAAAAATTTCTATGACTATGTTGTTGCGCTCCTTGTCGATTAGTGACTTCCAGGATGGATGAGTGATGGGCATCCATTCCCGTCTAACTATCCTGCACAAGCTTCGAAATGTGTTCACTACCTTCGGATGTTCTGTGGGGGCCCCGACCTGTGGATTGACCACCATGATGGTATATCAGGTTTGGGGCCTTTTATTTATGCCTCTTGGACCATGCGTTGGTTTCCCTATCTTCGGCTCTTCAGATCCATTCAGCGGCGAGGATTGAGGGCACGTCATCTTCATTAGATATAACCCAATTGATAAAAAGGTAATATTTTACTTGACACACAATCTTAAACATATTTTAGGGACATGAAATTATGTAAATAATATAAGCTCTAGCGCACACTATTTGTTTTCTCAAACAAAAAAATACTAACATGTACACATTTTCTTTTACAGTACCGACCTGACAACATCATGTATTATAGACTAAAAAGCAAGTGTACTTGACATACATTCTCAAGAACCAGAAAGGTACAGTAGATCATAGATATATACCAAAATAAATGGTTACTCTGATACTAGCTTTTTGTGTTATCCACAGGGATAATGCACAAGCATTACACTAACGAAGAGCAGTTATGTCAAGTAAGGCATTTTTTTGGAGTACATTCACAATTATTCTCACTATCTTGGCACTAGAAAAGATTATTGGAGCGAAATAGAGGAATGTGATAAGAGTAGAAAAACTTTGTGATAATTGAACCCCCAAAACCTTGACATAAATAAGTGGAGATTGAAGGCAACAAAGAGAATACACATAGGTAACCTCATTGTAGGTGGTGGAGGAGCCAGAGCCGGCATCAGAGAGGGTGAGAGGGAGGAGAAGGGCCGCAGCAAGAAGGTAGCGCTAGGGTGTCGGCGAGGTTGGGAGGAGGCACCGCAGGGAGGTGCCATGGTCGGGGGCGTCGACGAGGTCAGGGGGAGGTGCCACGGCGGGAGACGAAGTGTCAGGACTAGGCTAGGGTTTTGAGCGCCGTAAGTGGTAACTGATCGATCTACGCGAGGGACCATTTTATAGAGGCTCTAGCATAGACGGTTCTATTTAACAACCATCTGTGATATTCCATTAACATAGACAATTTTGAACTATAACCGTCTGACGATGTTCTGTTAACACAGTTGGTTCTAAACTAGAACCGTTTATGATGTGCCATTAACACATATGGTTGTCAAATAGATACGTCTCTAATGTGCCCTTAACATAGATGATTCTTCAATAGAATCATCTATGATGGTTATGTTATAGCTGGCAAAACTAAACTTCTAGATACACTGACAATTTGCTCTTAAACCTAGATATATAATTTTAAGTACTTTATTTTAATTATGCCAAAATCATAAAGTTATTTAGTATGTTAGCAATTGATCACAATCAATATATATATATATATATACACAAGTTCATCACAATCATCTACTTGCTTACAAGTTTTGCATTTTACACATAACAAATAAACATAATGACACCTCCTCAATGTCCTCATAACTTCACTTGCTTATTTTTATATTTGAAAATTAGCTCTTCACAATGATCGACACGTGTATAGCTAGCTCCCTCAAGTTGTTCTTCTTGGACCATCATGTCATTTTCAATAGGAGGCAACTCATCAAATTGATTGTACTCTTCCTTATCTATCACATTGTCAACTCCGACAATCCTTTTTTTCTCTAAAGAACTACGTGATGCTTCTTAATGGACGGGTTAGTTACATAGAAGACTTTATCAACTTGGATAGTGAGTATGAATGGTTCATCTTGATATCTGACACGTTTGAGGTCCACAGTAGTGACGCCATACTTGTAAACCCTCACATGCTGGAGGTGGACCCAACAAAACCGAAATAAGGGGATCTTAAATAGTATGTAGTTGAGCTCCCAAATCTCCTCTATGAACCCATAGTAGAAGCTCCTTGTTAACCAAGCAGTATTAAACACATCAATGCAGACATTGCTATTCTGGTTTGTGCTCTTCATATTCTGATGTCTAGTGTAAAATGTGTACCCATTTAAGTCATATCCTTTCCGTATGATAACTGTAAATGTTGGCCCTTTTGCCAACCATTTTAGATCTTCATGATCACTTGACGAGCTCATTCCAGTGATGGATCGCTCCTTCAACCATTTGTTGAACTGAAGGTTGTGTTGTCTCGTGTTCCAAGACTCTTGTTGCACAGGATTCTCTTATTGTAGCCAATGCTTGTGCTCTTCGATATACGGGGACACTACAGTAATGTGTTGCAAAACTGTGAAACAGACTTGAGAGTAGGCTACTGGATTAGGTATGATTGCTTTCCTTTCGATTGTCCTGATACCCTCGAGCCTCCCCTCATAGCAAGATCAAGGCACACCTATGGGTTCTACCT
>CM070504.1:55150431-55292125 GCA_036346375.1 Guadua angustifolia | reverse complement strand
GCCGCTCGGCTACCATCGGACTATCTGCCGGCCAGACCGAGCGCCGACGACGCCGAGGATTTAAACGCCCAAGACGCCGTTGCTTTTCGCTTCCGGGCCGCTGCCGCACCATCGCCACGCTTCTAAGCTTCGCTGACCGTCCGATCCAATCGACGATTCAGATCCCGCCACGCCGCCCTAAACAAAGAAAGCCCATCTTCTAATCTCCACCGTAGATACAAATCCAGGGTCAGCCGCGTGACGCACCGATCATCAGGCACGGAGCCGAAAGGCGACCCAATGTCGGCCCCACCGACGCTCATCGGGCGATGAGTCACGATAAGGCAGTTCGATGTCACCGACGAGCATCGCGGCAAGATGAGACGCCGACAGACGTCCACCTCCCACCAGACGACGCGGCGTAGGACGCCACCGCCGACGCCACGGGGACCCACTTGTCGAGAGATAGCCGAAGTCGTGGGACGCCACGATGACGCCATGCCGACGCATCACGGAGCCGGTCAATAGGCCATAGGCCAATGGGTCACCGTGGCCAATCGTGGTCACAGATGACGAATAATTGATTTTCCAAAAGAAAATATTTATTTAATTCGGTATATTGATTTTAAATATATTTTGAAACTTCAAATGCTTATAACTTTTATGCTTTAACTCCGATTTGAGTGATTCCAATTTCTATAAATTTGTAAAATTGTGGTCTTTCTGTTTATGAATTTTAATTGAATTTTTGAGCACTGTTTGCCCACTGTTTATTTATTTTATTGTTTGTGTTTAGCTTGCCGAGACGTTGAAGTGCCCGGGTTTTCGAGAGGGTTCTCACCCAGAGCAAGCTCAGAGCCGAATCAAGATTTTTTGAAGGCAAGTTGTGTTTGATCATGTTGAACCTATTAGAGCAAATTATTTTGATTTAAACTATTGCATGCTAATTTGATAGAAATGATTTTGAATAAGTTTTGGGATTAGTTAAATGCCTGTTGTCAGATGCCACCTTGTCATATATAATTGTAGGCCATGAATCTTTTGTCACCCTAGGATATGGATTAATAGTTGGACTTTTATAATTTGCCAACATGGGTTGAGTAGACCAAGTAGTATGCTTAGCTCCGCCACGTGATTGCTTTCATGATTTTGGAATACCAAAGTGAATATCGATTTAATGAGATATTGAACATGCTTTGTGAATGAGACATGTGTTATTGAGTTGATGATGGCACGGTGCAATGGTAAAGAACGTGGGAAAATGATTTAGACTGGGCAAATGGCAAGATTGTTTCTGTGGGCCAAGAGTGGCAACTGGCGTCCGATTTGGTTTTTATTGGTTTTGACAATTGAGATCACACTTGGTTAGTCTTGCCTTGGCCAACTAAGGACTTAACCTATAGCATTTGAATCGAAGTCTCTTCATACCCACAAGTCCAGAATGGGACGGACTTAGCTGAGTAAACCGGGAAATCTATTCTTTGGTACTGCTGGTGGTGTGAGGCCCTGAGAAGCGGAATGAGAACTCACATGGCGCAAGAGGGGGCCCTGGTGGTAAACCACCCTCCAAAGGTTGAAACCTTAGCGGGCAAGACTCGGTTTAGATGGAACTTTGGAAAAGCTTCACATTGTATTTGCCTTGGTGGTATTTGACTCAGATCTTGTGGGTAAAGTGTATAACCTCTGCAGAGTGTACAACCTATTCAATAGCCGTGTTTCACCGTAATGAGCATCGCCTAGTGATTACTGGCCAAGGGTTAGATTTTTATGAAAATGAATTTTTTTATGGAAAATGCTTGGGTTGGTAATGAGGAACTTGACATAGGATGGAAATATGATTGTGATTAAAATGTTTGTGAAAGCTACTATTCTTATTATCGCTTTTGCGCTTTGCAAATTATTATCAGTATTCCTAAATGTCAGATCGCTCATGAACCATAGCCTATCCTTTGTACTAAGCCATGCATGTAGAATATTAGAATTGCATTCGGCATGACTTGTCGAAAGTGCTCAAAGTACTCACCCCACAACAACACAACTTCGGCTTGAAGAAGAAGCAAACCTCGCTCAGAGGAGGAGTATCGAGGAGCCGATAAACTAGGAGCGAGCCTGGGCCGCTGTTCGTGGCAAATTGGTTGGTGCTAACGAGTTTATTTTATTTCCGCCGATTTGAATATTTTAATAAGTCTTCGCTCGGCGAGGCGATTTTTGTAACTTGACCATAAGGTCGATCAACTAGTTTGAGTATTTAATCAAAGTACTTATTATTTCGCGGTTATGATACCTGATATGTACCAATGTTGAGACTGTGGCACTAGCGTGATCCTCGACTAGTGCCGAATAACGAGGGTCTGGATTTGTAATTCGGTCCCACACGCCGCAAGGGTAAGGGTTCTTCGGGCAGCCTTGTTGAGGTCTGTGAAATCGCATCACATTCGCCACTCCGCTGGACTTTGACGAAAGCATGAGTTGGCAAGCCACCGAGGTGAGAGACTTCCAATGATCCTCGCTACAAAGACCTTTTCTACCTCTCCTCCCATCGGCATCTTGTCGCCGGGTGCCTCGACGCCAGACCTTTTGGCGATCAGCGACTCGGAGCCGAGTGCCGATGTCGATCACCGGGACCCCACCATATCGGATGGTTGCTGTGTGAACACGCCTAATTAAACCGAGGAAGGTGACGATCGTGTCTTCCTATTTGGCGCCGAGGTCGAGCACCGATGAAGACCGGCTTCCTGACTTGCCGCCACTCAGGAGACCACCTTATATCATCGCCGAGCCAGCGGCACGGTCATGCGCTTAAGGGCTCCTTTAAAGGCGGCATCACCGATTTCACGCAGTGGCGCCGCCAGTCCAGAAGGCGCTTGTGGCAACGCAAAGCCTCTGGCCTGTCCACCCGGATGGTTATGGGGCCACCAAGCCCGGGCAACTTCATCACCATGTACCCATAGTGGGTTGCGCCATGAACTTGGCCAACGCTGGTCGCTAAGTACTCAGATTGCACGGAGGTCGAATCGGTGACTTCAAGTCGACTCACGACAGTTACTTTTCTCCCAAGGGACGGAAGGCGACTTGGGGGGGACCAAAAAGGGAAAAATTTCCTTTTTAAAATTTTTTTTTGGGCCCAAAAAAAAGGGAAAAAAAAAATTTTTTTTTTCCCTTTAACCCAAAGGGCCATGGGGGCCCCGGGAAAAAAAATTTTTGTTTTTCCCCCCCCCCAAAAAAAAAAAAAAACCCCCCCCCAAAGGAAATTTTTTTTTTTTTTTTTTATTTTTTGGGGGTTTTTAATTTTCCCGGGGGGTTTTTTAAGGGGTTTTTTTTAAAAAAAACCTTCCTTTATTTTCCCCCCTTTTTCCCCCCCTTTTTTTTTTTTTCCCCTTTTTTTTTCCCCCCCAAAAAAAACCCCCGGGGGAAAAAAAAGGGGGCCCCCGGGCGTTCCGGGCCCCAAACCAAACCTTTAAAAACCTTTCCCCCGAAACCCCCCAAAAAAATTTTTGGGAAACCCCCAAAAAAGGGGGAAAAATTCCCCAAAATTGGGGGGAGAAAAACCCCGGGGAAAACCCTTCCCCCTTTCCCCGGGGGGCCCCCTTTTTTTCCCCCTTCCCCCAAAGGGGGGTTTTTTGGGGGCCCCGGCCCCGGGTAAACCCCCCCGGAAAAAACCCCCCGGGGGGGAAATTTTTTTTTGGGAATTTTTTTGGCCCCCTAAAAATTTTGGAAAATTTTTTTTTCCCCAAAAATTTAAAACCCCTTTAAAAAAAAATTTTTTTGGGGGTTTTTTTCCCCTTTTTTGGGTTTTGGATCGCCCCCCCCGGGGTTTTTTTTTAAAAGGCCCTTTTTTTTTTAAAAAATTTAAAGGGGTTTTTCCCCCTTTAAAAACCCCCCCCCTTTTTTTTTGGGGGGAAAGGTTGTTTTTTGGGGGAAACCAAAAAAGGGGAAAATTTTTTTAAAAAAGGGGTTTTTTTTTCCCAAATTTCCCCCCCCCCCCGGGGGGGAAAATTTTTTGGGGGGGGCCCCAAAACCTTTTGGGGATGTTTTTTCCCCCCGAAATTTTGGGATTTTTTTTTTTCCCCTTTTTTAAAAAATTTTTTTTTTGGGGAAATTTTTTTTGGTCCAATTCGGTAGAGGGCGTCTTCGTGGCTGGAAACCCTAATGTCTCTCCACGATGGATCCCGGGAATCGAAAGACTAATGGACACGGTGATGTGCCCAGGTTTAGGCTCCCGGCTTGGGTAATAGCCCTACGTCCTGCGGGTTCTTTGTTGAGGAAATGTGAAGGGGACTACAATGGTTCTCTTAGCTTGGGTGAGTTCTCTCTTCTTCTTTCAACCTCTCGATCTCTCGGTCTCTCCTTTTCCGCCCCCCTCATCCCATGCACCGAGGCGTCCTTATATAGATGAGTTGGCGGACAGGGGAGAAGGTAATGCTATACTTATCTACAACACATTAATTACAACCATCATTCCAACTTCCACGTCGACCCACGACTCATTTATTACACATGCCTCTGTGGCCTTGTCCTTCAAACCTCATTTAATGTCGATGAGTGGCTTCGCTCAGTCTGCCCGGGACATGACGCTCCTGCGATGGGTTTGGTAAGAGGCGTCAGAGGGATGAGCCGTCGTCGTGTCGATAATAGAATCCTGCACAATTAATAACCCTGACACAAGGTGCTAGTGGAGGGAGACTTCGAGACGAAGCCTTCCTCTCATTCCTTCGGTTGCCTTCGTGGCCTGACAAGGGGGTCCCAAACGCCTGCCCACTTGCCAGGCCGCCGCTTAACGCCGGCCGTGGCGGCATGATCGCCACCGCCGCCAGGGCACCGCATGGGCCACTCGCCAGTGGCAGGCATGTCGCCGCTTGCTCACCAAGGCCACAGGCTCCTCGCCCGGCGGCGTGGCGTGATCGCCACCGCTCGGGGCACCACACGCCGCTTCGCCGGCGAGCAAGGCGTATCGCCCACTTGCTTCGCCAGAGGGGCCACGCTGCTCCTCGCCTAGCCAGGCAGGGCGTGATTGCCCACCGCTGCCGGTGCACCACGCGGCCGCTCACCCAGAAAGGCGGGCATCGCCGCCGCCGCCAGAGGCCACGCGGACTCCTCACCTGGCGGGCAGGGCGGGATCGCCCACCTGCCCGCCAGGCCACCAAGTTGGGCCAGGCTGCTTCTTGGGCCTACTACTTCCTCAGCAGAGATGGTACCCTGGTGCAAAGTACACCGACAACCGTTGAGCAAAAAGAGGCCACACTCGAAGCTCAAGAGGACTTGCTTATCCTTGAAAAGGAAAAAAACCTTGAGCTAGAGAAGAGCCTAACTAGTGAAAGGAGGAAAAATGAGGAGTTAGTCAAAAATTCCAAATTGACTAAATCCGAAATAGCTAGTCTTGAGATCACCAACGCTTCACTCATAGAGAAACTTGCTAAAACAAATGATGCCTGCAAGGCTCTTGAATTGAAGCTTGTTGATCTCTGGAATGGCACTCCTATCACCTCAACTAACAACTCCAATTCCTCATTACCCTCAACTAGCAATGGGTGTGCAAGATGCTATAATGTTGATATTGATGTCGTTGCCACTAACCTTAAGACTCTGCAAGTATTAGCTCATGATAATGAGAAGCTCAAGGGAATGCTTGAAGATGGACTTCAAAAGTCCTACAAGGCAAGCAAAGGATTAGAGGAGTTTCTCGGTAAGCGCCAAGGTAACTTCATGAAGTATGGGCTTGGATATGTTCCACCCAAGGTCAAAGGGAGCCACATCGTGGTTGCCCCATTGAACAAGCCCATTCACTTTGTTAAGGGCGAAGGAAATTCTAAGTATAAAGCTCATTCTGCTTTCTTTGCCTCTTATGTGCTCAAAAGAACTAACCTCGGTTGTGCAGTTGCTTATCGTAACAGGCGTAATCCCAACAATGCTTCTTGTGTGTGATCTATTTGGGTCCCGAAATCTCTTGTTACTAACGTGCGCGGACCTAAACAAGTTTGGGTACCAAAGAGCAAAATTTAAATTTTCTTTTGTAGGCTTATATCTCCGGTGGATCAAGTTGGATTTTGGATAGCGGATGCACACATCATATGACCGGAGAAAAGGCGATGTTTGCACACTTGGATGCAAATGGGTCTAATAGTGAAAGCATTGTTTTTGGCTATAACGGGAAAGGTGAAGTAATAGGTTTAGGTAAGATCCATATCACAAATGATTTTCATCTAAATAATGTTTTGCTTGTTGAATCGCTAAGCTACAATTTGTTGTCCGTTGTTCAATTATGTGAAGCGGGCTACACTTGTGTGTTTAGTGATAAGGGTGTGAATGTCTTAAAGAGGGTTGATGGTTCAATAGCCGTCAAGGGTCGTTTGAAGGGAAATCTCTATCTCGTGGATTTCACTACAGATAGAATTAACCTTGAAACGTGCTTAATGGCTAAATCTGGTATGAGTTGGTTGTGGCATCACCGACTTGCTCATGTTGGTATGAGGAACCTTCATAAACTCGTTAAAGGCAGTCACATCCTTGGATTAACTAATGTTGTTTTTGAAAAAGATAGCGTGTGTAGCGCATGCTAAGCCGAAAAGCAAGTTGGGGCTCCTCATCCCACCAAAAATATGATGACAACCTCAAGACCATTGGAGATGCTTCATATGGATTTGTTTGGTCCGGTTGCATACATAAGCATAGGAGGCAATAAGTATGGTCTTGTAAACGTTGATGATTTTTCTCATTTCACTTAGGTATTTTTCTTGCATGACAAAAGTGAAGCTCAAGGAACTCTAAAGAAATTCATGAAAAGAGCACAAAATGAGTTTGAAGTCAAGATCAAGAGAATTCGAAGTGATAATGACACTGAATTCAAGAACACCGGCGTGGAGGAATACCTCGATGAAGAAGGGATCAAGCATGAATTTTCGGCCCCCTACTCTCCACAACAAAATGGGGTAGTCGAAAGGAAGAAAGAATCGTACTCTCATCGAGATGGCGCGCACGATGCTTGATGAATACAAGGTCTCTGATATCTTTTGGGCGGAGGTTATCAACATCGCGTGTCATAGCACCAACCGTCTATATCTCCACAAGATTTTGAAGAAGATGGCATACAAGTTGCTCACTGGCAAGAAATCAAACGTTTCCTACTTCCGAGTCTTTGGAAGCAAATGCTACATCCTCAACAAGCGAGCTAAGTCTTCTAAATTTGCTCCCAAAGTAGATGAAGGTTTTTTACTTGGTTATGGGTCAAATGCTTACACATACCGAGTTTTCAACAACACCGGTGTAGTTGAGATCTCGCGTGACGTGACATTTGACGAAACTAATGGTTCTCAAGTAGAACAAGTTGATCGTGTTGTGATTGACAGGGAAGAACCTCCTTGCGAAGCAATCAAGAAATTGGCAATTGGGGATGTGAAACCACTAGAGCAAGAAGAAATCCCGAGCACTCCAACCCGGAATGTCCGGAATGAGATCCGGAGTATCCGGACTAGCGCAGAGTGTCTGGATTCAACCTCGGATGCTCCGGATTGCGATGCTCAGGGTGCTATTTCCTCTTCATCCAAGCAAGCTCAAGTTGGCTCGAACACCACTCAAGATGATGAAGAGCCCATCCAAAGAACAAGTGCAACTTCCTCACCCAAGAGTACTTCAAAGCATACAACGAGATCATCCAGTCGACAATATATTTGGAGACATTAATAGGGGAGTTTCTACTAGATCTCGAGTTGCAAATTTTTGTGAATATTACTCTTTTGTCTCCTCTCTTGAATCTCTTAAGGTAGAAGAAGCATTCCAAAATCCGGATTGGGTGATGGCTTGGCTATGCAAGAGGAGCTAAACAATTCAAGCAAAATCAAGTCTGGAAGCTTGTCGAGAGGCCCAAGCAAAATGTGATTAGAACAAAATGGGTGTTTCGGAACAAGTAAGACGAACATGGAATAGTGACTAGAAACAAGGCTCGGTTGGTCGCTCAAGGTTTCACGCAAATCGAAGGTTTGGACTTTGATGAGACATATGCTCCCGTAGCTAGGTTTGAATCTATTAGAATATTACTTGCCTTTGTTACTCACTATGATTTCAAGCTATATTAAATGGACGTGAAGAGTGCTTTCTTAAATAGGCCACTCTCCGAGTTGGTCTACGTTGAGCAACCACCCAGCTTCGAGGATCCCGAATTTCCAGACTATGTGTACTTCCTACACAAGGCTCTATATAGACTTAAGCAAGCACCAAGAGCATGGTTCGAATGTCTTCGAGACTTTTTTCTTGAGCAAGGTTTTGTAGTCGAAAAGGCCGACCCTACTCTCTTTACTAAGCACATTGATAATGACTTATTTGTTTGTCAAATATATGTCGATGGTATTATATTTGGGTCTACTAATGAACAATTGTGTAAGGAATTTAGTAGGATAATGACCAAAAGATTTGAGATGTCCATGATGGGTGAGTTGAAGTTCTTCCTCGGTTTTCAAGTCAAGCAACTCAAGGAAGGAACTTTCATATGCCAGACAAAGTGCATCAAGGATATGCTGAAGAAGTTCGGTATGGAGAACGCCAAGCCAATCAAGACGCCCATGCAAGCCAACGGATATCTAGATATCGATAAAGAAGGTAAACCGGTCTTTCAAAAGGTATATCGTTCTATGATTGGCTCTCTTCTTTACCTTTGTGCATCTAGGCCAAATATTATGCTTAGCGTGTGCATGTGTGCACGGTTTCAAGCCGTTCCTAAGGAGTGTCACATGGTGGCCGTAAAAAGAATCTTGAGATATTTAGTGCACACTTCTCATTTTGGGCTATGGTATCCAAAAGGTTCTTCCTTTGAATTAGTTGGCTACTCCGATGCGGATTATGCCGGATGCAAAGTGGATAGGAAAAGTACTTCAGGGACTTGTCAATTTTTAGGAAGGTCTCTTGTCTCTTGGTCCTCAAAGAAACAAAATTCCGTAGCCCTATCCACAGCCGAAGCTGAGTATATTGCAGCCGGGAGTTGTTGTGCCCAGATGCTTTGGATGAGACAAACCCTAAATGATTATGGCCTAACCTATAATCATGTTCCACTTTTATGTGACAATGAAAGTGCCATAAAAATTGCCAACAATCCCATCCAACATTACCGTACAAAGCATATTGATATTCGCCACCATTTCCTAAGAGATCATTCATCTAAAGGCGATATAGATATCCAACATGTGAGCATAAATGATCAATTAGCTGATATTTGCCTCTTGATGAAAAGAGATTATGTGATTTGAGAAGTGGTCTGAATATCTTAGATTCTCGATATGTGGCTTGAGAAGTGTTCACGTCTTGTGTGATGTTTGAAAAATGTTTTTTCAAAATTTCTGTTGATCTTTTTCTCTGAACTTTTCGTGTTGACTTGAATCTTCGATCTTCGGATCTAGCCTCTTTACTATGTGACTATAGCCCGCTTGCTTGTTTGTTCGCTAGTCACAAAGTATATAGGCTTTCTAGGTCTTCTCACCCTCTTCTGCAATCCAGAGTCAAGATCTTCCTTTGCTAATCCTTTGTTGGTTTCCGAGGGTGCTAACTCAGACATTCCGGGGTTAGTATCTGGACTCTCCGTATAGTCCGGAGTATTCGGATTGTGGCGGTTGTCCCCTTAAGTTACTGTGAGGGCCCCTTTCTCTCTCAAGCAGTCATTTTCTTCCAATTGCCATTCCCCTCCCGATTCTCCTCCTAGGATGTCGCCCTCGGTCTCTTCTTCCTCTCCGGCGTGCATTCCATCCTCCAGAGCCTCCGAATCATTCTCCGAGATTGGGAAAGGCTCTTCCTCTCGCGAACCTCTTCATCTTTTTGTCTCTCTTCGCGGTGAGTCATTCTTTTGTCCCGATCTCTCTTTCCTTTGAGAATCTTTGCAATAGATTGTTATGATAGGTTCCATTCATCCCCTAGATCATTTCCTAGAATGGGTTTAATTTATCTTTGGATAGATTGCGATTTAGGATCTTTAGGGTTTAGGTCTGAACAACCCGGACTATCCGGATGTTTTATCCGGAGTATCCGACCTATACGGACTCTTCGGATCAAACACCCCGGAGTATCCGGGTTGTCCATCTCAGTCCTTCAATCCTAATTGTGATCTATATCTCTTTTTGGAGTATCCGGGTTTTCCATCTCGGTCCTTCAATCCTAATCGTAATCTATATCTCCTTTTGAACCTTTCTTTACTTCTTTTGTTGGACCTATTCAGATGGCTTCATCCCAGGGTGGTTCGGGCGTCGGCAAGCGCCCGTCTGGTGATGACTTTTCTGCGTCTTCATCCTACGGCCTCTTCAAAGAGACAGAGGCACGCTGTGAGGAAGGTCATTTAGGGCCATATCAACAGGCTTGTTGCTGCCCCTACTGCTCCTGTGCCGCCTCCGTAGGCAAATCCCGATGAGCATCCAGCCGACACTCATGCAAGGCTCAGGGAGCAGAAAAAGAAACAATTTCAGGAGTTTGGGAAAGTGATTGGGCCACTAAATAAGAGCAAACTAGCTTGGAGATATCCTGGTCAGATGAGTCGCCTTCGTGCAATTGACTACAGAACCGGTTAGCCAAGGGCAAAGCAATCGTGGAGCAAAGAAACAAGGACCCGCTTGACTTCCATCAAGATGAGTACGTGGACAAGCGGTTTTGGAACAAGTTTCAATCTGATTTCTATGAATCGGTGCTATTTCCTTTGGAGCACTCCGTTGTGAAGATGAAGACCATTGATTGGGCTTAATGTTAGATCTTCACAACCCCGTCTTTGATGAAGTCATCCAGATCTGCGAGCGTCACCAGGTGAAGAACATCATGAGATTTCATTATCCCTGGAATGATGAGCTTATTATGTAGTTCTACTCTACCCTATTCTTTGACAAGTCTCAAGATGCTATTTGGTGGATGTCTGATGAAGTTTGGTATGTGGCCACCAAGAGGGAATTTGCTCGGGTTCTGCAGCTCAAGTCACATGATGGAGACGCAAAGCTTCATGACAAAAAGGCCTTATCTCCTGACCAGATCGAAGCCCTCTATGATCAGTCTCAGCGCTTCGAGGTTGGTACCATCAAAGGTCTGAAAGATGTGCCATCAGTTCTCTACAGGATGCTCAGGGCTACTCTTTGGCCCAAGGAGGGAGACGCCTCATCCATAAATTCTTATGGGCGAAATTTGCTATTTCACTTGGTGGAGCGCTCTCACAGCTTTGATGTGGTAGATTTCTTGTGGGAAGCCATTCGCCATAGCTCCATGAGCAATGTCAGCAGCTGTGGATATGCGCCATTTATTATGGCTTTGATTGATCATGTTTCGGGGCTTGAGTTTGTCAAGGATATGGAGCACCTCTCCTACAAGGTTCGAGCCCCATCAGCCCCCACTGCTCCTGATGCTCCTATTGGTCAGCGGACCCGGTCGAGTTCTCGAAGCCGAGACCTCGGTTCCTCCTTCACTCGGCCTCGGCTCCAGCCGCCTGGTTCTCCTAGCTCCAGCAGAGACACCATTAAGAGAATGCTGAAATGTCTCTTATGTTTGTGTCAAGATATCTCATCTCAAGTCAAGGAGACTCGCCAGGAGATTCAAGAGCATCGCAGAGAGTTCCGAGCTTATCATCGCCAGCAAGGCGAGGACATTCCTCCTAGTGAGTCTAGGGAGTCTTCTGATGGACATAGTGTCGACTCTGCCACTCATTAGCTTTTTGGTCTTCAGCCTTCTACAGCTCAGGCCAGTGGCAGTGGCAGCAGCGATGATAGTGAGGAGGATGAGTTTCAGCCCTCTAAAGACGACGAGTGATCTGTTATGCTAGGCGCTTCCTTTTTGGGTGTCTTGATGCCAAAGGGGGAGTGTTTTCCCAGTTTCTAGTTTTCTAGTCGTTCTGATTGTCTTTTGGTTGTCTTTGTGAACTATATGCATTTGTCGTGTGAACTGTCTGCATTTCTGTTACTGCATTTCCGTTACTAGTAATGTTATCTGTTGCTTCATGTTGTTTCATGTCTTGTCTTATACTGCTTAATGATACAATTTGACATAATTCTTTTGTTGATCCCTCGAATGCAAGGATATAGGGGAGCTCTTGCAAAAATTCTCTCTAATTATGTGCATTTTAATCTTTCTCATTTTCTCTTATGCACACACTCAGGGGGAGCTCCACTATATATTTAGCATTCAAAAAAATTAAATTCTTGTTATTTCTTATAAGTTTTTAATTGTGTTGTCATCAATACACCAAAAAGGGGAAGATTGAAAGTGCATCTAGGCCCCTTAAGGGTTTTGGTGATTAATGACGATACAATTAGAGAACGCTAATTGTTTAAGTGAGAATTTGTGCAGAAATCGAGAATATATTACTATGAGAAAGCGATTGGACATCCCTACTAATATTTAAATTTGTGAAGGCGGCATCAAGACTTAAGTTATAATTTTTCAATTTAATTGAGTCTAAGGATAGCTGTACTATTAAGAGGAATACGATGAGAAATCGCTTCTAGGATATTCTTGTGCTCAAAGGATGAAAATTGCATAGCAAAAGATTTTAAATCATTTGTATTTCCCTTGTTTGTCTCCCTGTTGACCGAGCAAGTCAACTCGAATACTCTGGACAGTGTATCCGGAGTATCCAGGGTGATACGATACTCCAGACAGTGTATTCTAAGTGTCCGGGGTGATACCGGAGTATCCGGATATTTGGTCCGGACACTCCGGGTTGACTCTTTCGGTGATACTGTCTTTACTAATCCGGACTATCCAGGGTATCTGTCCGGATACTCTAGATTTTGCGCAACCTCTCACAACGGTTGGATTTTGGAGCTCTCTATTTAAGCCGTCATCTCCACCTACCAAGGGGGCAGCTCCATTATTGTTTTCATTTGGCTCTCAAGCTCTCACTCTCATATTCTCTTGAGCTCTAGACTCCTCCATTTAAATCTAGTGATTGATTTGAACTTTGGAGAGAGAAGAGTAGATTTGAGTGCTTTGAGCATGCATTTCTCATTCTTGAGCATAAGTTCATCCTTCAAGAAGATTTCACGACGTGTTTGTTACTCTTGGAGTTTGAAGGACTCCTAGACGGCAAGGAGTCAACGGGATCTTCCAAATACTTGGTGTAGTGAGCCCCGAAAGTTTGTGAAGGCAAGTCTCGCCTCCAAAAGGAAAGAGACAAGGAGTAAGAACCAGCGAGTGCTTTGTGCAACACCGGGAGGATAGTGGTCGAGAGGGACTCGAGCTTTGTGCCTCCTCAATGGAGACGTAGGATTCCCTTCAAGAATCCGAACTTCGGGTAAAAAATCATTGTCTTCGTGTTCTTCCTTTTGCTCTAACTTTAGGTTGTGTGGTCTTGAATATTTGGGAGCCTCGATCTACTTCTCTACTGTGTTTGACTCTAGATCCATACTTGTTCCAGGTATCTGGTAGTGCCTAGATCCTTTGTATTCAAGTAGTTTGCTTAATAGTTGAAGAGATTTGAAATCTCATCTCGAGGTACCCAACCCGGAGTATCCACTCAGCTCATTTCGGATAATCCGTATATACCGGAGTATCCGGACTAATACTTGGATAGTCCGGGCTGATCACCTTAGGAAAATTTAATTCCGCTGAAAATTTTTATTTCACCTATTCACCCCTCTCTAGGCAACATCTCTGGTCCTTTCAGAAGACCCCCTACCAAAACTCGGTTATACACTCGAACCAATACTGTCTGGCACAAACACGCCGATAGTGCTGGGTTGCTTCCTCTCGTTCGCATGGTTGAGGGCTTAGCTGAGGACATGGCTGTGGGCAAGGATCAGGCGGAGGGTGAGGATGGTCCAGAGCAGTCACGGCGTTTTCTGTTCAACCGGTCCCTGCTGTCGTGTTTGGTTGACCGTTGGAGGCCGGAGACGCACACTTTTCACCTACCATTCGGTGAGGTGACGGTGGCCCTGCAGGACGTCACCATGCTTACAGGGTTGCCGATCACTGGGACACCGATCGGACCCTCGGTGACTCCTGTGGGGTGGGTGGTAGACCTGGAGGAGAGGTTCGCTGGAGTGGTTGACACTGACCCGGAGATACGTGTTAGCAAGAAGCATGGACCATCAAGGAGGTGGTTGGCACAGTTAGAGGTGAGTGCTTGTACATGTATATGTTATTCTAATTTTTTGTAACGTTAACCTCATATTACCATATCTTAATTGTTACAGGTGCAGCGGATGGCGGAGGACCCCACGGAGTACCAGGTGGCACGGCACTTGGAGGCCTACCTGCTGTGGTTGTTCAGGATGGTTATGTTCACGACGACTCACGGCGACAGCGTCGACGTGCAGTGGATAGCCTACGCACGGGCTATTGCCGATGCTGATCCGGACCACGTCCCGCAGGTATCCTGGGGTTTGGCGGTTCTTGCTGCCACGTACTGCGCCCTTTGCGATGCGTGCATGAAGAAAAGTAAGACTGCCAATCTGGCTAGGATGTCTCTTCTTCTTCAGCTCTGGTCGTTCGAGCGCTTCCCTGTGGGTCGACCCTTTGTCGACCCGCGACACTACACCGCCGACATGTACGGAGACGATGAGATCGACCGCCCAACCATGGGCTCGCTTTGGACTCGACGACGGGTACATATTTTCTTGTATTGCATTTATCAAATTTTAATTGTATTCGCATGTGCCATATTTTTTGTGTTACAGCCACAATGGGCAGGAGTACAGGTACGTTCGGCGTACCACTCCTTCACAGAGGCGTTTGACTACCTGCACGCGGACCAGGTGATCTAGGACCCTTACAGTGAGCATCGTGTCGTGGAGGGAGCCCCGCCAGGTGGGCTCTCGGCGCTTTGCTATAGGGACCAGGCTTACTGGCTTACGAGGAGGAAGATCGTCCTCGACGTCTTCGTGGAGGACTACGCACCGCACCGAGTCCTCAAACAGTTCGGCCTTCGCTAGCTGGTTCCTATTCCTTGGGGGCATCGTGTACCGCAGGGAGTACACACGTGAGTTATTCTACCAAGAATATGTTAAATACTTATGTCATATGTCTAATAATTTGGATTTCTTTTCAGGTTCTCCACTCAGGGACCTCAGAAAACCCTGTCGACCTTGCTACGGAGGATGGAGCCGTGGCTCACACAGTAAGATGGGGTGCAGGACGACGTCGTCGATGAGGACACACCTTACGACTGCTCATCCTACCAGCAGTACCTGGCCTGGTACGTGCCCCGAACTCGTACCCGTCTCCTACTTGTGGAGGAGCCTCTGACCCACGCGTACGCTCCTAGCGTGGCTGACTTGTATCCAGGGCAGGAGCGGCCATCCACGCCATAGTAAGTCTTATTTTTGTAAATTACATGATGTATTCCTTATGCTATGTCCATGTGCATATCATTTTGTCGTACGTGGTAGGTGGACCACGCTAGGGACTTACACGAGCACGGCAACATCGTCTTGTCCAGGCTACGTGACGGAGTCTCTGTGATGCTGGACGAGATGATAGAGGCATGAAGACGCGTGGTGACCACCACTCACAGGATTGTGGAGCTCGGTTCTTGTCGGCACGTCGACGCTACTGATCGTGGCACCTCGTCTAGACCGCCACACGTGCCTTCGTACCACACACTGACCCCAGCTCCTTGTCACACAGCAGAGGCAAAGTCCAGCTTCCACACCCCTTTGCCTCCGGGCCTAGACGTGGCTAGAGGGTTCAGCTGGCAGCCACCACGCGGTCCCACTATGATCCCCACACCAGGTAAGTCGAGCTACTCACGTTTTGTATAAGTATCACATAACTATAATTAAAAGTTATTATCTAAACATGCAGGCTACGCTCAGGGTGAAGGACAGTTCTCTCAATCGCCGCACTCCTCGGGTACATTGAGCCTGAGTATGGGGCGGATCATTACTTCACTAGTACATAGTTCATGCAACCCCCTCCACTGACGCAGTTCACGCAACCCCCTCCACTAACGCAGTTCACGCAACCCCCCATCCTTGTGCTGATTCACGCAGCGAGACTCGGCACCTCTGATGCATTGCCTCCCCGTGAGCGTCGACCGGTGCAGCGTTATAGCCCCTCAGACTATGGGTAGGCGCGACCATCGCAGGAGCTTCACACACGCCCTCTGGACGATGCACCGGCTTCAGCACGTAGGGCGAAGAGAGGTCGTGGTAGGGGTGCAAGATAGGGTCCACAGTAGGGGGTGCGGCTGACCAGAGGACTCATTGTTAGGTTGTTGTCCTATTTTTGTTTCATACTTTGTACTGTTTTACAGTGTTAATAGTGTTGTTCTCGCTTTCTTACTTTGCTCCGTACTGTTTTACAATGTTAATAGTGTTGTTCACGCTTTTTTTACCTTTCCGATGTTAATGCGATGTGACAGCACGAACGTTGTAGCTTTCTTAGATCGCTTTGACAGCACGCTGCTATCAGCTTCCTCAGATAGTGAAGTGACAACACCTTGCCACCCACCGCTTTTTAAGACTGAAACGACAACATGCTGCACCCTCTTTTTTAGACGAACGGCGATAGCTGCCCGATATAAGGGCGATAACTGCCCTTTATACCACCCGTCTGCCTTCCTTCCCATAGAGCGAGACCAAGAGGAAAGGAAGAACCGAGAGAAGAGAGAAAAGAAGTAGAGGATCAACCCAAAATGTCGATGCGTGCAAGTGGAAAGGGAAAGGGGAAGGCGAAGGAAGAGGTAGGTGCTTCGGCGTGGTCGCGCAACATTGCATACCAAGACCTCTTCGTACCTTTCAGGGTTGTCCTACCGATGTGTCTGTGCGGAGATCCTTGCAGGCTTGTCCGCTCTTGGGAAATTCCAACTTGGAATAGGAGGTATTGGAAGTACCGCAACTACGCTTTCGACCTGCTGGAGAAGAGCCTAAGGACTCGGCAGCTGGTAACAATCATACGTGTTTCGTAATATTTGTACATAAAACTTTGCTAATTTACATTTCATGCAGTCGCCTCCACCACTGTGTGAATTTGAGTAGTGGTTCGACATGGAGATCAACCCCGAAGACCAAAAGCTCCTAGATTAAGCCAACCGGAACAAGGAGTTCAGGCGGTAGCTTCAATAGCAGCGTGATACCGTATGCGAGGAGGCACGTAGGAAGGAAGCAGAGGAGAAGGAGGTTGAAAGAGAGAGGAAGCGAGAGAGGGCACGTCGTGCTAGAGAAGCCCCATCGAAGGCATGGGCGGAGGGGAAGTGGCCTCGATCCACTCAGTAGACGTCAAGTTATGCTCCTCCCAGTTTTAAGTTATAATAAAGAGTGTGGCCTATATTATTTTCCGTAATAACATCTTATTTCCATAGTATTATGTATCTTATTTCCGTACTAGCATTTCATCATATGTTATGTACTTGCAGGTATATTGCTTTATCATATTTATGGAATGTTGTTTGTCGAATTATTTATAGTTTGTTGTTTTAATATCTTTCGTGTTGTTCACATACTGTACTACTGCAGTTATCATACTTATTACGTTTTGTAATATAAATGATTTATTCAGTGTTTTAATATGATTTCTCGTGAAATTTGTCGTCAAAGAGAATGAAGAACAACGAAATTTGCATTATTCATTAACCAAAAGACACTGAATAATAATTTTGTAAAATACTACATGAATTCTCATTGAACAATATGATTTTTTTGTCAACCAAATGGCATTGAACAATAATTTTGTTAAATACTGCATGACTTATACTCAGCAGGACGGAAGGGAGGAGGCCATGGTGGGCTTCTACCTTGATGCGGATGATTCGGACGTACGAGAAGACAAAACGGTTCTTATTTGGAACGAACAACTTCGGTAGAAAATTCACGTAAAATAATCCAGATTAGCAAACAAGGTAGAAGCACCTCTTAATTAATAATTCAATACCACAAGAGTGGAAATCAAAACAGGACTTTAATTAATTTAGGTACATGCTCTCGTTCACCTAGGGCTGGAAACGAGCCGAGTCGAGCCAGGCTCGGCTCGGCTTGGTGTGGCTCGGTCAAGTGGCGAGCCGAGCCAAGCTCGGCTCGAGGTCGGCTCGCGAGTCGGCTCGCCGAGCTAGACCAATAAAAGTTTTTTTAAAATTTTAATATAAAATTTCAGAAATGACTAAACAACATAGCTTTCAAGTAATAAAGTCAAGATATTACTAACAAAAAAACATAATTGCATTTGCATTCATTATCAAGAGTTCAAGAAATTGCATTCAGAATTAGTAAACACTGACATTGCATTCAGAATTAGTAAACCTAGAGGTTCAATAGAATAATTAGTAAACAGAAACACTGACATTGCATCATCAAGGGTTCAAGAATTCAAAATTCAAAAGGTATCGCTTAGGATTTTGCTCATATGGGCTAATTGGGCCGAGCCAACGAGCGGCTCGCGAGCTGAGCCGAGCTGGCTCGCTGAAAAACCGATCAACAAAAATAGGCTCGGCTCGGGCTTGCTTCGAGCTACAAGCTGACCGAGCCGAGCTGAGCCAGGCCGAGCCCGAGCCGAGTTGCGAGCCGCAAGCCAAATTTCCAGCCCTACGTTCACCCGTTGGCTCTTACTCTTTCCTTCTTGTGTGTGGAGAATTTTGTCATCCAGCTTGCAGCGTGAGTTGCAATTTTTCACGGGCTAGATAGGGCTGTTTTTCACTAAGGGCGATAGAGCAGGTGAGGGTGATGAGGACATCACTTCCATGGATACAACCGCTGCCTCTTCTTCCCCTACGACCGCTACTTCGTCTACGACGCCTGGAGGGCTTAATCCGGAAGCAAGGCCTTTTCACCCATCTTTGCTGGACCAGCACGTCAAGATCATCCACCGAGGACAGCCAACGCGCCAAGGAAGGCCCAAGATCAAGCCCAATTCGTCGATAAGTCCGGTTCGGCCATCCAGGAGCAGCGGAACTTCAAACAGACATAACTTGGGCTCCCTGACTCCGTTTTCAGCGTGCGACCACCCGTTTGAAAGCTTAGGAGATAAGCTTTCCAATGGATCTAGCCCCAATGCCAAATTCGTCCTAAAGCAATAGGAAAGCGCAGAAGAGTGTCGCGGGCCAGAAACTCCGGTTGCTGCGCCACCTTTTCTTTTGGGCCCAAAGCCCATGTAACCCTAAGGCTTCCTCCCACCTCCGGCCCATGAAGGCCCAAGTTGCATGGCTGCATGTTTAGACCCATATGGCCTAGTGTTTAGTATCCATCTCCCTCCCTCCGCTATATAATAAAGGCAATAGGCCACCGTAGAGACTTGGGTTTTGTTTATTTGATAGTTTAGCCATTGCTACTATTTTGAGTCTTCCAGACGTGCTTGTAACATCCCAAAATTTGAGTTTTGGAATGTTTAAATTCAAAAGTGAACCATTTGCATTTTCTTGAATTAATTGAAGCTTAATATGAATTTTCAAATAATGAAAAGATTTAATTTGATTAATCTATGCATCAAATTAAAGGTTTCCAGTTTTTATTGGGTTCCTTGTGCTTCAAGGAATTTTTCTGTATTTTTCGAGATTTTTCTGAATTTATTTGCTATTTATTTGAATTTATTTGCATTTACTTGAATTCACGAATTTAAATTAATTCGGAAAATATTTTATTTCCTCCAAACCTCTCGGGCGAATCCTCCGTGGCCCATCACTATTCCTCATTGACCCACTTGCTTGCCTCGGCCTTGTGACTTGCCATGTATGCACCGTCCGTCCATGCGCCACGAACTGCTTGATCACGCTGTCGCCGCCATGCTTGCCGCTCAAACCCTAAACCTAAGCGCCGCCTTTGGCGTCGTGCCTTCCCGCATCCTAGGCCTATTTAAGCCACGGCGAACCTCATCCCGAGGTTTCCGCTCCCACGCCAGCCTGCGCCGCTTCTTTCCTCGTCGTACCGACGCCTTGCCATCACCCGAGAACGCCCTCGCCGAAGTTTTTGCCGCCGTGCACTTTCTCCGCCGTCTCGAGCCACTCCGGTTGTCCTCGCCGTGATCGGTTGCACCATCGAGTTAAATCGCGTCGAGCACTTCGGATCCACTACTTCTTCCATCCTCTCCGCCCGAGTTCGCGAAACCCTCGTCGTCTTCTTCGTGTCGGTAGAACGCCGCCACCACTCGCCGTCGAGTTCCTCGCGAGTTCTGGCCGTCCGATCGCCATCCATCACTCCAGTTGTGCGCGTCGCTTCCCCGCGCCTCACCTCTCCACCGTCCGATTCGGATCCGCGCCGGACCGCAAGGCGTGGCGGACCCGCTTCCATGCCGCGTCATCGCCAGGTGGCGCCACGTGTGTGCCCAAGGCGCCACCTCGATCCTAAGCCCGCGTGGCATGCCACGTCGTTGTGGTTCGCCGCGTCACCCGATTGCCCTCTCGGTGCCTTTGGGTTCACCGTAGACCGAGTCTCGACTCGTGGGTCCCACTATGTCGGTCGGTATTTTATTTTCTTTCTGATTTTCCAAAAACCGAAAATTCCAGCCAATCGAAGGCGACACGTGTCACCCTTACCGAAATTTTCTGATTTTCTCTGAATTAAATCTTCCAAGGCCGTTCTCCTTCGTCCGAACTCCGATTGAGCCGATTCAAATTCCTAAATTTTTGTAAAATCGAGATCTACATTCCAGAGCCATTTATTTTCAATTTTGAGCTTGTTTGCTTCTCTGTTTTGTATTTATTTGGTTTCGTTGCTTTATTTTCCTGAGAGACTTGAATCTGAGGGAGTGAACGAGACTTCAAGACCAAGAATCAGCACTTGAACAGCAAGGCAAGTCGTAGACCTTTGATCATATTGAACCCATGTTTGCAAAAGTACTTTGTTTTATACAATCGCATGCTATTTATGTAACAATGCTAGTTTATGGAAGTAGCTATTTACCTGTTGGAGTATGCCCTTTGATTATTGGAATGCCATGTATCCATTGTTAACCATAGGTTGGGACATTACTAGTTGGACATAATCATATTACCAACATTGGGTTATCGTAGCTATGCTTAGCCATGCTTAGTTGTCAGATGGGATTCATATCACCCGTGAGCTAATGTTAATCTTGACTTAATGAGATATTGAATTGTGGTACATTGACCACTGTTGTAAACTTGTTGTACCATGGCGGGGATGCCAATGGTTTTGGGTTGAACAAAATGTTTCCCTCGGGCAATTGATCGTAAGAAGGGGTGCTTTTTAGCACATTGGGATGTGGTTGTCTTGCTGAGTCAATTTAAGGACTTAATCTTGTGCGCCATTGAACTGGGCCTAACCGTGCAACCACAAGTCCGTATGGGACGGACCTAGGCGATTAATTTGCAATGTCGAGACTTGAGTATTGCCGGTTGTTGGTGTGGGGCGGGTAGACCCACATGGCTCAAGAGGGGCCAGAAATGAAACCTTAGAGGGCGATCTTGGGTTTAGACATGCATTGTAAAGGCTTTGTAGTGATCTCTCTGCTGACACACCAAAGGAAGTGTGTTCTTAGCGCTTGGCATTAAGGGATGATCATGTCTTGTGGGTAAAGTTGCACAACCTCTGCAGAGTGTAAACTATTGAATAAGCGTGTCGCGGTCATGGACAAGCAGGGGATTTCACACGGGGTATAGAGTATTTTCTTGAAATGTGGAATTGTTGGGATGTGAGCAGGGAGTTCATCGTTGTTTTGTTGTCTCAAGCTATCTTGTTGAACTGTGTGGTTGATACTTGTTTGAATAGCGTGGGTGATGCCTCGTCATTACTGTTCATATTGTATACCATTGATTTACGATTACTTATTATTGTTTTATCAATCGCCTTCAATCTATTTATTGTATTTAAATTCAAGTTATTGCTTTCGCAAATGAACCATATAACTATCCTTTGTCAAGCCGTGCATGAATATATTGCATCATTTCCCTCACGGCTTGTTGAGTACGTTTTGTACTCACGGCTTTATGCCCATGTTGTTGATTCTTGAGGAAGGACGGTAATGAGTATCAAGAGGAGGAGTACTATGAAGACTACGCCGACTAGGAAGGCGTTTCCCAGACGATTGCTGTGGCATGTCGAATAGCCCAAGTTATTTTATTTCATTTGCAATGAGCTTTAATTGTTTCTTAAGCCAAGAGGCATTGATGTATGAACCTTGACTATAAGGTCGTTTGCTTTATTCAATAATAATTTGCTTCTTCTTAGTTATTTCGATGTATGGAATGATATGTCATCTATGTTTCCCTTGTGTGCACTAAGCGTGATCTGGACTAGTCTTTGTATACCTGAGGGTTTCGGATTTGCATATCCGGGTCCCGACAGAGATGGTATCAGAGCCATATCGACTGTAGGTCGCTTTCTTAGTTAGCATGGTCTTCAAAATTATTTTCTAAATCAAATCAACAAATTGGTATTTAATAGTTTGTCTCTTCTCATCTTATTCTTAGGTTCTTATTCCTCTCCTTTCTGAAACATTGCTTTAAATTTAAGTTGATCTTATCCCGTTAAACTTCTAAAAAGCCATGGATCCTCTGCAAGGAATCAAATCGTGGGAAGCGAAAATCAAGCCGTCGAAGAGTATATCCGAGAAGATTACCATATAAGATAGGTTTGTGGTGCTCTATGGTGTTTGAGCATACCATTCTCTTTTGGTTTAGCTACGTTTAGTGCGTGTGTATTAGGAGTTTTGTTGCTTGTGTGCCGGGTATGTTGTACACTTGCCTCCAAAGACGGTGTTACAAGCTGTACCTTAAGTTGAAAGCTTTATTTGGTTCTTTATTTTGTAGCCTTTTCGCTATGCCCTTAGTTGACCTTTGTTCTTGGGTATTACCTTCTCCCTAGATGACCTTACCACTTCTCTATTGCTTTTCCTCTTACCTATTAAACCCTTGTCTTTGCATCGCAGATGGTTGACACTAGATTGAGGCAGTCGCGATTAGCGGTGGATGCCAATGCTAACGCTAGTGCCACCCGCCACCACCTCCTGTAGTGCGGACGAGAACTTGGGACATTTCTTGGCGGCTCACTCGGCTTATGAATACAATGATGCGAGAATATGAACAATATGATGAATCGGCCAGAATCGAGCTGCAGATTGCCCTAGCAAACTTGTTGAACCAACAAAATCAAGGCTGCATTTCTTTGTTCTTGCCAAGACTCCTCCTCGGCTTCGCCCGGTCCAAGCTAGCGAAATTCATGAGGACTCGTCGCCTACCTTCTCCAACTCCTCGAGAACCATTGGATGCAGATGATTGGATTCGCTCCATGAAAAGAAGCTTCGCTATTGCTCGATTACAGATAATGAGAAGGTTCTTTATGTCATCCATCGGTTTGAAGGGCACCGCCAATTGAATAGTGGGAGAACTACATTACCGCCCATGATGATCCTCAAACCATCACTTGGCGAGTTTTCAATGCTTTTCGCCATTCCCATATCACGATGGAAAGGTAGAGATGAAGAAGAATGAGTTCGAGGAGTTAAAGCAAGGCGGGATGACGGTGAGTGAATATCTCAATAAGTTCACTCAACTTGCTCGCTATGCACCGGAAGATGTAGCCACGAGATGATGCTCGCGAGAAGAGGTTCAAGCGTGGGCTCAACCCGTGGTTTAAAGGTACAAGTCATCGGCAGCGACTATGCAGATTTCGGCAGACTTGGTAGACAAAGCTATGCTCATTGAGGAGTCCGTCGTGAGTTGGAAGAATCCGCAAGAGGAAGATGATGCAACATGGAGCTCATCGAGAATCACCCATGAGAGCAGGTCCAATGCTCAACGACTGCTTTCGTTCACTACTCCTCCATCAACATTGGGACACTGCACGACACCTCGCCCGACACTTTCGGTGCAACCTAACATCAACACCAACAACAATCCGCCTCGAGGACCGATAATCCAGTGCGGGGTGACATGCTTCAATTGCAATGGCGTGGTCACTATGCCAATAATTGCCCTAGGAAGCAAGTTGTGACACTGCTCGTTTCAACTTGGGATCAACACCGGCCAAGACCCCTCTTTGAGAGCAGGGCGTGGAGCCTCCGGACCCCAAATCAAGCTACGAGACTCCACCGCCTATTGGAAGAGTCGTGTGAATCACGTCACCACCGAGGATGCCCAGTCGCATCGACGTCATACTAGGTAAGCTCCTAGTCAACTTCGGCATCTGCCATGGTTTTGTTTGATTACGGAGCTACGCATTCGTTTGTTTCTCGGAGTTTTGCTACAAACCATCGATTAAAACCAGGCCTTTGAAAATCTGTTTTATTGGTGCAATCACACGGTTCGGATTTGAGTCGAACCAAGGCTGCCCCGAGAGTTAAGATATTAATCGGAGGGTAGAATTCTAGCCAACCTAATTGTCCTAGACACCAAATCCTAGATGTAATCCTAGGAATGGATTGGCTCTCCAAAACCAAGCGATTTTGGATTGTGGAAATAGAGATCACATTAACCGGTCCGAGATGGAGCTAAGTTAAAGTTTCAAGGCTGCTTAGTAGATCGGTCAGTTCATTATCATCGAGCAAAGCCAATGTTGTAGCCGATGCTTTAAGTAGAAAGAGTTCTTGCAACCCCACATTAAGGAAAGTCGGCACTCTATGAGGAATTTGAAGCTCGGTCTAGAATAGTATAAGAAGTTCCTTATTTGAACCCCACATTAGAAGATTCAGTGGAACTTCCTAAGACCCAAGCAGGTTATGATTCGATCTGGGTAATAGTGGATCGATTGACCAAGGTAGCTCACTTCATTCGATTTCTCGAGGATATGCTAAGAGCTTGTGCCTTAACCTATGGTGCTAAGTGGGACAAGTGTTTGCCCTATCTGAGTTTTCTTACAATAATAGTTATCGAGCCGACTGCAAATGTCTCCTTTTGAAGTTTTATATGGAAGAAAGTCAGGTCTGCCATACTACAAGCCAAAGAGCAAGTGCAATTAATTGAGACAAGTTGAAGATAGCTCAAAGCGAGCATGAAAGAGTTATCGAGTTTGAGCCCAATGATTATGTGTATCTTAGAGTTACACCTCTAAAAGGAGTTAAGCGATTTCAAGTAAAAGGAAAGCTTGCCCCTAGATATGTTGGACCGTTCAAAATTTTGGAACGAAGAGGAGAAGTTGCCTACAAGCTCGAGTTGCCTCAGTCTTTCGCTGGAGTCCATGATGTGTTCCATGTGTCTCAGTTGAAGAAGTGCCTGCGAGTACCAGAAGAGCAGATGCCGTTGGAAGCTATTGATTTGCAAGAGGATCTCACCTACAAAGAGCAGCCAGTGAAGATTTTAGATGTTGCCGAGCGTATCACGAGAAGCAAGATCATCCGCTTTTGCAAAGTCCAGTGGAGCAACCATTCAGAAGAGGAAGCCACTTGGGAGCGAGAAGAGGATCTTTAGATTCCTTTAAGGAGAGAGGTTTGTAACATCCCAAAATTTGAGTTTTGGAATGTTTAAATTCAAAAGTGAACCATTTGCATTTTCTTGAATTAATTGAAGCTTAATATGAATTTTCAAATAATGAAAAGATTTAATTTGATTAATCTATGCATCAAATTAAAGGTTTCCAGTTTTATTGGGTTCCTTGTGCTTCAAGGAATTTTTACTGTATTTTGGAGATTTTTCTGAATTTATTTGCTATTTATTTGAATTTATTTGCATTTACTTGAATTCTCGAATCAATCCTTCATCTTTATTTGCAATTTCAGATTGCCTTTACCTTTGTTCTTGCTTGTTCTTCGGTTGCATACGTGAATTGAACTCGTGTTCAAAGTTGATCGTGCCAACGGCAAGATCAATAACCCTCTGAGTTGGTTTAGCGATTGCTAAGGCGCATCGTCGTCAGACGTTGTAGTCGGATCGTCAAAGTCAATTCCTCCAAATCGAAGTTATCACTCTCATCGAAGATCGGGACCCAAAGTCACATCGTGGTATCGAGCTAGGTCCCAAACAAGAGGGTGGGAATGATAGTACCACCTTGCTTGTGGAGGAGAGAATACCACCTTAAAAGGAGAGCAACCTCCCCCATCGACTAGTCTTTTGGGGCCACATGGGACTCTTATGGCACGGCTATGGCAACCAAGGTGTGTATTCCTCGTTGGGCCAAGGCCCACGCCTCTGGCTGGGCGATTGGGCGTCCGAGCGAGGCAGCAAGTCGCCATACAGCTTGGCTGCCAAGGCACGTTGTGTACCGAGGAGGATGCATCGATTGGTATCGAGCGCCAAGTTGCTCGAGGAGAGATTCAAGACCTAGATTAGTTTTTGTTTTCTGTCCAAAATTGAAAATCCTCCACAAAAAATTCAACCTTTAGATTCAATCTGGTATTTTAGTGAGTTTTGTTAGGTTTTGATCCATTAGAGTCCTTGTTTTAGTTGCTGATCGTTTTTCCTTCGCGTAGCTTTTATTTCAATCTGTCCAGTTCTTTGTTTTGTTCATAACTTTTGCATACGAGCTTGGATTCTAGTGTTTTTGCACTTTCCTCAAACCTTGAGATAAGCTCCACAAAAACCTAGTTGGGCACGAATTCTAATTCCATACGAAAGGTTGTTTAATCTGGACAACAAATTCGGGAAGCAAGTTACAATTGCAATCCAGGTTGGTTCGGTATTTTGATCATAATTCTCGCATCCGAACTCCGATTGAGAAGTTTTTATACTTTCCTGAATCCTTGAAGAGTCCTCTACAAAAACGTTTTTGGGTGTCCTTCGTGATTCGGACTCCTTCAAACCGAATTTGACTCGGATTCGGATTTGGTCAGATCGGCTGAATTTTGTTAAATCTGTGCACCTTAGTGTTTTGGCCATAACTTCTACATATGAGCTCCAAATTGTATGTTTGAATACTTGTTTTAAATCTTAGAACAGTACCATCATTTTGTTACATTGTGAGCAAGCTTGATTCGATCATTTTCATACCTTAATTGCAGCCATAACCTTACTGCATAGTTCTGGCCGAATTTAGGTTTGTTTCTTCAATTTGTGTAGTTGAGTCCAGTAGTGTCTACAACCATAAAATTCCAAAATATCAGTGCACATACCTTTGGGAACCAATTCATTCTTTGTGAATACTTTGATCCCAATTGAGACTAGCGATTTGAAATTGCTTGGGGCTGCTCCTTTTGATACGTTGCACTATCATATCTCTTGTGATATCAAGTTAGGGATTCCAAAACTTTGCTCATACTAGTGTTGGCAGAAAGTCACCGAAAAGAAAAAAAAGAGAAAGAAAGAGCCAAAAGGCCACAAAGAAAAAAAAGAGAGAGAAAAGAAAAAGAGAATAGTGGCCGGTAGCACTACATTGATCAAAACCCTAATTTGTCTTTGTCATTTTCAGATTGTGCAATTGTATTAAGTAGTGAGCAATCTTGTGCCCTTTTACCTTTTCTGAAGCAATTAGCTAGCGTCTCTCCATAACTTATGCAACACGAGTTTTGGTGCTGAAATTATTCTTATTTAGCTCATTCCATTGGTTGCATTAAGTTTCATTATCTTTACGTGTGTGTTGCCTTGAAATTCACTTATATCTTTGAGATCGGCAACTAGGGCTTGTGAATTTTAGTTTGGATCATTACTTATCATTACAATAACTAGAATTATCAGATTGCATAGGAAATTAACTTAGCCTACCAAGCTCCACATATTCTACCTCGTACGTTTGTTCGGTCCCTTAGCAATCGCTTTATCCAAGCTTGGGAGAACTTTTGACGCCGCTAATAGCCGACAACCCCTGCTGCACGGTAAGAACTTGTAAGAGCTTTGGTTAAAGTTTGAGAGTTGAGCGACTTGTTTAGCCACATCTAATAGTTGCTAGGAAATTACATATGGTCGTGTTTTTCCTTGTTGTCTACTAATCATGACAGTCCACATGAAACGAGTTCACTTGATTCAACCAAAGAATTTGTGACATGAACACATGATGACTTCAGATTCTACTCCTCGAACACGGTAACCTCAAATTAACATTGCCTCCATATGTTTGAAACTTTGACCTGAAGCATATATATTGATTGGGAAATAGCGGTAGACAAACAATTTGGCATGTATAATTTATCTGAAAATGAAAAGATTTGTTTTGCCGCTAATGTGCTTTACGGGTATCGTTAACATTATGGAAGCATGTTTGTAGAAAAGGAGAAAACCCGAGAATTGGAATGATATGAAAAAATTTATGAGACTTGAATTTGTTCTGAATATTATCTTTGAGTGTTTGCTTACTAAACTTCAATGCTTAAAACAAGGAGTATCTTGTTAGAGAATACTATCGTGAATTGCGAACTTATTTGTTACGTTGTGGTTTAGAAGAATCTGATGAAGTTATCCAGTTTAGGTTCATACATGGGCTTAATAAAGGTATTCAAGATATTCTTATTGATCAAACATATCGTTCTCTTTCAAAAATATTGGAAAGTGCTTGTAGTATTGAATGTTTGAATGCATTATTAGCTTCACTTGAGGCGCCTGTTGCTGCACCTCCTCTTGTGGCTAACATTTTGCAGACAAATGAGCACAAGCGAAAAGAGATTGAGAACGTGGAAGATGAGAAAGTCGAGCATGGGACAATCCCTTCGACTATGGAACGAGATATGGATACCCCGACACCTACAACAACGGATGAAAATTTAGGAGGTTTTGATATTCCTACTTGAGGAGGAGACAAATGACCATGGTACAGATCTGATTTTACACAAGAAAGGAGCAAATTTGTGAGTATATTCCTACTATACATAATTCTTGTGAACTACCACCTTGTGCAACAATTGTAGAACCATATGATGAATTGCATGCTTATAATTTTGATCATATGGTGCTGATTCTATAAAAGGAGGTGATAGCTAGAATATCCCTGCCACTATTTTGTGCTATATCATGTTGAATGAGCTCATTAGTTTGACTTGTGCTATGGACAAGATTTCTGAAATTTCATCTCTTAAGTCTTTGTCTAGCACCTATGCCTATTGTTTTAAATTCAATTTAGTTGGTGATTATGGCATAGATGGCAAGTTTCTTGTTTATAGAATATGCATAACTTGTGATAAACTTGCTGAATTGAAGCTTGCTATTTTGGGCAATTCTAGTTGTATGCAACAACTTGTTTCATTTATGCACCATCAAATTTGCTCGAAATGTGTGATACCCATAGCTTGTTGTCCCATTGTTCGAATTTTATTACATTAACTTGTACTACAAATCAGCATGTCGTAGTTGATGCGTGGAAGCCCATTAAAATTGTGTCACCATTATTGGAATGGTTTGATATTGCTTATTTACAATTTGATGATATGAATGATCCATGCTTGATGCCAGGACTTGTAGTTTTGCCCGCAAAACATGTTATTGAACGCGGCTCACAAAACATGAGTTTTCTTTATCAAAAGTCAGGGATAAATATGTGCTTTACTTATATTTGCAAATCAAGTTGCAAACTAAATCATGTTAATTTTGATCTTATATGCTTCACTTATAACCACGAATCGACTTGCAAAATTGTGAGGAAAGGTTATTTGCTTAAATTTGATTTCTTTTGTTGTTATGAAAATAGCCTGCCGCGAATCCAAAAGAACAATGAAATATGGGATATATACATATATGTTGTGTACACACTCTTCTTTTTGTTAGTTGTTTCTTTTCCAGATTTTCCAAAACCGATGATGGTTTTCCTTCGAGGAGGGGAGGAAGCATCGAAGAGTGCTAGTGCTCATCAAGTCATTATATGCTAGAAAGAAGTGTTGAACTATATGGATAATTATCAGATGAATCCTCTAAATGTTTTTCATGTTTTCAAAATATATAAAGAGGCGGAGCTACTATTTTATTTAAATAAATGTAGGACCTATATAAGAATATTTTGTGCTGAAGATGTGCTAAAAGGTGAGCTTGAGTCGAAGACGACTCAAATGCAAGAAGGGGAGGATGATGAGGACATCACTTCCATGGATACAACCGCGCCCTTCTTCCCCAACGATCGCTACTAAGCTCACTGACGCTTGGAGGTCTCAATCCGGAAGCAAGGCCTTTTCACCCATCTTTGCTAGACCAGCACGTCAAGATCATCCACCGAGGACAGCCCACACGCCAAGGAAGGCCCAAGATCAAGCCCAATTCGTCGACAGGTCCGGTTCGGCCATCCAGGAGCAGCAGAACTTCAAACGGACATAACTTGGGCTCCCAGACTCTGTTTTCAGCGTGTGACCACCCGTTTGAAAGCTTAGGAGATAAGCTTTCTAATGGATCCAGCCCCAATGCCAAATTCATCTTGAAGCAACGGGAAAGCGCAGAAGAGTGTTGAGGGCCAGAAACTCCGGTTGCTGCGCCACCTTTTCTTTTGGGCCCAAAGCCCATGTAACCCTAGGGCTTCCTCCCACCTCCAGCCCATGAAGGTCAAGTTGCATGGCTGCATGTTTAGTCCCATATGGCCTAGCGTTTAGTATCCATCTCCCTCCCTCCGCTATATAATAAAGGCAATAGGCCACCGTAGAGACTTGGGTTTTGTTTATTTGATAGTTTAGCCATTGCTACTATTTTGAGTCTTCCAGACGTGCTCAACAGCCGCCTAAGAAGCTCCTTATTTCAGAACCCCATATTATCAATCCTTCATCTTTTTTTGCAATTTCAAATTGCCTTTACCTTTGTTCTTGCTTGTTCTTCGGTTGCATGCAGGAATTGAACCTCGTGTTCAAAGTTGATCGTGCCAATGGCAAGATCAATAACCCTCTGAGTTGGTTTAGCGATTGCTAAAGCGCATCGTCGTCGTGACGTTGTAGTCGGATCGTCAAAGTCAATTCCTCCAAATCGAAGTTATCACTCTCATCGAAAGATCGGGACCCAAAATCACATCGAGGAGTACGGAGGCAAAGACATGGTATATTTTTCCAATTTAAAAAATTGTCGTAATAAAAAAATTCGTTAATGCTTCAAAGTTACAACGAATTTGTGAATGAAATTAATGTACAAAATATCTACCTTAAATTTAATTTTCTAATATTTTACAATTTTTATACGGTTTAATATTACAATTTCCAGAATGAAAATAAGACACCTATTTTCGCTAGATGGTGTGGCAAAAATAGGTATTTTCGCCACACTGTTTGGCAGCAATATTTTCGCCAAACAGTCTAGCAAAAATACCTATTTTCGCCACATCGTTTAGCTTAAAAATAAATTGATCTCGTGATTTTGATTTAAATAGTGTAATAATCATGGATTAATGCATTTTAATCGAATGATTTGGCGAAAATAGTATTTTCACGAACTAATTGGCGAAAATAGTATTTTCACTAAATGGTTTGGCTACGATGTATTATTTTTGCAATTTTTAAATCCACGTATTAATGTCGCAATTTCTAAAAATAATATTATTTAAAAAATTACGAATACAAATATGGGCCATCTTCCTATTCCCCTCGCACTTCTCTCTCTCCTTTTTCTGGACAAAACAAGAGCAACCGAAATGAAAAAATGCTGGATGGGCTTGGCCAAATCAAGGGTTTCTAATTATGGTCCCATTTTGCACAGCTTCTGCTTAAAAAAATGGGCTATTTGTCGAACAGAAGAATTCTAGACATTTCTCTTATAATCAAAAGTAGATTGTACATAAAATCAGAAGTTGCCAATCATCCGATTCTTGGAGAATCAAAATCTGCACAATTAGAATATGTCCCAAGTAGGGCCTATATCTAGGGGTGAAAATAGGTTATATATCTTCCGCCTAATCCGAAACCGGATCCGATCGGGACTGAATTTAACTATCCGGTTGGATCTGGGACCACATCCGTATACTTAAATCTAGATTCAAGATCGAATCCAGAGTATCCAATATCCGTAAATACAGGATAGGATCCGGATATTTGGTTTTTTCCTATTCGAATATCAGCAAGACCCAACCTATTTTTATCATATTTTTCCTTGACAACCTATTTATATTAACAATTAGTTGGTTTTATTGATTCTCAAATAGCATATTTTTTCTACGACGTCTATTGAATTTGATTGATATATAACTTATTACTATAGTCATGTACTCATATGATTTTAATTCAATATATATTACTCTATATATGTGTGTATTATCTGTATACCTTTACCCGAATCCATCAAATCTATATCCGTATCCAGCTAGCCTGTATCCAGTTCTGAATCCGAAGAAAAAAATATGGTTAGGACACAGGAAGAGCAATATACACTCGTATCCGACCCGTTTTCATCCCTATCTATATCTTGGAGGTGACCAAAATCCAAAATTTCGGCAAGATCTTATAATTTCAAACAAAATCCAAATGAAATCCAAAAAGTAAAATTCAAATCCATAATTTTTTGAACCAGGATTCCTGAGATTTTGGCCAAAATTACCGAAATCTCAATAAATTTCAACCGAAGAAAAATGGTCCAAACTATGTTAGAAAATTTTGAAAAGTTTTGTAGATGGTCATGATACAACACTAATGTTATCATAAAATTTTCAGATGATGATCAAACTTGAGGAATTTTTGAAAATTCTAATAATGCTACTGTCTTAAACTCCTAATGAAAGCCTCATAGTTGGGGAACTTTTGATTAAGCAACGAAAATAGGTTTAGAATTTTTGAATCATTTATAGAAAGGTTCTGAGGCAATTCTTAAGCTCACTTAAAAATTTTGGAAGATGATCACACTTGAGCGAATTTATAAAATTATAACAAGGTTACTGTCTCATTTATGTTCCTTCTTGTTTTGATTTTTTAAAGATAACAATTCTTTTAGAATTTTTTGTATGATATTAGACTACTATAGATGGTACCATAAGTTTTTTAGAGTACGATCAAGCTTTTATGTTTTTTAAAATATGATTGTTCTCCTTTTTTATAAAACATCTCAAAAATTAGTTTTTCTAAACGTTTTCATGGAAGATAACATTCTTAAGAGGTATTGTCTCAAATCTAATCAAATGGGGAAAAAACCTTGAAATTGGTCAAAACACCGAAAGTTCACAAAAAATTGGAAAAAGTTTGGTCGAAATTGCCAAAATCTCTGTAATATCAATTGAATGAAAAATTTCAAACCACATTAGAAAATTTTGGTGGATGGTCCAAACACATTATTAATGTTTCTATAAAATTTTCAGATGATGATAAAGGCTGAAGAATTTTTAAAGATTCTGACAGCGCTACTGTCCTGATAAAAGGCTGTGTACATATATTGCTTTCATAAATTTGATTGAGCAATAAAAAATAATAATTTTTGAAAATTTTAGAGAAGGATGCTTAGGCAATGCTTAAACTCTCCTAAAATTTTGGATCATAATCACACTAGAACAAATTTATAAAATTCTAACACTCTTCCTGTCTCATTTATGTTTCTTCTATTTTTGACAAATGAAATTCAATTCTTTTGAAAATATTTTGTATGGTCCTAGACTTATAAAGATGGTACCATAATTTTTTAAGCATGATCAAGCTTGTATATTTTTTAAAAAATATGATAGTATAACTGTTATTTTTCTAAAACGTCTTAAAATTTTGGTTTTTTAAAACATTTTTATAAGAGATCATATTCTTAAGAGGTATTGTCCCAAATCTGGTCTAAAAAATTTGAAATTTAGTCAAAATTCAGAAATTTTGATAAAATTTTTAAAATTATTGTAGCAATTTGACTTTTTTTTAAAATTTTTTTATTCAATCGAGATTTTAAATCTCATTTGTGACCAAAATTTTTGAAATTTCGTCGCGATTTTGAAGCTGGCCAAATGGGTCGAGAGGAAACGCGTGGAGTATATGAAACGGCCAGGAATTTGGATGTTATCATGACCATCTCGTAACTGTTTGTACGAAGCTAGATTTGAAAAAAAAATAACATGGGCTAGAAAAACGTGCGGTTCGTGCTGAGTAAAACTACCTCTCCGCCTCGTCTGGTCCGGCCGGTCTCCCTCGTGCCCCGGAAAATGGCGCCAATCCCTCCCCAATCTCCCGCCCTCGTCTCCCACTATTTCTCCACCCATACCCTAGCCTAACCCCCGTCCCCATGGCCTCGCAGCCCAAGCCACCCCCGCCGCCGCGCCCCAAGACGCGGGGCAGCTACAACTGCGGCCGATGCGGCCTACCCAAGAAGGGTCACGTCTGCACCGTCCCCACGCCGTCGCCCTCCTCCTCCTCGGGAGCCGCCTCTGGCGGCGGAGGGGAGAACAAGCTCCGCCGCGCCCTCTCCTTCGACGAAGCAGCGATGCCGTCCTCGCCGGAGAAGAAGCCGAGGGTGGTGGCGGACGAGGAGGAGGCGGAGGAAGGAGGGGACGGGACGGTGGACGACGAGGAGAGGCTGGAGCTGGGCGGGAGGGCCGTGCCGAGGGAGGTCATGGCGGAGGTGCTGCGGCGGCTGGGGCCCAGGGGGGTCATGGCCGCGGCGGCGGTCAGCCGCGGGTGGCGCGACTGCGCGGGCCGGGTGTGGCGGGAAGCGGAGGAGCTCCGCCTCCGCACCGCCGGCGTCTGCCTAGTCGGTGCGTTGCTCCCGCAGTGCACCGCGCTCTCGCGCCTCTCGCTCCGCATGGAAAGGTGAGGGACCGGGCGAACCCGGACGAATCTGAACGGAATCTAATCCGAATCGATTCAATTTTGCGCGATCTGGTCACGCTGCCCTGAGATCAATGGCTGGATCTTTGATGGGCGGCTGATTAGGACAGCGTTGATATGCATAATTTCTGGTTTAGGGTACCGTAGTTTTGGCTAAAGGCTAGAACACAAATCACTGGTAGTGTATCCAAACGTGAGATTTCTGAATGACTGTCCATGTAGAAAGTGTGTCCGATCTGATACTGGTGCGGGGGAGATTTATGCCTTGATCTCTTATCGGTACGACAATAGGGCATCATTTTACAATAATTTTTGTATGGGTGTAGGAATTTGATCAATGGTGAGGGCATCATGAAACCATTGGGAAAATGCTGCCCGCTTGTGACTTTAGCGTTGGATGTGAAAAGCTCATGTGTTTCTTTGAGTAAATCTGATATTGGTGCTCAGAGATTGAATTTGAGCAGCGCTTGGTTGAGTTGGTGTGACAAGATGAAATTCATGTGGTGTAGGAAAATATTGTAAGAAAAGGGTGTGCTGAAAGATTGATCTGTAGACCTTTCATCAATGCTTGGCTCGATCGTTATGGGTGTAGTAAGCACATATCTAATGGGTTGTTTGTCTATGATTATGCGGAAGGTATAATCAGTGTCAGAATAAAAGGTGCCACTTTTGAACATTAGAAACAGTGTTGTTTATCCCTTACTGTGAGCCTGTGACTTAAAACACAACCCCAACTAATGTTAAAAGCACTAGAATTTGGTTCTACAAGTACCTACTCAGATCAATTGTATTGTAACATTGCTTGCTGGATTTGTCTGCATAGAAGCAACATACATCTATTTGCAATGCCAAACAAAAAGGGCTTATTTTCAGCTTTTCTTTGTGATTGATGAAACTTATGTTTTAAGATAGTTTATGCTTATTCTGACTGATTCTGTACTTGTATGACCCATTCTTCCATATACATGATCATTTGGATGACCTCATGTCGGTGATCATTGATGATTATCCATAATTTTCTGGTATAAGATCATAAGATGTCATCATTGGATTTTACAATTCCATGTGCAAAATATTTAGGACAGCTTTGTTGCTGATAAGATTGCTCGTGTTTTGTGTCTCATCAAGTGTATCATGGTTGCTTTTCATCTCACTTATAGTATGTTTTATCTGTTTACTTGTAAGGATCTTTCTTCTGTTGAATGCGTAAAGTAGGTACCAATAAACAGGTCCATTATTATTTGAGAAAGCATAAAATTTCCCATGTTAAAGGTTTTGACATTCTATTTTCTTCAAACAAGTTAACAGATGCAGACTCAGTCTCACACTTTTGGTACTTAGTCTTCCTTTTTATTTTCTAGATCAATATTATCTGCAATGAAATTCCTTATGCACCTAAGTTGACGCAAAAGAGGATAAGTAAAATCCTTACATTGTTTTTGGATGTGGTCATGGTGATGATTAATCTAGCTTTAGTCCTCTGGTGTATGTTTCTCTGTCCTATTTATTTTTGGTGAAGCTTATCTACAATTAAATTATCTTTTGCACTTAAGTTGATGTGAAAGAGGATAAGTAAAAAAACTCTCACATTGTTTTGGATTTGGTCGATCTAGCTTTAGTCCTCCCGTGTATGTTTCTTATGCCGAGAAAAAGATGTTCTACTTATGACAGGTATCTTGTTCTTCTATTTTTGATGCAGTGATGTTGATGCCACTTTGCTGGCTTGCCTTGCATTTTCCTGCTCAGGTTTAGAAACTCTTGAGATCACCATGGCTGACAAGGCAGTTAACAGGATGACTGGGTATGTTGCATTATGAGATGCAGTTTTTCCTTATATTGTTTTTTTACTTATATTGAATGTACTTGCATGGTTATAATTTGAATGACTAGTATTAAGCACGTCTTACCTTGTTTGCAAGTGCTAGCTTCTAACCTAAAAATGTCTTGTAAGAGCAAGATTCCTGAACAATCAGATTTGTCAAGTAGAGATTTTACGTTTATCTTATACTAGTCAAATGCCTCGCATTGCAATGGAAACACATTTTTAACCAAATAATCGAATCATGCCACGTTTTAAAAAATAAAATAAAATTGCACTCTTGAGTTGCCAAGGGAGGAGAAGTGGTAATGGCCCGCCTAGGGGGAGCGGGTGTGTGCAAAAAGGTCTGAGATACGCTTGGTTTCCTTTTTATCCCGTAGCCTATATGTTGGCGCTGCTTTTCTTAAAGAGTAGAAGAGAGGACGGACGATCATCACCAACTCGTATTTATATATGGGGCTTCTAATTTACGGCTGCCCTTAAGAATAGAAACTTCTGAACGCACTCCTGGCACCCAATCGAATGACACGTGTCTTCCTACAGTGCCCCTTCCCTTTTCATGTGCAGTATGCAAGACACAAGCAACATGCAGTCTTCCTTTTCCTTTTTAAACTCTCTTTTCGGGCAAGGGGATTTTGGGCGTAAAATGGGCGGAGTCTAAAGGCAACTTTTAAGCTAAGTCGAAGAGCTTTCAACCAACAACAGTATGAACTTTCATTAAAAAAATGCTAAAAAAGTCTTTTGACTGGAAGCAATACTAACTTTTGTTTTAAACTAGTCTGTTAGTAAAAAGAACTATCAACAGGAAGTAGTACCCATCTATCATTCGAGCTGAGATAAAACCAAATGCTAGCTTTCCATGTGTAACAGCTACATTGGTTAATACTATTTCTTGTGGGTTAACACTCCACATCATGATTTTTTTTAAAGAAGACAACACTCGAGTGCGAACTATATCAATCTAATAGCATATTTTTCGCCTTGGTAGAAAACATTAGCGAGCTGCCCTAGAAACTTCATCGTATGGCTCCTATGCTCTATGGAAGAAAAAAAAGGGAATTTGTGATAATCTGAAATAAAAAGAGAACAAAAGTACTTGGGTTCATTTGGAGTAAATAAGGGAACTTACATGTCTTCGGAGAGATTCATTAATATATGGGTGCCTCTTCTGATTGCACTCATGGGCAATCATGTAGTATGTGAAATGTTCCCACAAAGCTTTTGTATCTATCTGAATAAACAATTGGGCAAAAGTTAAATGAGAGATGGCATGATAACCTATGAAAAAGATATATTCATAACAGCAAATTCAATAAAGAAAAAAGACACTAACATCTTTAAGGCTCAATGGTGGATTTCCGTTGTATTCATAGTTGTCATAGCGGTCCAGCTAGGCATGGCGAGGTCGGATTGCTTGGACGCCTAGGCGCCTAGGTGATGATTAGACGATGAAAATAATAAATAATATCTGATATGACATGAAATTAAGTCGAATATGAAGCAAAAGATGTATCAGTAAGCACGAAGGGTAAGCAACTAAGCATCAGCAATAGCATTCATTAGTGAACACGAAGGGTAAGCATCAGACAACACATTGGTTCTGGAATTTGGACATTTTAATAGGCACTCGGCATCAGGCATCACCATCACTTGCATCATAGGCACCAGGCATTAGGCATCAACACTTGCATCAGGCATCAACTAGGCATCAGGCAACACCATCACAAAGGAGAGGTGATCACCAAAGCAGAGGGAGTCCAGGAGGCGGCCATCGGCGAGGCAAAGCGGATAGAGTTGGGCCTTGGAAGGAGGAGGCCACGTGCAAGACCTACGTGGCTGCGCAACCAGGATTGGGTGGGAGGAGCAGTGCACCAAAGCAGAGGGAGGAGGGAGGAGCAAAGGGGGAGGAGGGAGGAGTAGCGGGAGGAGCAGAGGGAAGGGAAGAAGGGGGATCGGGAAGGAGGCCAGGAACTGAGGGGGGATCGGGAAGAAGGGGGGTTCTCACCCGAGGTCCTGAGCAGCGGCGAGGAGGTGGTCTGCCGGTGGAGGCGGGGCTACGGCGTCTGCGCTTTGTCTTTGCAGCGTCTGTGCTCTTCTCTATGGTTAGCCTCTGGCTCTTCTCAAGTCCCGCACGGCCACACCTTATCTACTGACATCAGCATCGTGGCGCCCATCCAGCTCCCGCCGCCACGATGCCCAGTCGGTCGACTCATCGCCTAGATGCCTGGGCGGGCGCCTAACTCGCTCCAGTTGAGGTGGCCAGCCCAGGTGCCCAGCTCCTGCCGCCTTGACGACTAGTCGATGCCATGACAACAAAGGTTGTATTGCTGCATGAGCTTCATCGTCATAATTGTTTCTGTCAATCTGAAACGCATTGCACCAATCCTTTCCCCATTTCAGCAACGTTTACTCTCTATCTATAACAACCTTAGCTAGTCAGTTTCGTTATCATCTAAAGTATATATTCCCATTATAATACATTGACTAAGTTTGAAAACTTTTAACTTAAGAACGTAAACTTCCAACCAAAGATTAAAAACTTGCATATGGGGAATTTTCTACCAGATATGAGATACTTTCAACTAGTAAACTTTCAACCATAAATTAAGGACACCCTCCTAGGATGCCATTTGTCATCTTCTCCACCCACCTCCACTCTTTGCCCTTCCCTACTCAATTCCCCCACCCTCCTCCTTCCTCTCTAACACAAAAATTTCAAGTTAGAAAAATTTAACTAGGTAGATTGTAGACAAATTTTCAACTTGAAAGAGTTCAACTCGAAAAAAAATTTAAATCAGAAAAATTTCAAGTCGGAAATTTCCAACTCGGAAAATTTCAAATTGCTCGAAAAATTTTGAATCAGGCGATTTTCAACTTAGGAAATTCCAATTTGGGAACTTTCAACATTAAAATTTCAACTTGTGGAACTTTCAACTAGGAAAATTTCAAATCAGGAAATTTCAAATAAAAAATTGAAGTGGGGAAATTTCAGAATGGGAAATTCCAAAAAACTTCCGATTCAAAAATTTCAGTTCAAAATACTTTTAGTTTAAAGAAATTCGGTTCAAAAATTTTCAACTCAAAATCTTTTTGGTTTGAAAACATTGAACTAAAAAAACTTTCGGTACAAAAACATTCAACTCAAGAAACTTTCTGTTTGAAAACATTCAACTCAAGAAACTTCCGGTTTAAAATGTTTCCATTCAAGAAACCTTCGGTTCAAAAAATTTTGATTCAAAAACTTGCAAAAATGGTTAAAAAATATTTCTTATTCAAAAACTTGGAGGGAAATTTGAAAACAAAAAACTTTTTTGAGGGGAAGGGGAATGGGGGAGGAAAGTGGGATGAAGGGATAGGGACGCTAACTTGTAGTGTCTAACTGTCTACCAACTTATTATTTCATCAAGAATTATCATACTTAGGAAAATTTGACTAAACAATATTAATTTGTCCTTGTAATATTAGTTCTATAGTTGAAAGTTTGTGCAGCAAAAATAGATCATTTGTCTGCATGTCTTGTACTGTAAAAAATAGGTTTAAGATTAGCTTTTAGTTTTATATAAATAAGATTAGCAGAAATAAATTGCCCGTAAAAGATTCAAACATCCTGATAGTAGGTTCAAAAAATATCCCAACAAGTTTAAAACATACTTTCTAAATATCATCTACAATATGCATACCTCTGGTTGCTGATTACAATGCGGTGGTGACAAAGAAGACTCATCACCAAACCCTATGTTCATTCCTTTAATCCCTTCTTATCTGACATGCCATCCTGCTTAGAAAAATAAAAGCAGGAAAATGATGCCAAGCTATAAAAATACAAGTTGCATGATTAACGTTTAGACCACCATCTACATAACTTACAGATGAAAGAAATAGCTACAACTAGAAAAGTAATACAAACCTCTAATGCATGCAATGAAAATTGTTATTGTCTCCTTAGCACGAACATGGACACCCGAATGGAAACATTGAATACAGAAGTTATGAAACATGTTACTAATTAACTAGTAACACAGACCTCTAATGCACACAACAAAAGTTTCCCAAGTGAAACATTTCAAATTGATTTCGAATTTCAGAAAAAATTAATCAGTTGGAAGTTCCTATTAATTCCTAGTGGTAAGTTTTAATTTTCCAACTGAAAGTGTTCCACCTGCACTTGGGATTTGAACTTTCAAATGCAATCCCAAACTTGCAATTCAGAAACTTTTGACTGGAAATAAAAAAAGGAAACTGCAAAATGGAAAAGTTTCAAATAAATTTGAGAAACTCCCTATTGGAATTGCATAGAAAACACCTAACTACTGTCTACTTGTAAGCTAATCTGCATAACCATGTAACTTTTAAAATAGAAATGCTAATGCAGTATAAATTACCAAATTGCCAATGAGAAAGCATCTAACGCATGAAGATCTTAGCATATTCTGATGGTAATACATATCATGATGCACACATAGCACAATCCAGAATAGTAGAAAACGAACATGCGCACGATATATATAAAATACCACTTGCCCCCACTCCAATGTCAAGAACACAAACTGATATCAAGTTATATTATTTAAATCCACACTTCACCAAGAGAGAAATCATCTCCAAAGATTTCGGTCAGAGCTGGCATATGCCAAACATGAATACCCCCTGAAGCCACCAGTATAACGCCTGGCATGGATACCCAGTCATGAGTGAAAAAGATACCGCAAGCACGATCTTTTTTATGCCAGTACAAAACCTGAAAGCTACCAGAAACATGGGCCCCAAATTCCTTGCTACTACTCATTGCATGCATGATTCACTTCACCTGTGTAGAAGGAACACAGATACATATAAGACTCCCAGACTCAAAAAAGTTCATAGAACTATATAGAGAAGATCGACGCATTTGCATGTTGATTCCACAAATTCCTAAATAGAATCATATATTTGTCATCTAGGCAGTGCACGCGCATTCCTCCCTGTTTCTGTGGGATTGCTGATCCCAACCAAGCCTGTGGAGGATCCTCTCATATGGTTGAAGCAATGCGAAGCGATTTGGAAGGTTGTACCAGTGCCAAAAATGCAGTATGTCCAGATGGCGGGTTTCTTCTTAAGAGGAGGCGCAAGAAGTGTTGGATAACCGGGAGAAGGAGGACAACGAGATCCGCTGGGAGGAGTTCTGAGGTCTTCTGCAGCCTTTTGCAATATTCTTTCACTGGTCCTCTGGAGACCTAGCCAACCTCAAGCAAGGGAAAGTCGGGTCGAGATTATGCCCGCGAGTTCCAGCCGGTTGTTGGCCAAGACCTCGGTGGATGAAGAAAGCGGTGAAGCTGGAGCTTTTCACCATGGGCTATCGGCTGACGGCCGTCCGGGAGAGGTCGCAGAGATCGCCCCGCGACCTAGCCGACGCGATAGGTTTCGCTCGGAGGATGAGCGCCGGAAGACTTGTGGATCGCAAAGCGGCGCAATCATGTCCACATCGTGGGCGGACGGGTTCAATTCGGGCTCGGCGATCGGGTTTACAGCATACTCGAAAGCGAACAGTGGGTGGAACGGAAGGTCAGCCGCTCTCGCTTCACAAGAAGACCGACGGCTGATCGGCGTCTCGCAGACCGAATTTCAGCTTACCACGGGGAGGTCGCTTGGCTCCAACGGGCTCGCGAGCCATCCGCGAGGATCGCTTCCTTTGCCCCGCCTCACCCCGGATGAGATGGCGAATCGAAGCTAAGGGCCTTCGCTTCAACCGTGATGAGGCATTTTCAGAGGACATCAATGTAAGAAACTCTTTCTTGTGTGAAGTAGTGAATGAGGAGGAGGAGATTCCGGAGGAAGAGGAAGAACCAGCGGCACTGTCGGTCATAGCAGTGCGGGGGCCAAAGGGAGGGAAGACGATGCAGATTTCTTTGCTGATGGGTGGCCGGCCATTGGATTGATCGACAAAGGGCAAGATACATAACTTCTTGAGTAGCCATGCAAAGCAACCCTTGTGGATCTCCTCAGAGCCAAGGACTCAATGAGTGCAAGGTGTGGCGATGGGATGAGCTACCATGTTTGGGGAGGATTGCCCAGGGAGTTTTCTTCGTTGAGTCCCATCAATTCAGTGCACCATTCTTAGTGATTCCTCTCCAAGGGTTTGATGTAGTGCTGGGAGCAGTGGCTTCAGACATTAGGGGACATCCAGTGGAACTTTGACAAGCTCCGTATGACCTTCGGGGCGGCAGGACAGCAGATCACCCTCCAGGGCCGGTCTTCGGCGACAGATGTTCTTGTCCATCAACTGGAGGCCGCAGACGATAAGGAAGTGGAAACTCTCTTGGCTGAATTCAGTGACCTCTTCCAGGAGCCTCGAGACTTACTCTCCACTACGACATCTGCGACCATCGTGATTGTGTTAAGGTATGTCTGAACCCGGTGGTCGTAGCGGCCTACGGTACCGTCAGCATCGCCGAAGGATGAAATTGAAAAACAGTGTGCCGAGATGCTCGCGCAAGGGATTATTTGGCCGAGCAGATCACCCTTCTCCTCCCCTGTCCTGCTAGTGCGGAAGGAGGATGGCACCTGGCGTTTTTGTGTCGACTACAGAGCACTCAACGCAAAGACCATCAAGGATAAGTTCCCAATTCCAGTGGTCGAAGAGCTTCTCGACGAGTTGCACGGCGCCAAATTCTTCTCCAAGCTTGATTTATGTTAAAGGTACCATCGATCCGGACGCGGAGGAAGACATTGAGAAGACAGCTTTCCGCGACGCACCATGGTCATTATGAATCTCTGGTGATGGCTTTTGACTTTGTAATGCGCCATCCACATTCCAGCGCTTATGAATGAGGTTCTTGCGAATTTCTTGGAAGTTTGTCTTGGTTTTCTTTGACGATATCCTCATCTACATGCGACCGAGGAGCACCTTCTTCATCTACTACGTCCTTGCGAGCTTCGCCAAAGATACATTGTATCTCAAAAGGAAAAAGTGCTCATTTTTGTGCGAGAGGTAAAATATCCGGGTCATATCATCACGGCGGAAGGTGTTGCGGCAAATCCGCTAAAGGTGATGTGGCTCAATGGCGTGAGCCCTACCCGACCACGCCTGTTCGAAGCTTCCCAGGCTCGCAGGTATTATTGTCGGTTTATCGGCCACTCACGCCGCTATTCTTTTGAGCCGCTGACTTCATTGTTCACAAAGAACCTTTGAGTGGGCGCCGAGGCGTGCCGCGGCGTTCAACGGCTTAAAACCTCGCTATCGGCTCGAAATTCCCCACGTCTCCTCGATTTGACACTCCGTTCGTGGCGGAGTGCGATCGTCAAGCCTCGGGGTGGCGCGGTGTTGCGGCAGGAGGGCCACCCTTCGCGTTCTATAGCCATGTCTTGCCGATCGTCATGTCAAATTGGCGGCATACGGCGTGAGCTCATCGGTCTCTCAAGGCTATTCGGCATTGGCGTCAGATGAAAAAAAAATTTAAATTTTTTTTTGGGGAAAAAAACCGGTTTTTTTTAAAAAAAAAAAAGGAAATTATTTTAAAAAAAATTTTTTTTTTTTCCTTTTTAAAAAAAATTTCCCAAATTTTTTTTCCCCGGGGGTTTAAAAGGGTTTCCCCCTTTTTTTTTTGGGAAAAAATTTGTTTTTTTAAAAAAAAATTTTTTTTTTTTTTTTCCTTTTTTAAAATTTTTTTTTTTTTGGGGGCCAAAAAAATTTTTTTAAAAAATTAAAAAGGGTGGAAAAAAAAAAAAAAGGGTTTTTTTTTCCCCCCTTTAAAAAGGGAAAAATTTTTTGGGGTTTTTTTTTAATTTTTCCCCGGGGGGAAAAAGGGGGTTTTTTAATTTTTTTTTTTAAAAAAAAAAATTTTGAAAAAATTTTTTAAAATTTTTTTAAAACCCCTTTTTAAACCCTTTAAAAAATGGTTTTTTTAAAAAAAAAAAGGGGGGTTTAAAATTAAAAAAATTTTTTTGCTTCCTCATAGACACCAATCCTAGTTACTCTTGAGAAAAATTTTGCTTGAGTATCACTGTATCAGTTACTACCCATACTGGCCTGATGCAGATATTGAATAGAGAGTGACTTGATTCAGCTATCCAACCATCAGATCTCATATCCTATGTACTCGACGACCACACGCATGTTGTTATTCCAGAAAAAAAAATCCGGATCATAACATCTCGTAGCTTGGAAAAAAATCAGCAAAACTCTCATCATCGTTTTGCTATGCACCAGGAAAAAAAAGAACTCATCATGCCCCCATCCACTCCATCACGATGCCACCAGCCAACAGCGACACCCCCCGAGCAAGTCGCTGCAACCACCTCATCTCACCCCGCAGCCGTTGCTCCACCTCATGCGGTCACTTCCGGCACCGTCGCTTCACCAACTGCCATACGTCGAACCTGCGCCATCGCAGTCACTCATTATACTTCCGTCACCTAACCAAGAAAAGAAACCGACGAATCCCACCACCTCATAGATCAGAATATGAAGAGCTCGAAAAACTCACCAATGGAGACGCACCCCATGACTTGATCTCCTTCCCAAACGCCCCGACCAACAACTCCTAGGGTGAAATCAAGCTGCTACACCATCGATCTGATCACCCAAGTTGACACCGAACAGTCCGCCTCCTCTCCTTCCTCCTAATACAAAACTGATTTGGGCAGGCGAGAACGGGCAGCACGACTCCCGAATAGTGGTATCCAGTGAGGACAACGTGCAGTGGTGCGCGAGATCCAGGCCAGCGGTGAGCAGCGGAGGTAGATGGAGAGGCGGCGGTGAACACAGAAGAAATGGATTGATGATGGAGAAAGGGGATCGAGCGAGGTCGGTGAGGTTGCACCACGTGGCGCCACAAGGTTCAAGGTGGAGGAACACGTGTCACAAATTTGAAGTGGTTCGTGAGAAAATCCCTTTGCGGGCACCCATAAATTAGTGTTTCCGTATACATATTAGTAAAGATATGAGGATTTGTACTTACAATTTTATTTATGCAATGCAAGGTATTTTTTTTAATCTTTGCTGATAATTCTAGTCACCTTGTAGTCATTTTATCATGTTATGTTATGCTTGCATAAACCAGTCTATTTCCAGTTTTCTTGCATACAAGTCATATTGAATATTTATTGATTTTGAAGTAGTAATATTGTGCAAATTGCAAGATTGTTTGCACAATTTCCACTCTCAACCCTTATATTAACTGAAGCTGTTTCTATGCTAAACAGAGAGGAGCTAAGTCGATTTGTTTCGGAGAGGAGTTCTCTCTCAGTTCTGAAAATCGGTGGTTGCTCTAATCTTGGTTTTCTTAATCTAAGCTCTTCAAGCCTTTCGGTTCTTTGGCTGTCAGATCTTTGCTCCCTTTCAAAATCGGTAAATATTGTGTTCTACTGTTCTAGTACTGTTTACAGTAATAGCAACATTTTTTTTCTGCATGAATTCATTGAACTGAATTTCTTTTAGGTCATAAACTGTCCTAATATGAGTGAGCTCTCGCTGTGTTTCACACAGCAAAGTAATGACTGCACTGATCTGGTTACTTTGATGGATGGACTGGGTCGTACATGCCCTAACTTAAGAAATATGCACATATCATCAATTGAATTGTCCAATGAAGCCGTGTTTGCTCTAGAGAGTGCCAACCTCAGGTATATTTTTATCCCACCATGTTTTCAATGTAATCTTGCCGGATCTTTGAGTTATAACAGTATAGTTCTCACTGCAATTCTAGTTTGGTAGTATTTCAGCCTTTTAATGCCAATCTTGTTATTGCTTCATCAGGGGCTTGTGCATGCTATCCTTGATTCTAGGTTCAAAAATAACAGATGCAGCCATTGCATCTATTGTTAGATCTTGTGCAAGCTTGGATTTGCTTGATTTAAGTGGGTAAGCTCCATTTTGTCTCTTTGGAAATAAAATTAAATTATGGGGTGATCATAAAGCTGCCGATTTATTTCCCATGAGTTACTTCAATTAGCTGATGTAATTACTCGGTTTGGTTATACTCCAGATCTAGCATCAGTGATAATGGTGTTGGGATGATTTGCAAGGCGTTCCCTCATACTTTATCAAGGCTGCTCCTTGCTCTTTGCCCGAACATTACCGCATGTAAGCCTCAGATTTCTTCTCATGGTTTGTTAATTCTGCTCCATTGAAAATGAGTTCACCAGTCACCATTTATGTGCCCCAATGTAAAAAACTGTTCTATGTGATTTTCTAGGTGGGATCCAGTTTGCAACAGCACAGTTGCCACTTCTTGAGCTCATGGACTGTGGAATGAGCTTACGTTCTAATTTACAGAATGAAAAACAGGGGGTGTGTTTTGGTGAAATTAATGGAGGCATTAGATTCTGTCCAAAGTTACCTACCTCGAAAAGGCAAGCTATGTACCAAAAGCTCATTATAAAGCATGGTAATTTGAAGAAGCTCAGTCTATGGGGCTGTTCAGCAATAGATGTAAGCTTCAGAATTTTTCCAGCATCAATTCATTGAACTCCTTATTCATATGGTCTTATTTCTAATTTCACATATGGCAGGCTTTGTATGTAAATTGTCCAGAGCTGAATGATCTCAATCTCAACTTTTGTACAAATCTACATCCAGGTATTTGTCATTCCCTTTTTCTTCAGCTTGTCAAGTTGGTAAATAGTTACTCCCTCCAGTCACAAATATATGTCATTTCGGACATCAACATGGTCCCCAAAACGCAACTTTGACCATTAATTTGTATTGTAATATATTTATGAAACTCAATAAAATTATAATATTATGAAAGTATTTTTCAAGGCAAATCTATACATATGATTTTCCCAATCTAAATATTCAAAAAGATATCGATAGTAGTTTCAAATGATTGACTGCACGCATCCCAAAACGACATGTATTTGTGAGTTGTAACTGGAGGGAGTATTATCATTATTAACAATTTAAATTACTGCCACAGAACGGTTGCTTCTTCAATGCTCAAATTTGAAGAATGTGCATGCATCTGGATGCCAAGATATGTTGATTGGAGCAATCAGAAACCAGGTACTATTTGTTAACCCATTTCTCACTCCCAAATGAATTTTCCTGTCAGCTAGAGCTTCCTTTTGCAGCTTGCCAGTTATGTATGCACTAGCATGAAGATTCAAGGTTACTGGATGAGCATGTCTGAGGTGCTCAGCAGCTAACCATTCACTATTAGCAATCAGAAAGTGCAAAATGTTGCAGAATTAGCTGCATATTATCCAAGAATGTTCTTCACCAGTGCATTTGGCTTATCCAACAAATGTAGAAGTGGGCAGAATTAGACTGAGCCAAATAAACCAAACCGACTCGGACTGACCTAATTTTTTTGTTACTCCATGTTTGGTGCAATTTAGTAGGAAAAATTAGTGTTTTGTTTCCAATTTGATTGGGAAAATAATTTAATTTGGCTTTTGGTTTTTGGCTCATTTTTACCCTTCAGAAAAACTGATAAACTGAAAGAATCTAATGAAGCAATGTATATCAACTGGGAGTCTAGAGCAAGGAGTAAGCAGCAGTCAAGCTGAAGGTGTATCAGTCCGTAGCAATCTTTAGCTTAAATATCATAGTATTGGTGCATGTACATTATAATGGATGGGTGCTTCCTGTCCCCCAAACAAAAGGATGGTGCCCCGTGTGGCATGTAACTGATGTTATAACCTAAAGGTTTGTAAACGCCCCCCTCCTCTTGGTGCACTGGAAACAGTCCTGTGTTCCCTAAAAAAGTATGTAGCAAACTTAACTCCCTTAAAAAGGATATAACAGACTTCAGTGGCTTAGTCCCAGGCCCTCCAACCTCCTAGGTCTACAGTCCCAAACAACCCACTACATGAAGGTGAGTTAGAGCACGACCTATATACCCAAACTTGCTCCTATTGGGTCAGCGCTTAATCCACCATGTGTGGTGTCATCTACCTTGAGTGACTTTTTGTCATAATCCCAAGCATTACTGGCACTAGCATCCAATCTGACTGTGGACATGAGGCTTCTAAGGACTAGCTACACTTGTGATGGCATTACTCCACGCCATCCATGTGTGAGGCCATGACTGATGGTGTGTTGGACTATCATATTCTTTGTTGAATTGTTAAAATTCGAAAATGATATCTTTGGTTGCTTTTGCCATTGATTGGTCCTTGAAAATTTAGACCTGACTAGTTGAGCAGTCACACGTGGATAAACTCTTTTGTGGTGGATTGTGAAATGAAGCTAATAGTGTGATGCTGCTAGCCGGCGCTAATTTTTGAGACATAATGTTGTTGGCAGCCGCCAATTGGTTTCTTTCAGCTTGAAATGTGTTGCCACTTATTGAGCACAAACATGAACCAAATTATAATTTCGTTTGAAATTTCAAAACTGAATGAGAGAACCAAAATATCTAAATTGAGTAGGTAATAATCCCAACGCACACTCCTAAAAAAGGGGTGGGACTTATTTATTTCACCCACTAAATTAATTGATACAGTTAGGAAACTTGGCCAACTTGTTTTACTAATTTGCATTTGAGCTATCTCTAAAAAAATTGGATGTGCTTTACCCCTGTTTTTCGTTTTCCAATGTATTGCCAAAATTTTTGCCAGGTTCTGAATGAGTTCGCTGCAGCTGAACCACAGCTTCCATGCAAGCGGCTAGCAGATGGTTCGAAACGGGTTCAACTCCCGCAGTTCCCAGAACAACAGGTAAACGTCATCTTACACAGCTGCACCATCTCATAATCATTATATCAAGGCATCTGCTAACTCTTGTATTTCTCAGCCATCAGAGGACAAAAAATGGATTGGATTAAGGCAGACGCAGTGCACCGTGCATCTTGATTCTTGATTAATAATGGCATAACCAGAGCTAGAGAACTGAGCATTGTACACACCCTAATTTGTGAAATTATACATTGGTGAATATTATTAATTTGTTGTGTGCCTCCAAACCCATAATATCTGTAATGCGCTTGTTGTTTAAGCTGATACCTGGAAGTGGAACTTGTATCAATTCCTTCTGGGTTTCCTGCAGTGTATTCTGCCTGCCTTGTGAGACTTTGTAGAACAATAATATGTAAGCCATGACCCTGTATTCTCTTCGGGACAATAAAGATCCTGAATCCTTTGGACTATTCTACTTGGCATGTTTAACTGCAGTGCTTGGTACAGCTGCATCCTTTGGGACCATTGTTAACCTGATAATTCGTGTGAATCCATATGTTAGATGGTTAGCATCCACAATCCGGCTGTCATGCTTCTTGATAGACTGACTTAACTGAAGAAAAATAATACAAGATTCTGTAAGCCTTTGATTCTTTTCTTGCTCTGGTTGGAGCATTTGAAAATCACCGGATTGCTTGAGCCTGTCATCATTGCAAGGGGACACAAAGTCCCCAAAAGGAAATATTTGTTTTGCATGATATACGAGCACCTTTTGGATACAATATTCACATATAGGTAGCAAGGAAGGAGCAACCCAAAGTTCCTAAAAATAATGGCACAACTTTTCAACACTATTTTTTATTTCCTTTGTGCCAAATTTGAACCCTTATAATTGCTTATGGAGCAATGTATTGCACCTTGGCAAAGAATAGAAATATGCAACAATGTATGATGCATCTTAGCTACTGGAATTTGTATAAAAACACGATCCCCTATCTCCATGCACATGGCATGTCTCCTCCTTTAGTTGGCTTAGAAATATAAAACATAGAGAAGTGTATGTGTATCCATCACAACACATGAAACATGGCAGTGTTCCTTCTGTATACATCACGAAAGAATGCATCTCATCATTGAACCCTGACACCAGTTAATTTAACAGCTTGATAATTAAACAATGCTGTTGGACAATTATTTGTTTCAACACATCATGATAATTGAATATTGCTGTTAGACAAACTGCAAGATCCCTGCAGTGGAACAGGTAGCACTACTAGCATTTTGTGCTAAAGGAGAGCAATAAATTAGAGGAAAATGGCAAGAGAGGAAGGCAGAGGTATGTAACCGTGACATGTAGATGACATCTTTGTTACGTATATACTCCATATGATAAGATGGAACTGACCTTACGCCATGATACATCAAAATGCCTTAACTGAGACGATCGATACATACTCTTAACTGGTGCATAGTAAATTAATATTAATTATGATACAGAGAGGAGCAAGCAAAGCCATATCCTTGCAATTAATAACGGATTCTATGCGATGCCTTGTGCCATCAACTTCTGTTCTTGCATTTCTCCATTGCCCTTGGTGCTGAAATTAGCAGACAAAACAAATAACGGCACGCATGCATCGTATTAGCATCAGCTCTGAAGCATGTAGAGAACATCTATATGAAAGTGTTGCTGAGTTACACTGACCAAGGCCAACGGCTTCTGACCCTTTCATTATCCGGAGCCGCTTGCACGACTCAACGAACATCCTGCCAATTAATCCCAGAGAGAGGGAGAGAGAAATTAGAAGCGTCCTGTTGGAGAGAGCTTAAGATTATTATCTCTGACGGCACTTACTCCCACGGGACGTCGCCGACGAGCATCCAGTCCCCGTCCTTGTCCTCGTACGTCGACACGTACTCGGATCCGTTGAGCAGATCCATGAGCTTGCTCTCGTCCATGACATTCATCCCCTGGGAGCCGGAGTTGCCTGAACAATTTTGAACAGCATCGCAGCTCGACATGAGAAACAGAACTACAGCGCATGCAGTTTGGCGAGTGCAAGCATTAGTATATACGCACCAATGGTGAAGGAGCTGAACATCTTCTCGAGTGCCTTGGACAGCTCCTGGTAGCTCCTGTACATGCCGAGGTCCACCTTGCGCAGGTAGGGCGCGCCGTCCATGCTCACCTTCACGAACGCCGCGGCGGCGGCGGTGGCGGACTGGTCGCCGTCATCCTTGCTGCCGCCTTTTTCGGCCTGCACGGCGAGGATGTTCTTCCGGAACGACCGGACCGGCGGCCAGCCCACCAACTGTGCCCTGATCCATCCAACACAAATGAATTGCTCAGGCGACAAACGATATATATCTCGTTTGATTTTGTGAGACTCAGAAAAGAGCTCAACTTATGGCCTATTTGGAACATTTCAATGCTCACTTCGGAACGTGGAAATTTTTACAGTTGCTACAGGAATCGAGCTATTTCCCGCGAATTTCCTGAGAGATTCCCGTGAAACTGGTGCGTTCCAAATGGACCATCGCATCGTATTCCTGGAAAATTCTTGCTGTTTCAAACGGGATCTCAGATTAGCAACCATGTCAACACCGTCAATTTAGCCATTTCAATGGAGCATTAATTTCTAATCAGACGGTGGGACGAACACGAACCGTATTCACTGTCCCTGCTCTGCGCATAGATCTGAATTCAAAATACGCCATAATAAAGTTAAGATCCGGGTGATGATGGCAAAGTGGATATGCAGGGACATTTTGCAGGGAAAAAGAGATACCCTTTTTATCGTGTCGGCACGGCACTAGGTGCGGTCTCGCAGCGCATGCCCCACATGTACATGCTGCCCCTGGCTTGTTCTTGTACTCTCCACTGTATCGATTACTGTACCAGTGAATCCATTTTGGATCCAAATGTTCCCAAAAAATACAGATCCAAAAGTAGGTTTTTTCCCCTCACACACGCCTGCCACTCAAATCTCTGTTTCAAACTCGCAAAGTTTTCCCAGATTCATTGGGATGTTGAGCTGTTTTAGTTGAAATTCCTCCTTAAGCTAAAAATCTTTCAGGCTCATGCATTAATAAGTCATGGTCTAATGACTCGTCCTGCTTGAAGCATGCACGTATGTTTATACTTGCTGAAAATTTGTGTTTCAGATCGAGTAGTTTCTTAGGTTAACTAAAGCATATCCATCCTGACAAACTTTAAATTAATCTCCCTTTCGTCTTTCTGAAGATGGCAGGTTCTTTTAGAAGCTGGTAATTGAACGACAGGAGACGAGAACAGCGCATGCATATACACGCGCATGTATGCAGAAAGCGAAGGCGTGCAAATTAACGAGGATGAATGCATGGACGACGACGTACTTGGGCGCGCGCGGCTTCTCGGGGTCCGGCTGCGCGGTGACCACGCTGCTCTGGCTCGGCGACCTCTTCATCTTCCCGTCGTTGGCGGCGGCGACAGCCGGCGACGGCAGCGGCGCCACGGCGGCAGCTTCCTCGTCATCCTCCTTCCCCACGGGCTGCGCGGCGGCCGTCGCCGGCTGCAGCTTCAGCTTGAGGTCGATGGTCTCGTCGAAGCCCCTCTTACCTGAGCTCCTCGCCGCCGCCGCCGCCTCCGCGGCGTCGTTGCCGCCACCGGGCAGGCCGAGCCGGAGCTCGGTCTCCTCGAACCCGAGGCCCGCCATTGATCTCCTGCTCCAATGCAACAATGGCTTGGCCTCTTTGGCTCTTGATGAATTTGCTCTTGTTTGGCTGCTGATGTGTTTGGGTTTGGCTTGTGAGCACAAACAAAAGCAAGGCAAAAATAGACGAAGAGAAGAGGTGGCAAAAGAAATGATAATGGCAGGTCGATGGTTAAAGCGGGGTTTAGTTCCCTCATGCTGGAGCCGCGCATCATATGATATAAATACTACTATTGTCGGAAGGTACGGCACCCCCGTACACACATTGCTTTTCGACAATAAATTGAAATACATGCTCATATATCTGTTACGCGTAAAATTTCGTAACACAAGTTTAGCTCAGTTTGCCCAGAGCTTACCGTTCGGCCGACAGGTCCCCGGTTCGAATTCATTGGGGCGCAATTACTGTAGGAGCTACAGTATATAACTTTGCTAATTTTTTTGAACAGTTAAATCATGTCTTAAATTTTTTAAACTTTTTTAGGATGATCGTCAAAGCATGCCTAACATACCATAAAATATCCGGATCATGATCAAACCTGTGCAATTTTTGAAAATTCTGTCAATGCTACTAATGTGTTTAAAGCAACTTCGCTGATTTAATTGAGCTGCTAAATTTACAGTTTCTTGAAAATTTTTTAGAAGGATTCTGAGAGCATGCCTATGCTACTGTAAAAACTTCAAATCGTGATCAAGCTTTTGCAATATTTACAAAATTCTAACAATGCTACCGACACACTTAGGGTGCGTTTGGTTGTTTGGATGAGGTTGGATGGGATATGACCATTCAGCCTGAATGGGATAGAGCCATCCAGGTGGCTGTTTGATTGGGTGGATAGGGATAAGTCAATTTTTTGTTTGTTTGATTGGATGAGAAAGGATGGAATAAGCTAATTTTTTGTTTGGTTGGATGGATGAGAATGAATAGGATGAGTCAGTTTTTTATTTGGTTGGATGGATGAGAATAGATGGGCTAATTGTTGGGGCTTCAAAATGTTATGCATGGCTGGTCAATAATTCTAAATTGTTGATTAATGATCACGAAGAGGCGGCAACATTGAATATGAGCGAGCTACGTTCTGTTAAGATGACAAGGCCAAAAGGCCAGTTGAATTGCATTACATCGGGCCAAAATGGCAAAATTACATGGACAGGGTGATAAAAACATGTTACACATTTATAACTCACAAGATTAACAACCAGGAAGGCTAGTTTTGTTGTAACAGACCAAGCCAGAACCAAAAATGCGCAAGACAATACAGAACAAAACTCATGCTTCTTCCTCAGAAAATTGTCTTCGCGAACAGAGATCACGCCTACGAACCTTGCCTCTCGAGAACTGAAGCAACAAGTTCACCTTGTCGCTAGTTGCCTCTCAATACGTAACACGTTTTGTTTGTGAAATGTTTCGCAAAGCAAAGTCTAAAACCAAAGTTCGAACTCCAAATATGGCAACAGATCAACCAAGCGGCAGAAAGAGCCTTTTGCGACTTGAGAGGCAAAGACGTCTTTTCTATTTATTAATCTCTATTTATACCCAAAGAATACTGAGTTTGATTCTACTTTTGCCAATACAAAACGGAAACCGAAAGTGACTCCTGGTACTTTTACCGATCCGGATACTATTACTCTATCGACAAAAACGCTAAGCGACTCAATCCGAGTATAATGCTCATCATCGACTTCATCTATACAAAGTAATTGGCTATTGATGATCAAATCAAGAAGTGTGTACACTTGTTCTATCAAGAATCGCAAATATTTCCATAAATGTCTCATGTGGTGGAATATAGATCGTAGCCTCAAACCTACATATAAATGAAACCTCTGCTTTTAGTTTCAAGATCGGAAGAATTGCAAAAGATCATGTCGACTTATGTGGTGGAACAAAGAAGATCGAAGAACTATTAACATCATCTCGGCCGCTTTTTACGTGCTCCATTCCTTTTGGTTGCGTGAGTTAGCTAAAGTTAATAAAAAAAAGAATAGCACGATCATTCATTCACTTGTATATCTCAGTACTCAAAAGAAAATGAAACTAATGGTAGTCCCTTAGTTTAATTAGTTTTCCAAAAATCTACCCAATAGATAAGTTTGTAAAATCAGCAAGATGCATCATTATTATCAACACCACGATATTGTAGAGGTGTGGCAGGTCTAATTAAGTTTACACTCCCGTCTTTACAAAGTCTATGAGGGGGGAATTTATCAATAGATACTCCAATGGGAATTTATCAAATTATACAGGCTATACTGCTATCCACCACTAATGCCAAAAGGAGCATCCCAAATGGTAAACCAGAAACCGATCACTAGCAAGTACCGACCAACTATTTCTTTCTTTCTTTATTCTTTTGTGGAGTAGTATACTAATCAAAAGATGAATATACGGGAATCCACAAAAGGGATCTCAGAAGGCCATCATATAGACCAATATGGAAGCAGACAAGCCGTAACCTCCTAGCCCATGTCGAGCAGCCAAGCCTTCGGCGCCATGCCCTCCTCGTTGCCGGCCTGCCCTCGCTGATTTGATTGAGCTACTGAATTTGCAAATTCTTTAAAATTTGTTAGAAGGGTCTTGGGAGCATGCCTGAGCTACCATAAAAAAATCAAATCATGATCAACCTTTTGCGATTTTTAAAATTTACAACTATTTGGTTTCCTTTTTTAGGTGTTATAAAAAAGACTTCCTTTCTCTGTTAGAATCTCTACCTGTGTCAACGATTCCTTATGCCTGTAGCAACGCGCGTGCCTGTTGTGCACTAGGATAATACTAGGGCCATAGCACAAAATGCAATTTGGTTGCTTTATTTTGTCAACAAACCTAAAGAAAGAGGTGACTAGACAATGGTATATAGCTGCAATGATATAGCAACACATTTTATACAGTTTCAAGAGAACATTTGAAAAGATTCATATTTCAACGTGAAAGACTATGTGGAGGTCGATACCTATGTGTGATGAGTATTTGACTGAATTTGAGCTTGGTTTATTTTGATTTGAGTTTGATTCGAATTGGATTTTTAATTTGAAGCAATTTGAGTATTGATTGTTTTTTCTGGTGCTACCGGCCAAGCGGTAGCACTACACCCCAAAGCGGTGTGGAAAAACCCGAGAGGGAGCTTTTAGGGGTTCAGGCAATCTGCTGCTACCGGCCATAGCAGTCTAGTGCTACCATCCAAAGAATGAGTCTTTGAGGTGTTGTGGTCGAGCGGTGCTACCAGCCTGAGGGCGGTAGCACCGGTCTACTAGGGGCGATGCTACCGGCCTGGGGACGGTAGCACCGGACCTTCTGAGCGTGAAGACCGCCTATTTTGGTCCATTTGGCTTTATCAAAATGATATTACTTTTGGCAAATGCAAAGTTACTTCCTTCATGTAGGTGATCTTCGGGGAAGCTAATTATCACTAGGCCTTGCTACATAAGAACGATGACTATGAGGCGATCAAAGCAACATGTCATTCCTTAGAAGTGATGGCGATATCGTCCTTTGCTAAACATTTTTTCGTGATATCCAATCTTTTATATTGTCTTATGGACATGTCTTGGCCATTTATATTTTGTATGGTCCATATACATCTTAATATAGAGGTTGGAACTCTTTCCATCATCTAAAAAAGGAAAGTTGACACAAAAGTTTACAATTAAAAAGGAAGATGGTCTCACCCTTAATTAATTTTGTATCTTTGATGTGGTGTGCTTCCTGTCAAATTAATATCATAAAATCAACAGACTATAATTTGGTTTATAAAAAGCCTAATAGGAGAAGGCTTTACCAAAGCCTAAGAGAGAGTGGAAGTTGTTGCTCCTTGCATATGCATGGACCCCGAACCAGATGCTCTACAAATCTTATTATCGTTTTGATTCCCCTTTCGTTGCTTTTATTGCTGGAACCAGATCCCCACCAAATTTCTCAATTCAGCTACCAATCAAAAGTGGCAATGTTTTATATATAGGTTTTCGACCTCAGGTACCTTTCGGATTTGAACCCAAAGTCTAGCATCATGAACTACAACTCTGCACAGACGAAGGACTGCACCTTGATCCAAGGTCTTGGAGTGAGAGATTTCATTCAATTCGCACTCTATACTACGCAGCTAAGCTGCTTTCTCGGGTTGGTATTACGGTCATGCCCCAATATCTGTCTTATGAGCCTCAGGAAGTTTTATACTTCCCTTGATTGTGACCCCAGAATCATGCTCACATAGGTGGATTCTCTAGGGAATCATGTAGGACAATTCCCTTAAAGCCATTTATGGCCCTGAATCCATTAAGAGCTATTGCTCAATCTGCCATACAGATGGAGTATTGCAGTAAATAAACATGACTCTTTTGATTTGTACTCCCTACTTCCAAACAGTTTGCCTAGTTCACAGGATCTCCGATCTTCTAGGATAGGTTACCACCATTTGAAATATTATGAGGGTACGAATCCCATTCCTCTAGATGTTGCAAGAATGACCGTATGTGCCATTCTTTTAGTGAAAGGATATACTAGATTCCTTTCAGACTGGATGTATTCCACAGGGACTACACTCGTCTCTCTAGCATGTCTTAAAGACTTGATTGCAGTTGCAGAAGCTACTTGTGGTATCTTAGGAGAGGAGTGATTCTAACCAAAGACAATTTAGCAAAGCGAAATTGGCAAGGGAGCAGAACATGTTGCTATTGTCACGAACCTGAAACAATTAAGCATCTGTTTTTTTATTGTTGTTTTGCGCACACAGTCTGGACTTTCATCTATTTGGCTTTTGGAATACCTAGTCCAACGTGTGTAGCTAATATGTTCAGAAGTTGGTTAGAGGGTTTTGATAGTAACGTTAGAAATCTCGTTCCTCTGGGCGCTGCATCTACGCGTTGGTCTATATGGCTAAGCAGGAATGATAGAATATTTCATATGAAAACCAATTCTTCTCTGTTGCAGGTTATTTTTGCTATTACCCACTGGCTCCGTATGTGGGCTGTGTTGCAGAAGGTGGAGTTGCGAGCTACTTTGGCGGAGGCTACTCATTGTTTGGAACGAGTGGCCAAGGACTTCTATTCCCGGGCACATAGGTGGCGGTCTAGTCTTCGGATTGCTTGTCACTAGAGCGTGCGTTCTTCTTCTTTTTTATTATTCATGTAAGGCTGTGTGCTTAAATTAAGCAGAGGCCGGAAGCAATTTGAAGGACTTGTATTTTCTCGATGTAATATTCTTGAAATTAATAAAATCCTTCCATTTTAAAAAAAATATGTCATCCATTTTTACACATCTTCTGGTTGGCAAAATATGATTCACAATGTAATGGCATTTATTCAAAACATTTCATTTATTCACATCATTAAGATACTTCTAACACGATCTGTTAGGTCACTTAGCAGTGCCTTCGACATTGTCAATCTATTGTAAAAATCAAATGAATGTGTCAAAACCAGGATAACTAGATAAGGAGTGATCTAATAGAAGGTAACAAATAATATGCAGAGGGATAGCTGAAGAAGCTGGATTTAGTTCGTTCATGCCACTAGCACCTATCTATCGATGAACAAAATCTTGGTGACATAGAGGAGTCTTTGTACCTAGGTACAAGTTAGACTTCTTCTATACTAGTAAGCGTGCACATATAAGCACGTCGTTGTAAGCCTGTAACTAGTATATCATAGGATAGAAGTGTTAGCTCACATAGATTTAGGAATTCATGTATGACACTTTATGAATCACCTTTGAATAATTTAGCATGAAAACTCATTTTTCTAGCATTTTTCCTCTTGCAACTTCTGCAATGTATTGAACTGTGAATAACAAAGATGGATTATAGCTCTGGTGATTTTACAATCACATCAATGATATAGTCAAGCAAAAGAGATCATGATGTAAGGAAACATAAAGACTATGACATAGTGATATTATATACCACATGTCTAGTTATACGTCATTATGATACTTATTCAACTGGTATTGTTTGAAAATATACCTGCCAACCTATTAGCCTGCACTATATGATTATTGAAAGTGGTTTATTGAACTAACTTCAAAAACTCCAATATGCAGTTCCCATAGAAAATGCACTAACATGAAAGGGAAAAAACTATGAATGACAAAGGAATTAAATTAGGAAGACAACAATATGTATAGTGGATTCGATCAAACCAACACATCTTTGCATACGATGTTTCCTGCACTTTTTTCCCAGGGGATCGATATCATCCCTTGGCTTGCCCAAAATTCTTGTTGCATGTCTAGACACACCCCTAGTGTTTGATCTAAAGCAGAAGTAAGCTTCATGTAAAGTTTTGTGTTCTATGCAAGAACCATCCAATGTAATGCAGCAAATAAGCTTATTGAGTGTAGTTTTAGTTCCCACAAATGATAGGAGTGGACACGGGGTCCCGATCTTCTGGTGAGAGATGACGAGGGTAAATTCGGTAGGTGTCAGGAGACCTAAACGATCTGGCTTCCAACCACACAAGTAACTGGAAATCCCGACGATCGCTAAACCACCACAACAATTGTTATCGACCGAACCAGAGGCGCGATCGACATGTCCACGAAGGACGGTTCCTGCAAGTAACCAGAGAATGAACAAGAACACAAGATAAGAAATCTCACATTTGCAAATATATAATTAAGAGCAAACACGAGTTGGGGTTCCGAAAACCTGATCTTGTTGGTCTAGCCGACACAAGAAGAACAAGGCGATATCTCACATGACCATGACAAAATCAACTAAACAAAACCCAACGAAGACTAGGCATGGTGGCGGCCCTAAACTCAACGCAGAGGTCTTGATTATCTTGAGAATTCGGCATCCTCAGGGATTCTCCGTGAAAGGACTCAGTCGATCCCCACGGACGGCGCTAGCTGTCGATGATTCGGGAACCGGTCCCCCGCCGAGCTTACTTGTTGAATGAGGGATCAACCTAAAACCCCTTTTCCGCGGAGGGTATAGCGTCCGAGGGCCTGCCGAGCTACGTATTGTGGTGACACAAACGAACGAAGGAGTCCTTTTTTTGGTCTGGTTCGGGCCTCTCGCAGGGGAGATAACAACCCTACATCCAGTGATTGCACTAGCTCACTAGGATGGATTACAGAAGGCTTGCTCGGGGACCCTAGGAGGTTCTAAGGACCATTCCACAGGCTACCCGCAAGCAATTACTTTGTATGAGGGGAGAGTAAAAGAGTCCAACCCTAAACTCTACGTGCGAGGGGGTATTTATAGACGATTACAACATTACAACATTTATTACAGAGCGGCGTCCCACTGTTCCCGGACGTGGGTGAAACTGTTTCCTTGCTTTTCGCCATACCGCGACGTGGGTACAGTGGGCTCAGATCGTGGCCGTGCAGTCCTCCAAGCCGCCGAGCGATTAATGCCACGTCGCCTTCGTGGACTGCGCCCGGCTTTTTGGCGAGGGCCGAGGTCCCGTCCTTGGACTTGGTCGTTTGGTCGCGCACCTCCGAGCTAGCACGCTCAGGGGCGGGCTTGGTCGAGAACGGGGTAGCTTCGGAGGTCGGCCTACCCGAGGGCCTTCTCTGGGGACACCGAGCATGGTCGGCAGCTGCCCGGGGTACGATGGTCGTCGTAGGAAACATCCAATCCCCGACAAATATATTACATGCATTTGGTTTGCACATGTAGTTCTCTTGTGGAGGACATACCAATTCTTACTTTTAGATGAACTAAAAAACAGTTCTTTGGAGACACAAGATTCTAAATATTAGAGCTCTCTTTGATGCAGCGTGTAGTTTATTTCGTTATTTGTTTTAGGTGGGGATCAATCTGGTCATTTCTCTTGTGTCCTGTTCCTTCTTGCTCTACTACAGGTTTTACTGGATGCTCCTTCCCTGCCAGTGCCAGGTACATTAGCAACCTCCTCGTTCCTCCTTCCATTAAAGTTGTTGCATTAGATCCTCCAATGCTGCTTAGCTTGCAGCAGTTGTTTGATTCTAGATTGGCACGCCATGTATTGCATCATGCTAATGAGATACTATGGAATACTGTCAGATTGGTCCATAGAAAAGTAGTCAAACATCTCGTATTAATTTTTCTTCCCAAGGAATAAATCATGGTCCACCGACAGTAGTATATATACTAAGAGCAAACTGCAATATGAACTCTTCTACATCAAGTTGATGTGATAACCTAATCACAAAATCAAGTGGCGCCTAATTGTATTGGTTATACAACATACGTGAATAACAATCATGCTTCAAAGGTTTTACTGTCAAGTTTGTTGTAACATCTCAAGTCAGTGATGTTAGCTCTTGCTCTTTTCTTTGCCTTCAAGCTAGCTTCCGATCCATCTTTTCACAACCAATTTCTAATGGAGGGCACGCTTTAGTTCTCTGATTAGAGAGACTTTTCACTGTATCATTCATCCTTCCTAATGCTATCCAAAAAATCCAAATCGCTTTAGTGTCTCATTCTGTCATAGTTTTCTGACAAAGAGGGACGCACTGAACTTTCCATACGGTTGATTGTTCCATCGTAATGAAAAGCTAGAGAAGCTTAAATAAATGACAGGACGATGAGCCATGCATGCTAGTATGAGAAATGTTTTGCAGGACTTACATGCAATTTGCAAACCCGTCCAAATCCAGAATTTTCATTACATACAAATACAATGGTTGTATTCTTTTAGTGCCATCCTGAATTGGCCAAAATTTTGTTGAAGTGCCACTGCTTTGCAAATAAAAATTTTGACAATGATACATGCATGCTAACAATAGCATTTCGCTCTCTTGGTGACAGTGCTGCTGGGACTACGGGCACCACGACCGCCGGAGGCAGCACAACGGCCGGCACCTTTAGCCCTAGGGTCAGCACCGGGACCAACGACACCACCGGGGTTGGAATCAGCATATGGCCAGCCACGAGCAGCATGGACGCGGCCGTCGACTTAATTCCAAGGGTTGAGCCGGCTGCCTCCATTGCTATCCTTCTCTCATTCTTGGCATTGCACTGATCAACAGGTCCCCCCTTTGGCATGCATGGTAGAAGCAGCAGCAGCAGCTACTCCTGTATTTTCAGTAGTTTTTTCTGATGATCTACCAAAAAGTAAACTGAATGTGAATTGGTTGGGAATCCATCTACTGGGGGTCTCAATTTGTAGGATCGAAATATACTAATGCAGCAATCAGAGAGGGGTGAATGATTGCGCGGAAGCTAAAATCAAAATTTTGAACTTTTCAAACACCTCAATTGAAACTCAAATTGCTTGAAAATCAGTTTATGCAGTTGGAAAACAAATAGACCAATCTGGGCGACCAGTAGATCACTTGGGCGACCAGTTTAGGCACTTGGGCGACCAGTAGAGCACTTGGGCGACCAGTTTGGCACTTGGGCAAGCAGTTTGGGCACTTGGGCGACCAGTAGAGCACTTGGGCGACCAGTTTGGCACTTGGACGAGCAGGTTGGGTACTTGGGCGATCAGTTTGGCACTTGGGCGAGCAGGTTGGGCGACCACGTGAACAGTTGGGCGACCACGCGCACAGTCTGGGCGAGCAGACCAATATATGTCCACTAAAATAGAAATTCCTGAAGATCCAGTCGTTGGATTGATGTGAAATTTTAACTGTAGAAATTAGACTTAATTCTACAGCTAACACAAAAAGAATAAAGTCAATCGGATCTACGGATCTAAAGTTATATCCTTCGTAAGATGACCAAACCTGGGCGACCACGTGAGCAGTCGGGCGAGCAGGCCATTAATCTGGGCGACCACAAATTACAGAAGATATAACCATTGGATTGATGTGAAATTTTAACTGTATAAACTAGACTCAATTCTAAAGTGAACAAAAAAAGAATCAGGTCGATCGGATCTATGGATCTAAAGTTATGACCTTCACAAGATGACTGAAACAATTAGCGATCTAACAGCTGGGCGACCACAAATTACTGAAGATCTAACCATTGGATTGATGTGGAATTTTAACTGTAGAAACTATATTCAATTACAAATCAAACCCAATAAGAATCAATCCGATCGGATCTACGGATCAAAAGATATTACCTTCGCAAGATGATACCTTTGTAAAGAACCGAACTCCGTGATGAACTTCGTGACTGCTATGATGAACAAAACTTCAAACGATCGATCAACTATGCCGGAGCCAAGAACTTGTGAGAAAGATCTTTATTTTTGATCTGGTTACAGTACTCAAACAAAAGAGTACAACCCTAAAATTTTGCTCAAGAATAAACAGAGGACACCTCCCCCTATTTATACAGAGCAATCCTAACGAGATAGGATACAACTCCACTTCCAACATGGAAAGAGTCTGTATACAGCTCAACTTGGCCCAACGTGGCCAAAAACAACTCTTGCACGTATGTACAGCCCACTTGCTGTAATTACGTGACTAACCAGCCTCCATATGCATGTTCTCTAGCCCGAACGTCCCGTATGACATCCTCGACCACCAAGACCTCGATTCCTCCCTGAACCTAGTCCCGAACCTCAGTTCCTCCATGAACCTAGTTCCGGTCCCGCATCGACCACATTCGCCTCGAGCAACACTCGCACATGAAGTAACAAACAACGCATCCGAGCACAAGTCCACGACTTGACTCAAGATTAATCCATGCAACCACTCACACGAGTGCATTGCATTAAGCAAAACCATTATGCTATCCCCAGCATAATCAAATGAACATTTGAGCACAAGTCCACCACTTGCCTCAAAAACAACCCATGCAACCACTCACATGAGTACATTGCATCAAGCAAACTCCATCATGCTATCACCAGCATGATAATCATCTCAACATAGCACATGCACAGGCACCACACATGCCATAACCAAAATCACTTTACAATGCCAATTTCACCATTCAACCAATTTTTCATCACATGATCTCACAATCTCCCCCTTGATGAAAACATTGGCAACACCATTTGGAAACGAACATTGGCATTCACCTCACAATGGCAACACCATTTTTAAAAGAAGTAAAGTGAACAAAAGACAGAAAGAGAAATCTCCCCCTACAAAGAAGAACAAAAATCTCCCTCTATCTAAAAAGAAATCTCCCCCTATCAAAAAGAAAGACTCCCTCTAACAGAAAGAAGAAATGTGTGTGTGAATGTGCAATGTGTGACCAAAAATCTTTCCCTTTGACTCTAAACTTCTCCCCCTTTGACAATGGATTCATCAAGATTGCAAAAAGAGAGCAAAAGAGAAACTTCTCCCCTTTTATGTTTGTTATTTTCTTTTTTTTATATACTGAGCATTATAAATCATGCACAAATGTAACAACTTGATCACCAAGTCATGCTATCAATTAGTACTTGCACCCTCAAATCTACACATAAACAATGTAGAGTAAGCATAACTAGAAATCAAGTACTATTAACGATTTTTTTGCATGGCATGATCTCCCTTTCTCAACAATCTTAAAACCTGAAAACATTGAATTTTTATGCACTTTTTTTGTGCTTTTAAAAAAAACTAATTCATTACTTTGATTGCAACAATAACAATTGCAAGGAATTACATGCACCATCAGCCTTACTTTTCAACCATGCCAAGCAATCACAAGCTTAAGGTTTCATGGTTTCGGTCATACACAACCTCTTCCAAGTTCATATCAAAGTGCAATGATAAGTAGTCTCGTAAAGAATAAGTGCGACAGTACATAATCTTGATCTTGCTTTTATCAACAATCACTTTTTGAGCTTTAGCACTTAACTTTCATATTTAGCACTTTTTCGAGCAGGATCAAGATAGCCAAGAAAGTTCAACCATGACAAGATTTAATTCAAGTTGTCATTCAATTTAAAAAGTCATGACATAAACTACACCATATATGTATAAATAGAAAGTTGCAAAGACCCTGTAGCATAAACATGTCTTCAAATGACATATGTGTATGAAATATAATGCTCAGTACTTTTGCTGTTTTTCAATTTTTTTTTTTTTCATTTAAGAAACACACAAAACAAAAAAAACATGTTACACAATATACAAAAACTTCAAAGAACTCCCCCTCAAAACAACCATCTTAAAAACCTTCTACAAAATTGTCACCTGAAGGGAATTATTTTAAAAACAAAAGACTGAAAGAACAAACCTCCCAAAAAGGCAACCGAAAGGAATTTTCACCAATAACCAATAACTCCCCCTCAAATGGATAACCAATGAGATCAACAGAGAGGAGATGATGATATACATGAGCTTGAGTTATCATGGTATGTTCAATTAAGCATAGGCATGAATCATGATAAGTGAATTCAAAGCATGAAAAGCATGATATAAAATATAACATTATTGAACATGCCAGGGGATACAAATGAGAACATGAGTGTATCAAATAGCTCACAAAGTATATAAAGAATTATTGCATATGCTTCTTGAAAACCATCTCAAGGGTGAGAACCATCCAAGTCTTAATCTTATCTTGCAAAAGACCAAGATCCACTAAGCTTCTGTTCTCTAACCCATTCCTGAAAACCTACATAGCACAAGAAGATGTCGAGGCCTCGGTACTGGGGTTAGAAATAAAGCATTTAGGAATCCAAAGATCGAGACACACGACGAGTAGGCACAACACGAGTATGCTTGTTCACAAAATCAGATTTGCCATTTCCCGTGTTTCTTGCAACAAAAGGTGTTTGCATCACCCTAGGCACAAAATGAGGAGTAAAATGTGCCTTCCTGAAATTAGACTTAGCCTTAGTCTTCTCTTTCTTTTGCTGTTTGGCTAGTCTAAAGCAAAAATCTACTAAGTGTCCATCTCTACCACAATGAGTGCAAGTATACTTAACATGATGTTTAGCTTTAGTAATGTAGTAACATTTGCATTCATCATAGTAGAAGATAACACACCAAAGAGATTTGAAAACCGCTTTCTTAGGCTCATTTGCAATCTCAAGTTTTCCTCTTTCAAGTGTCTTAACAACAAGAGGAGCATACGACTTATAATGAGCATAAGAATCAAAACCTAAACCTTTGTGATGAGTAATGACTTTTGATTGATCCAAAATCATGTTTAGGTTTTTCTTTCCAAGAGTGAACCGTTCTAAAGATTTTTCCAAGTAATCAACCTTTCGAGAAAGAGTTAAACAGTTATTACATGGAACGCCCACTTTTCCTTTCTGCTTATGACAAGTTGAGCATGAGAGAACTTCATGAGTGAGCATAGCATCTATCATTTGAGAAACCCTAGCATTTGCATCATGCAACTTCAATTCCAAAGATAGCACATTTAGAACAATGAGTTGTATCATGCAAATCAACAGTTGAACGACTAGCGTTTTTAACATGTTTCTCATTTTCTTTCTTTTCAAAGATTGACTTGTTCTAACAAAGAAACATGTTCTTTCCTAAGCACAAGAAGCTCATCAGAAATTAAGTCACATGATTTGCAAGCATCATCATCGTGAATCAAAGATTTAAGTCTAGCTTCAAAGATTCCACAAGAACATCATGTTTCTTAATCTTCTTGTCGCGTTTGTCAAGCAATTTTCCAAGACGAACAACAGCAATAGTTAATTCATCGTAAGAAGGTTCTACCTCATTGCAATTGCTATCATGATCGTTCTCGGTGAAGCTTACATCACTCCTAGCCATAAGACACAACCCTGTCAATTCATGTTTGCTTGGAGTTGTTGTATCATCTTCACTGCTCTCCAAATCGACATCACTCAAATTGACTTGTTCAAGAGCGGAAAGGACCCGGTGGACAACTTTGCTATTGATGAAGCTCTTTTTCTTTCTATTGCTTGGAAAGAACTTCTTCTTCTCTTTTCTTTTGTCATTGTCCTCTTCTCTTGATGCTTTTCATGCAAGTTTAGGACAATTTGGACGAATATGGTTGAAATCACCACACTCATAGCATCTTGGAGGGCCACCACCAACTCTCTTTCTCATTCTCACATTCTGCAAAGTTTTATTAAACCGAGAAGAGAGTGATGCCAAGTCTTCTTCTGAAAATTCCTCAATCTGTTCATCGGTTAGTGAAGACAAGAAGGATAAAGCAAAGCTTGAAGAAGCACTATTTTGAGACATGCTAGCTTGAGAGGTCAATGCAATTGATTTATAATCAGTCCTCCTAGCAAGAACATCCAATTCATGAGTTTTTAGCTTAGAGAAAAGAACATCTACAGTAAGGTCACTCATGACAGTTGATTCTCTAATGGATGTAACTTTCATATCCCAAATAGACATGTCTAATGCACCAAGCAATTGTCTAGCATTAGTAGCCTCATCAAAGAAAACTCCAACAAAGACGTAAGTTGCTAAGAATCTTATTGAAACGTGCAAAGAAATCATCTAGTGACTCACCGTGCTTCATCTCAAATCGCATGTATTCTTTCTTATATATATCTTGGCGAACCTCTTTGATAGTGTTAGATCCTCATAATAATCACAAAGAGATTTCCATACCTCATATGCGCACTAGAGATGGATCACGCGGTCAAGTCACTTCTTCCCAAACCTTGATGATCAAATTTCGTGCTCGCTATTCGCTTCAACTTTGTGGTTGATTGGTTTCATTGACTTGATCATTCTCAGGAACTTGATATGGTTTGTACACCTTCTCCCAGATTGCAAAGCCCTGAGCTTGAATGTATGCCTCCATCTTCGCTTTCCAAAACTGAAAATCAACACCATCGAAAACACAAGGTTTTGTCGAATACCTATCCATCGCTACATTTTCTAATCACCGGTTAAGATTAATTAGAAAAACCTTGCTCTGATACCACTTGTAGGATCGAAATATACTAATGTAGCAATCAGAGGGGGGTGAATGATTGCGCGGAAGCTAAAATCAAATTTTTGAACTTTTCAAACACCCCAATCGAAACTCAAATTGCTTGGAAATCAGTTTATGCAGTTGGGAAACAAATAGACCAATCTGGGCGACCAGTAGATCACTTGGGCGACCACTTTGGGCACTTGGGCGACCAGTTTGGGCACTTGGGCGACTAGTAGAGCACTTGGGCGACTAGTTTGGCACTTGGGCGAGCAGTTTGGGCACTTGGGCTACCAGTAGAGCACTTTAGTGACCAGTTTGGTACTTTGGCGAGCAGTTTGGGTACTTGGGCGACCAGTTTGGCACTTGGGCGAGCAGGTTGGGCGACCACGTGAACAGTTGGGCGACCACGCGCACAGTCTGGGCGAGCAGACCGATATATATTCACTAAAATAGAAATTCCTGAAGATCCAACCGTTGGATTGATGTAAAATTTTAATTGTAAAAAGTAGACTTAATTACGCAGCTAACACAAAAATAATCAGATCAATCGGATCTACGGATCTAAAGTTATGTCCTTCGTAAGATGACTGAACCTGGGCGACCACGCGAGCAGTCGGGCGAGCAGGACATCAATCTGGGAGACCACAAATTACAGAAGATCTAACATTTGGATTGATGTCAAATTTTAACTGTATAAACTAGACTCAATTCCAAAGTGAACAAAAAAAGAATTAGGTCGATCGGATCTACGGATCTAAAGTTATGATCTTCGTAAGATGACTGAAACAATTAGCGATCTAACACCTGGGCGACCACAAATTACCAAAGATCTAACCATTGGATTGATGTGAAATTTTAACTGTAGAAACTATATTCAATTATGAATCAAACCCAATAAGAATCAATCCGATCGGATCTACGGATCAAAAGATATTACCTTCGCAAGATGATACCTTTGCAAAGAACCGAACTCCGTGATGAACTTCGTGACTGCTGTGATGAACAAAACTTCAAGCGATCGATCAACTATGCCGGAGCCAAGAACTTGTGAGAAAGATCTTTATTTTTGATCTGGTTACAGTACTCAAACAAAATAGTACAACCCTAAAATCTTGCTCAAGAATAAACAGGGGACACCTCCCCCTATTTATACAGAGCAATCCTAACGAGATAGGATACAACTCCACTTCCAACATAGAAAGAGTCTGTATACATCTCAACTTGGCCCAACGTGGCCAAAAACTACTCTTGCACGTATGTACAAATTTCACTTCGCTGTAATTACGTGACTAACCAAACCTCCATGTGCATGTTCTCTAGCCCGAACGCTCCGCATGACATCCTCGACCACCAAGACCTCGATTCCTCCTCGAACCTAGTCTCGAACCTCGCCTCCATGAACCTAGTTCCGGTCCCATCATCGACCACGTTAGCCCTCGAGCAACACCGCACATGAAGTAACAAACAACGCGTCCGAGCACAAGTCCACGACTTGACTCAAGATTAATCCATGCAACCACTCACACGAGTGCATTGCATTAAGCAAAACCATTATGCTATCCCCAAAGATAATCAAATGAACATTTGAGCACAAGTCCACCACTTGCCTCAAAAACAACCCATGCAACCACTCACATGAGTGCATTGCATCAAGCAAACTCCATCATGCTATCACCAGCATGATAATCATCTCAACATAGCACATGCACAAGCACCACATATGCCATAACCAAAATCACTTTACAATGCCAATTTCACCATTCAACCAATTTTTCATCACATGATCTCACAATCATACTGCCTAAGAACCCACTGCAACATGTTGTTGCTTAGTGCCATGGGTATAAGTTTTTGTTCCTTTTCAATGGCTCATACAACCTAGTGCTTGATTAATTTGATAGGATGGTGTCTTTTTCTGCAAGGACCCTTGTCTTTCTTGCTCCTTCTGTGATTGTTTTATTGATAGTTTTTTATTACTTTCATATCATTTCTTTGTAAACGTAGAGCAGTCAGTCTGGCTGGTGGTTTAATTCAAGAAAGATTGGTTGGATGGGAATGAGGATGATGTTGGAACAATCTTTTCTAACAGGTTCCTTTATTCTTGCTGGTGGACGATGTCATTGCTTATGTTATAGAGTCTCAGCAGTCAGCACAAACTTATCATGTGGCCAAGCGGACATATAAATACAGTAATATTCTATTCCTTTCTTACCATTTTCTAACAGGTTCCTTTGTAATTTTCAGATGAATGCCAACCGGTTCTATGTATAGTATTGTGGATAGGTCCTGTCATTTTTGCATTCAAAACAATAGGATAGTAAAGGTATGTCTGATTCGGGCCTTGCATAACAACTACTGGATTAGTTTTTGCATCCCGGTGGTCTCTGTAAACCAGATCAGGGAGTTCGTGGCACTCTTCCAAGCAATACGTCGTGTCAACAGGGATGAGGGGAGGGAGGATCAGATAACCTGGCGATGGACGGCTGATGGACAATACTCCACAAAAGCGCATACTTGGCCCAATTTCACACCATGTACTGTAAGATGAAGATATGCCCGATATGGAAGGCCAAAGCTGAACCTAAATGCCGTTTCTTTGCATGGACGCTGTTACACAACAAAATTCTAACAGCAGATAACATGCTGAAAAAGGGTTGGCCTTGTAATGCGAATTGTGCTCTTTGCAACACATCACAAGAGACATCGACTCATCTCTGTAAAGACTGCCCGTTCACTACTCAAGTTTGGAATATCCTAGTACGATGGGGAAATCAGGGCGATGTCAAAACATCACAAGCAATGCTCGGTTATACAACCAGGAGAAGGATCGATCCTTATCGACAAAGAAAGGCGGAGAGATCTAGATGGTCTCATTATCTATTTCTGGTGGAACTTATGGTTAGAGAGAAATCAAAGAATTTTTCAGGAGACATCTAGAACGCCAGATCAGGTGGCCTCGGCGATCAAGGATGCGGTGCTCACCCATAGTTTTGCCCTGTCAAATCAGTCGACGGTTTAGTGATTGAGTGGGGGGCTTGGTTTTCTTTTCTTTCTCGCTTAGTGTCTTTTTCATTTCCTTCTTAATTAAGGAGTGGTGTCTTCGGTAATTCTTGTCAGTGGTGGTCATTTGTAAGGTTTTTTCACGGGTCTGGTTTTTTCCTTAAAAAACAGGACCCACCTTTTCTTTTATTCCTCCCTTTATTAATATATACAGCAACACTCTTGCTGTTCTTTCAAAAAAAAAGGTATGTCTGATGCAATTTTGGTGATTTTTCAGGCCACCCTGAAAGAAATAACTTCTGATGTCATTGAGAACCATCTATGGTGAAAAATCATCATTCCTTTATCATGTCTCAAATTATATAAAAAAATTATACTTATAATTTGACCTGAGTTTAACTACTCGAAGTGATTGATCTCCTTCGCTACATTCTGTTATCAATATTCTTCTAGGTGGGTAAATTTGATGAGGCTTTCGATTTGTGTGGTTGTGAATGCCTGTAAGATCATGCTGCAAATTTGTCGACTAATATTGATGTAACCAAAGCACTTAAGGAACACACTATTTCTTTGGAATTGGAAGCTCGCCTCTTTATTTGGAAGTTTTGTTAACATTTGACCTATTTGTATCCAACTCAAAAAAAAGCTCCAACCTAAAATTTTGTGTATCACCTGAAAAGTTTTGGACAAGATTATTCCCTAAGGTATAAAATATTTTTATTTCTTCTGTTATAACGCACGGACTGTCGACGATCGGGATCGCCAACCGCAGAAAATTAGGTAGGGGTCAGTGAGAAATGGGACCACAACGGCGCTTTGCTCGAACAGAGGAATGAGGTCGAGGAGGTCTATGGTCGGAGCAAGGAGACAACGGACGAGACAGAGATTTATCCTGGTTCGAGCCCCTGAGAAGGTAATGTTTACTCCACCGCCTTTGTGGCGGTGTTTCTTGCCTTTTGTGAGTACAAAGGAGGATTACAGCTCAATCTTGACGATGCTAAGTCTAGACTTGAACTCAAGTGTCTGTGTGTTGGGTTGGGTCCCTCAGTGTTTACAAAGCTTCAGTCTTATACCCATTCTTCTTGCAACGTTCGGGAGTAACCCTCGGATCGTGGCCTTTATGCATATTGATAGCCGGTGGTAACCGTTCCGATCCCGCCACGCTACCAGATTACTCCATGATCCCACGCCTCATAATCGCCAAGTGATAACGCGTCTGGATCCAAGGGAACGCCATCGACCTTGAATCATCCCGAACAAAGACGTCGTGAGGGCCACGAGCTCGGGATATCAGGCCCTAGCTCGAGTGGCCTCGAGCTTGATCCGAGTCTTTGGTCGAGGACCCACGGCTAGAGGGTCGTTGATCGTCTCACGACCGACCAAGGGTTGCCCGCCCCGGCAGCCTAGCCCCCGAGGCTCGAGGTCGAGAAGGAGTACCAAGAACGGCCTCGAGCCTCACCAGACAGTCGCTGGTAGCAACCCTTGCAAGGTCTTGGAACTTTGTTTGAGGTCGAGCGGAGATCGCAAGTGAGCCCCAAAGCGAGACACTGGCGACTTTTGATCTCTTCGGCGATACGGACGCCAACAAATGGTGGACACCGCAGCTTCGAGTCCGCCGCCAGACTTAATCGCACTGCCTAATCATGCCAGCGCGCTTTTGTGGTGCCGAGGAGGTTAAATCCTAAGAGCGCCGTGGAGGACCCCGAGCTCGATCATTAGCTTGAAAACTTCGCGCTTTCCTCCGAACCTTCTCCCCGAAAGGCATCGCTTTTCCATCCTCACCCGACGCTTTTGCCATGGCTAAGCCGGGAAAAGCACCTTGTCTGGCCACGAGGATGAAGGAGCTCGAGGCCCCGGGGCTATTGGATCGTGACTGGCGGTTGCCGGTGGCGAGACCGAACCTCATCCCCGAGATGACGAGATCGCTCAGATCGAGCAAAGATTCTCTTCGGCCATGGACCCGGAGAGCTAATTCTTGGCCGACATCCTCGATAGCTGCAGATTGAAGTGATCAACCTGTACCCAATTCCGCCCTCACCCTAGCCGCTTTCTCCCATCTATGCGAGGGGTTCTGGGATTCTTCCCACACCTCGCTTCTTCTTCCGCCATTCTCCTCTTCCGCTCCAGAAGGACCCCGTGGTCGGGTGCTCTACTTCCCAGCAGTCTGCTTATGGAGCTTGCCCAAGATCCCTAGTCGGGACTCTCTTGGTCCATGGTCGAGCGCCGGTTCTACCTCAAGAAGGGGAGAACGGAGGTCATGATACGAGGGAGCCGCCACATCGAAGGTGGAGACCCCAGAGATCGAGGACCTCAACGCCGACGCAGGCCATCGCCGCCATCCACATTTGCGCCACACACGGCCTTACGGCCAGCGATCGCGAACGACTTTCTGAATCGGTGTCTCCCCACGGAGGAGGTTACATCCGATTTCCAGATCAAGGGACGCGACGATTCGACCATGAGAGCTCATCCGTAAGGTCTTCACCCCAAGGTTTTTGCTTGACCTCGTATTTCTTCCTCGACCTCATTTGATGGCTCTTGTTCGTGCAATACAAGGAGTCCCGGTCGCGCCAGATGCAGAAATGTTCGAAGTCGGCGATGAGTATACTCTTGACGACCCAGCCCCAAGAACGCCTTATGACAGAGGCCCGAGGTAAGCCCTCGCCGACCTATAGCCTCATCCAAACATTCGATGTCTTTGCCTCGACCGTGCTTGCTTGTAGGATCATCAAGAGTTGTGGGAAACAATGAGATCGCTTCCCTTGCCCGACGAGGGCAAGAGCAAAAGGAAGAAAAGACTCCTCAACCTGAGCTGGCCACCAGGGGCTAAGAGGCCTCACGTCGAATGGGGTGATCGCGCCACCAGAAAGACGATCATAGCCAATTTCCCGAGCTCGCGCCCTTGATTTCTCAGGGCTTAACAAAGTTTCTTTACTTGGCAGCAACGAAGCGCAGCGGCCGCCGCCAGACCACCGAGCCCCCCGCCAAGCGGTGCGGGCTCATCACGGGCTTGGCCTCCCTGCACTGAGAGGAAGGAAGCGGATTCCTCCTCCGAGCTCGGGGCAGCAGGACCATCGCCGGCCATCGACGAGGCAAAGGCCACCGACCCAGGTAAGACCCTGGCTTTGCAACCCGCTCCATCCTCCTGAGTTTCTATCTTAGTGCCTATCCTTGATTGCAGACCTTGAGTGGTCGAGACCCGAGCTTGCCCACTCTGACAATGCCTGTCATTCAGGGTGAGTCCGAGCCCGAGGAGGGGCAGACGCCACATGCCGCCCCCCACGGCCTTCAGACAAAGGCGTGTTTTGCCGGGCCTCGAAGTTGGGCCCCGGCCGAGGAGTTCGACCAAGGCCTTGATAGCTCGGACGAGGCGGACCCCAACCCGCGATCACGAGGATTACAAAGACCGGCGAGACGGGTTCCTCACGGTTGTCGATCCTCCCGAGATTGAGGGAGGTATGAGTGTCCGCCCTCAAGTCGCGGCACCGCTGATCAGCAGGTGGCAAGCACCAAGTCCCCGAGGCCCCACCGACCAAGATTGCGCCGATGGCGAGACCGCAGCCTCCTGTGCCACGGCTTGCGAACTTCCAACCCCGGGAATACAACGCCCACCCCAGAGATTGGGTCGATGTCGCTGCTGCAAAGAACTCCCGCCCGAGCTGGCCGAACCCCGACTACGGAGGTCGGGCCCGGTTACCATCGCTGCATTCTCCGTCGGGGGTCCGATCCAAAGAAATGATGTGGAAGGATCTCGGCCGCCACCGCACGTCGTCTGTGAGGCCCCGGCCAAGGTGTGCCGGCGGTGATCGAAGAAGGCCTAGGTCACGGGACTCGGGCGAAGGTTTTGAGATCAACGCAGCCGCCTTGACGAGCTAAACGAGGAGTTCTCCAACACACAAGGCCACCAAATGACTCCGTGAGGTAGGAGCCTTCCTTATATGTCCCGTAATATGTTAAGTTGTGTGCTCTTGACAACTTCTTACCAGACGCTTCTCCTTGTTTTCAAGGCGGTTGGCGCGTGGACCCGAGGGCTTCAAGGTCTCAACGAGCATGTCGACGTGTTCGCCAAATCTTGAATGCCGTGGAAGAGAGGGAGACCGAAGGCCTGTGCTCATACGCGACCATTGAAGCCGACGCCAGAAATCGAGCGGCTCAACCGGAGCTCAACGACCAAGGCCGCATGATGGTGGCGCTGAGGTGTCCCATGCCGCCGAGCTCGAGAGGACCAGATCCTCCGAGCGCGAAAGCATGGGTTTAAGGCGCAGAGCACGAAGCGCCGAGCGACCAAAGCGATCGAGGCCCTTGATGCGAGCGCGCCAAGGTCGAGTCGCTGGAGAAGGCCGCCGCAGAGCGAACTCAGACTCGGCGCCGAGACCCTTCACGCCAGATTGAGGCCCTCGAGAAGGCCGCCGAGAACAAGCCGCCGCCGCGACTCCAGCGCTTTGCCGACGAAGCGCCAAGGTCGTGGCACTTGAGGAAGTCGCCATGAGCAAACCATCACTTCTGCCACGGCGCGCCGACGAAGCGTGCAAGGTCGAGGCGTTGGAGAGGATCTGCTTGCCGAGCTATCATCCTCAACCAAGGCGCTCTCGAGCTAGAGGCCAAAGTCGCGGGCCGAGGAGAAACTTAAGGCGTGCAAAGGCGGCGAAGACCGCTTTGGCCCAACTCAACGATTTAACGCTGCCGAGCCACGGACGCAACTAACGAGGCCCTCTCAAGCAAACCAAACCTCGACGCAAGGGCTAGAGTCACCGAGCTCGAAAGAAGAGAAGTCACACATGAGATGGAGGATCTGAGCTCAAACATCCTTGATCCCGCAAAAACATTCGATGTTATCAATCGGTTTGGGTTACCTTTTTTGAAGTGTGCGCTTTTATTCGCGATCAAGATCCATAGGTCGTTCGTAGATATTACACCCTAGCCAGCCCCCGTTGGGTCTAAGGTCGAGCAACGCCGACCTTGGACACAAGTATAAGACGAGCAAATGACCATGACCTGCAGAATCGAGATGGAGTACTCGCGAAAAAGAAATGCAGCAAGCGAACCCAGTGAATAAATCTCCAACTCCACGACCACGACCATGCACGCACTTAATAGCCAAGGCTACCGAGCTTTGTAGTTCAAACCCGGACGCAGGGGGGTGAGCTGATTGCGAAGAGTTTCGGCTTACGTTGAGCTCGACCACTGGGGGGGTGAACGTAAAGCTCGTGATACCCAAACTAAGGAGCGAATGCGAAAGTCGTGACCGAAGAAAAATTATAGAGACGCTCAAAGAAAAAGACATGAATGATAGAAATCGGAGAATATCCTTTTATTGAAGCTTTAAAGGTATAGAGATTTACACATAAAACTTGGCGGTTGATCTATGTTCCACGAGCTAGAAAGCTCTCTCGCCATCGGCATCGCTAGCCTGGTAAGCCCTCGTGCGATCTGCTGAAACGACTCTATAGGGCCCTCCCATCATGGGATAACTTGTTGGTGCCGGACAATACCGAATCCGCCTCGTGGCTAAGTCCCCAACAAGGAGCTTCCTAGGTCGATCGACCGAGACGCATGTCTGCGAAGAGCTTGCGTGTACGCGCTTATCGTAGCAAAGGCACGGCATCTTACTTCTTCCGCGAGGGCAAGGTCAAGAGACCGTTTGCTCAAGTCGACGTGGTCGATCAGACCGACTCGCGGAGCTCAGCGTTACCTCCGGAGGCGTGACGGCTTCAAGACTAAACACGAGTTGAAAGGGTGTGGACCTGTTGTTCGGTGGACCGTGGGTACGAATAGACCATAAGACGGTGGGAAGTTCGCCCACCTGTGTCGTGTCAGAGCGCTTTGAGCTCATCTCAGAATTTCGCTTTTGACGCCTTTGACGATCTGTCTGCTGGCGCTTCGCCGCCTCCGCTGTTCGAGGATGAGCCACCGGGCGAAGCACACTTTGGTGCCTATGTCCTCGCAGAATTCCTCGAATAATTCATCGTAAACCGAGTACCATTGTCGCGATAATTCTGCATGGGACCCCATACCGTGACCACGGACAAGTGGAAAAACGAACAATGCCCGAGCAAAGGATGGTCGAGACCGCCACCTCAATCCATTTGGTGAATGTGTCGATGGCCACGAACAGAACTTTCTCCCCGTTGTTCGGGAAAGGGGCCGAGGATGTCGAGCCCTGTGTCGAGAAAGGCCAGGCAAGCGGAATGGTCTGAAGGGAGTAGGCCGGCTGGTGTACCTTTCTAGCGTGAAATTGACATGCTCGGCAAGTCCGGACAATATCCCGAGCATCCTGTAATGCCGCTGCCAAGAATATCCTGCACGGAAGGCCTTGCCGACCATCGCCCCAGACGAAGAGTGCGCCCACGAGACCGAGTGGATGTCGTTGAGTAGATACTTACCTCCTCCGTGGAGATGCACCGAGTCAAGATGCCGAGACATTCCGCTCAGAGAGCTCGCCATCCACGAAGCTTGTACAAGCTTGCTCGACGCTTAATCTCGCTTCATAGCGGGTCGGGCGGCAGTCGCCTGCCGCCAGAAGCCGTATGGGATCGCCCATGCGGAATACCTTCCACTATAGCAAGCACGACCTCCCGATCGGAGATAGACGGAGCCGTAAGCGCCTCGAGGATGACGCCGGGGTATCTCTCGCCGGAAGAGCCGAGCTTGGAGAGAAAGTCGACGGAGTTGTCCTTCCTAGGGACATGCCCGAGCTCCAAGTTCGAACCATTTCTCCATCTTGCGGACCTCGGCGAGATACCTTGCCATTGCATCCCCGAGCATTGATAGTCCTTGTTGTAATCGTTGATGACGAGCCGAGTCTCCTTCACGACCAACCGTCAGACGCCTAAGGACTTGCGGTGCTCGTAAGCCCGCCAAGAGAGCTTCATATTCTGCCATGTTATTGGTCGCAGGAAAGCCAAAACGAACCACATACCTCAATTGGTCGCCTCGCGGGGTAAGGATAAGTATCCCAGCCCCCGAGCGTTTGAATGACCTCGAGCCGTCAAAGAACATGATCCAGGGCCTCTCTTCTTCGACCTCGAGCTCGGGCGGGTCTGCGACGCTCGCCGACCACGGTCGGTCGGCGAGCACTTGTGACTTGATAGTCGTTCGAGCCACGACCGATGTCAAACGCCGCCAGCCCATGGCCCATTTGGCTATCCGCCACCACCTTCTCGATTCCGCAGATGTCACCGAGCTGAAAGTTGCTCGACGATCACGAATGCGCTCGAAGTAGTGTCGAAGCTTGCGCGAGGCCATGAGAAGAGCATACAGCAGCCAGACTTGCGGTAACGCCCTTTGGGCCATGTAAGACCTCGCCGACATAGTAAATCGGATGTCAGTGTTTCTGCTCGCAACCAGACAAAGACTTACGGCTTGGGCGGTGGCTGCAAGGTAGAGCAAAGAACCTTCGCCAGTCGCGAAGTTGTAAGGAGGGGGGGATGATGATATACCTTCACTTCGCCGAAAGATCGCTGAAGCTTCGAGTCCATTCAAAGTCCCGTGCTTGCGCAGGTCTTAAAGAATGGGAGATCTCGCTCGCCGAGCCTCAAATGAATCTACTAAGAGCGCCATGCGACCGGTGAGGCTTTGTACTTGCTTGATCGAGGTCGGGGCTCCATCTTCTCGATGGCTTCGATCTTCTCCGGTTTGGACCAACCCCGAGCCCCGATCATGTATCCAAGGACCTTCCCCGATGCCGCGCCAAACACACACTTCGGGGGTTGAGCTTGATTTTGTACTGCTCAGTTTGCAAATGTTTCCTCAAGGTCACGGACGTGGTCGCCTTGAGGGGCTTTTGACGATGATGTCATCTACGAGACCTCAAGGTTTCGCCTAATCTGCGGCTCAAGGTCTTAGTCATCAAACGCCGAATGTTGCCCCGCATTGCGCAGCACTAAACGACATGGTCGTAGCAATAAGTGCCGAACGGGTGATGAAGGCGCTTTGTTTCGCTGTCGACCGCCACTTGATCTCGGTGGTAGCTTGAGTAAGCATCCAAGAAGCTTAGCATCCCGGCGTTGGCGGTGGAGTCGACGATCCGTCGATGCGCGAAGGGGAAAATTGTCCTTCGGCAGCCGAGTTCAACCCGTATGGTCGACACATCCTCCACTTGCCACCTTTCTTCTCAAGACGATGACCGGGTTGGCCACCCACTCAAGTAGTCGATCTCGCGGATGAAGCCGCCTTCGAGCTTATCAAGGTTTTCCTTGATGACCGCAACCTTCTCTCGGGAGAAGCGACGCAGCTTCGACGCACAGTCTAGAATCGCTCGACCAGAATCTTGTGCTCGATCACCTCCTTGAACGCCAGCATATCCGCAGCTCCTGCTTAATATACCTTTGTTGGCGCTGAAGGAAGGTGACGAGCTCGAGTTCCTATTTGGGACTTAGCTCGCCGAGACGTGACACACCGGTCGTGTCGCTTTCCTCGAGCGGCACGGCCTTTGTTGCCCCGGCTGGGTTGATCGCCGCTTCGCCGGGCGTTTTTTCCACACCTCTGACCTTCTTGGGCAAAGATGCCGGCGAGCGCCAAGGCCTTGGTCTCGCAGCCCATGTGCCGCCGCAGTCACCAAGCGCCGTAACGATGCCGCTGGGGCCCTGGAGCTTCATGCACCGATGACCGTAATGATTAGCCACCATAAACTTGATGAGGGCAGCCTTCCGAGAATAGCGCTAGACGGAGGTCGCCTCGACCACCTCAAAGGTGATCACTCGGTCGGAAGTTGTCCGAGCCGCCGGGTGACGGCAAGACCACCGCCCTAAGGAGTAGTCGAGCTCCTGTGAACGATTCCAAGAAGGAATGGCGATGCTTTTGATCTTTGATCGGGAATCAGATCCGGCCGAGTGCTTCCGCCGCAACAAATTAAGAGAGCCGCCGCCGCCGACCATGACACGCCCGACCACCGTGTTGCCGATGGTCGGGTCACGACTCAAGGCGGTCTTTAAGTCTCGCCATACCTTGTAAGGCATCCTTTGGAGAAAAGGTGATGGTGGCCCCGCCCACTTGCAATGCCGCTCGACGGGCTTTCCGATGTAACTCGATAGATGGTCCGGCAAAGAAGCTTTGATCTCGCGCCGATCGTAGGTCGCCGAGCCGCCAAGATAACGCTAATCCGGCCGCCTGCTGGAATTCCAGTCGAGGTCGCCGGTTCACCCGCAAGATTCACCCTTTCGAGCCGGTCGTCATCCTTCGGAGCACGGCATCTCACCACGTCCGCCATAGAAGGCTTCAAGCTTTCCTGCCAAGCCTGCAGACCGCAGGTCGTGGGTCGGCCGCCTGCGGAAACAGCAAAATTTTGCATCGTCAGCATTCTCGACCGCTTCTTCGCCTCGCGGTCGGAAGGCCGGTCCTCCGAGGTCCAGCCGCCGCCCTCTTTCTCGAGGCCGGTCTCAGGCTCGGCGGGATCGAGGCCGACCTTGATGAGGTCGGGTCCCGCCCCGAGTCCGATCCCGACCTCAAGGACCTCACGCCGCCGTCCGCCGAGACGATGACCCGTGGTGACCTCCGCCGGTCTCGCGATCACGCTCCGCTTCTTGGTGCGGGTGTCTTGGTCGGCGCTTGGAGTTGGACGGCCCACCTCGAGTGGCCTGCACTGCTTACCTTGGTCGAATCGCGCTTCCAATGACAATCGTCGCGTCAAGCGTCACAGCACTGCTCGCCATGCGAAACAATTTGTTGACGCCGAGCCTTGTCGTGATCTCGAGGTCTTGATAAGGCGCCGTCGCGAACGCCAACTTGAAGGCCTTGATAACCGCTTCATCGAGATGCTTGAATCGTTCCTTGTGCGGATGAACCGCCGCACAAAATCACGAAGAGGCTCGCTTGCCCCGATGACGCGATCCAAGTCCTTCTCCCTCGCCGCCGCTCAATAGCTCGAAGTTGAGCGAGGGCGCTCGATTTGGCGCCACGACCAAGGAACCGGCTTCGTTGAAGAGCCAGGTTCGGCAAATACCATCCGTAACGGCCGGAGATAGTTGGCCATGACCAACTTCGTTATTCCGCCGCCAAAATGGCGGTCGAGTAGATGGACAGAACTCGCCGATTCTTGGTTCGTCGAGCGCCGATCAAAGCGGTTTGAATCGAGCAGCCAACAGACGCGACGGGTCGCCGAGTACGCCACGCAACCGTAGGGTCGACGGTGCGCGCCGAGCGATCGCAGCCAACGAGATCTCCACCGCTGCATTTAATCCGAGCCCGCTTTTGACGATCCGATCTTCGTGAGATCGGTCATGATGCCGAGCACGGGAGTCGCCTCGAGGTATTGCAGGCGGTCCTGTGGCGCGACGACGCCTGGGCGGAATGTCGGGGGAAAGTCCCCGTGACCTGCTGCCAGTTGGTGTGGAGCTCGTGTGGCTTACTTCACGTCCAGCTGTCGGGGTCTTGCCCCGAGGGTGTTGCCGAGACGAAGGCGCTTCTCGCCTTGGCGACGGCCGACGGGTGCGCCTGCGATGCCGTGATGAGTTGTCGCTGCTTCTCAGGGAAGGGGTCCTTGAATGGTGACTTTCGTGCATGGAGGAATGACCTCGCCAGGCCATGTCGAAGTTCTTCGCCAAGGCCCGACCGAAGAGCTCCGATTTTGTTCTATCGGATCAGCCATGATCCGGGCAATAGCACGAAGGCGCTCCCCCGAGGGAGGGAGCCTTTCCTGGTCCTCCCGTCGGAGCGCGGTTATGGCCTGATTGATCGCGACGTGGACCATCCGACGAGCATCCTCGGGGGTTTGTGGGTCGTGATCCGCCGCCGCCGCTCCCACGGAAGCGCCCGCCATGAGGACGTGCAGCTCACACGGTGGCGGGGAAGGCGAAAACAGTGATGCGGAGCCGGACCCCGCGTCCGATCCCACGCTTGAAGAGTGTTCGTCGATGGAGAACGCCATGCTCCTAAGACCTCGGAGTTTTTCCTGTGAATGAACAAAGCAATCGTGCCCCACGGTGGGCGCCAGCTGTCGACGATCGGGATCGCCAACCGCAGAAAATTAGGTAGGGGTCAGTGAGAAATGGGACCACAACGGCGCTTTGCTCGAACAGAGGAATGAGGTCGAGGAGGTCTATGGTCGGAGCAAGGAGACAACGGACGAGACAGAGATTTATCCCGGTTCGAGCCCCGAGAAGGTAATGTTTACTCCAAATAGCCTTGTGGCGGTGTTTCTTGCCTTTTGTGAGTACAAAGGAGGATTACAAATCAATCTTGACGATGCTAAGTCTAGACTTGAACTCAAGTGTCTGTGTGTTGGGTTGGGTCCTCTCGGTGTTTACAAAGCTTCATCCTTATACCCATTCTTCTTGCAACGCTCGGAGTAACCCTGATCGTGGCCTTTATGCATATTGATAGCCGGTGGTAACTGCTCCGATTCGCTGCTGCTACCAAGATTACTCCATGATCCCACGCCTCAGAATCGCCAAGTGATAACGCGTCCGAGATCCAAGGAACGCTATCGACCTTGAATCATCCCGAACAAAGAGGTCGTGAGGGCCACGAGCTCGGGATACTGCGTGCCCTAGCTCGAGTGGCCTCGAGCTTGATCCGAGTCTTTGGTCGAGGACCCACGGGCTAGAGGGCTGGTTGACTGTCTGCTGACCGACCAAGGGTTGCCCGGCCCCCGACACGGACATATTTGCTAGTTTTAATTAAAGGCTGACATAAATCTATCCGCATAAATGCGGGGACGCCTTTGCTTGTTGCTAATGAAGAGATAGAGATAGCACTAATTAATTTCTCACCACCCGGGTACATAACCGATCGCACTAATGAAGAGAGATGGCACTATTTTTGACATGTAGGAGTAGAAGCGCAGCCACAGTGATGAGCTCGCCGTCGTTGGCAAGCTGCTTGGCATGAGAGTACGCGCTGCATCGGTTGCCTAGGTAGCACAGCATGTCGGCCCACACTTGCACGATAAGCTCCATCATCTCACCAGTAGTCGACGAGCCTATGTCCTGGGCGACGAGCTTTTGGTCCAGCACAACTCCTACAGGCGTGTGTCTTCCCCAATTAGGTGGCTGTGGCTGCATTGGCGTAGTCCCGTAGTCCTGTAGTCTTTCGACAAGTCCCTTGGCATCACTATACTGCAGACTGGTGAGCCAAAAGCACACCTCAACATACGCATTGCGTCTGGCAGGAGGAGGCAGCATATCAGGATGTGCTGCTAGGAGGTAAAGCATGTAGTTTGAGAGCACCTCGACCGGCTCAGCCCGCTGCTCTGCCTCTGCCTCTGCCTCTGCGTCCCTGTCCTTGGCTTGCTCCTTGTACCAATGAAGGTAGATGTCAGTGGTGATGTGCCAGGCAAGGATGCTCTCCTCCACGCTCCAGTCAAATTCGTCATACAATCGCCATTTCTTCAGCGCCTGCCGACCCTGTGCACAGATGATGTGATCATCGGGCCTCCAAGTCTGGGCCTGCTTCACCACCAGCTGCACGATGAATGGCGAGACAGGGGTGGACCACGAGTAAGTCAACACGTTCCAAGGGTCCTCGAGCCCCATCCATCTCGCAACCAAGCTGTCAAGCTTTGTCGAGCTTGTCATGAGCACCCAAATTTTACCAGTTGTGTTGCCCCATGGAGCGCGACCAGCTACGCCTTCTTGTCCAGCCTTCTGCACGGACGAGCCGGCGGAGAGACGCTCCTGCATCCATAAGGCGTGCAGCCCAGGGCAAGAAAAGCATCAACCCATATGTTGTCCAGCTCGAGAACACGGCCCTCAGCAGAGACGTTATCTCCAGGACGATGGCACCAACCAACAGGACATAGGTGACAGCGACGTCTACTCCGCTGTAGCTACCCTTGTGGTGGTGGTGGTGGTGATACCCAAACAAGGATAATGCGGCAGCTGTGGCCAGTGGCGAAAATATGCGGATGCAGAGGCCATACCAAGTCCCCACCATCTCCGCCTTGGTGTACAGGACGTCGTGCATCAGGGAGAGCTGTATCTCGACCACCTTGTACACTTGGTCCAAGCCCCCAATCCAGTCCCCCCAGTGACTATATTGGTCATTAATGAACAGATACTGTGTAGTGGGTGCAGCTAACGGCCCCTTGAGCAGATCCCTGGGATGGTCCAACTGTAAGTGAGCCATGAACACTAGGGCTTCCTTATCCCGTGGACTAGTAATCGAACGAGGCGCACGAGAATAGGTATTGCTCAATCATCCGAACTACCGGTAGTTACTGCCCGATGGGGTGGTAGTGCCGGCGCACCTCAGCGCCCACACTCTCTCCCCGTACCTGACAAGGCCCACCACAAGCATTAGGATGGTGGCCCATAGGAGCGAGGGCTGGCTGCCCAGGATGGAAGACTGCTTGTAGAGGATGTAAGCAGTTCCGGCCGCCTGCACGGCCAGCGTCTGCAGGTGGCGCAGCCACAGCCCCGGTTGTCCTCGATGGCGTAGGCGGTGATGTTGTCTTGCCCACCGAGGTGCAGCAGCAGGAACGGCGCCCAGAACGCCACTCAACAAGATGCTCGCGCCATGCAGTGACCGACATGTGGCTCAGACGAGACATGGCCGAAGTCACCACCGGTACGCTGACCAGAGGACAAACCTTAGCACGCCGGAGTCTACGTGCCACCGGAACTCCGCCAGGATGAGGAGCGTCAGCTGGAGCGTCAAGCTGAGCAACACCAGCGCTTGGATACCCCATTCTTTCCATGCTTGCGCCACTTGCTCTGCTCCTGCCATGGTGATGGTGCTCCTCCTGGAACTGGGATAATTACACATGCATCAATGCATGTAAAACACAAATTGTCCAAACTTCAAGCACACCTTATAGCCAACGAATCATCCATGCCCCGATAATTTACTGGATATTTAGGGCCTGTTTGTTTCAGCTTTGGATTCTCTAAAAACTGATTCTAAATTGTGGTTATAGAGAAGCTGATTCTCCAAAAGCTAGAATCCAAAAGCACATATGAAGTGGATTGTGGATTCTAGTGTATATGGGTGGGCTGGATTGTGAGAATCAGATTCTAGAATCAGCCTGTTTATTTCTGATTCTGCTTTTGGAGCCAGAATCAAAAGCTAAAACAAACAGGGCCTTAATTACTTTTCCAAGTGGCAAACAAATTCTTCATTCATAGCGTATATAGGACCGGGTGATCAATTCTGCTAGGGTATACGTAGATGTGAAGCACGTTGAATGTGTGCGCATAATTAATGTGAGAGCTAGCTACCGATGTAAATAGAGCAACTTACATAGGATATATAACTAGTACGTAGTACTAGTAGAGAACCAGATCAGAATTGACGTTCATCCACCAATGCCGCCTTGTGGAAGTTTTGCCGATGAATGCTAGAAATGAATTGCAACGCTACTCATGTACATGTGTAGGAGAAAGACATGCATGGGTCTTTGCACTCATATATATGTAGTAATCTATCTATCATGAATCGTTCCGTGTTTAGGCACCGGGAAGAAGAAGACGTGGATACTTGCTAAGGTACCTGATACCATGCAAAGCCCACAAGCAAAGGCTAGCTCTAAGTTCATTCCGTGCTAGCTAGAGAATTTGAAACAATATATAGCGCGTAGCACCCCTTTCATTCCCGCAACGCCACCATGGCCACGCCGCCTAGACTCGCGGCTCCAGACGATCAGGACGCGCTAGCTAGCGCCTCGTCCATTCCCTGTTTTTTCCTCAACTTGAAAAAACCGTACTACTTGATTTTACGATTGGCCCTCAAGCAGCTGCTCATTTTCCGTGCAAACTCGCCAGTGGTCTTCAGGTTCCTGCTCCCACTCAAGAGTGGGACTGCCGCCTCCCGCCTGGCCCTACTACAACCCATTGACCAACAAGGACCTAGGATGAGAATTTAGGTGGGCAAGCGAAATATGCTAAATTCACAAATGGTCTAGTACTCTAGTATAGCATAATATATGTGCACCAATTTAGGAATCATTTATATTTCATTAATTTTACCAACAAAAGAACATCGAAACACACAAGAAAGCAAATAGTAAGAAAGCAAAAGTACCATATTATGCAAAATGATAGTCACATATATAGAAATTGTCCATCAACAACACCAAGGTAGCAATAGAAATCTAATCTACAACCAACGATATTGCTAATTAGTGATCCAATAATATAAATTTGAAACATTTAGAAGTTTGAAATAGAAGAATTATGAAACATACCAATGAGATGATTGAAATACACGAGGCAATGGCAATTGCATTCTCCTAGTTTTAGGCTTTGAAAGCGCCGGGTGATAGTCTCATCATCAAGTGATTTAAAGATCTCTCGCTCGTAGCAAATCATCAAAGTCATTCAACCAATCATTGGCGATCTTGTTGCATAATTCAGACTTGATGATATTCATTGCTGAAAATGTTCTCTTAATCATTGCCGCTGACACGCAATAACAATGCCAACTCAATTAGCTTGTAAACCGATGGAAAACCAAATGTTTTGTAGTTTCAACCATCTTCATAGAGAGAGAAGCAATGTCTTGACAAGAAGCAAAAGAAGCATTGTTCCTCACATATGGAAAACATATGTTTCAAGTTCCCCTCTAAGAATTGGTAGATGATCAACAGCAAAATCTTCACCATACAGGGAAGCAAGTTGAACAAGCTTGTCTACATCAAACTTAGCAAATGAATCCTTTGGGTCAATGCAAGATACACAGACAAGCAACTCAGAAGAAACTTCATTAAACCAATGACATAACTCTGAGTTGATTTTATCGAGAACAACAAAGTATAACTCAGTACGATAGTAGTGTAGGTTAGTGATAGTGAACCCATCATGCCTTCAGCGGCCTTTGACTGGTACTTCATCATCCATATCTACCACAGGAATCCCTTTTTCAACACAAAAGGCTTTAACATTATCAAAAAAGGTAACCCAACCACTATTAGTTCTCATGAGAGCCAAGCGGACTTTGACATCTTCAATTAACTCAATAGCATGAACAATGTTGACATCCTTTCTTTGCAAGACAAGAGAGAGCTCATTTGTAATAGCAAATAGTTTCAACATTAATTTGAGAATGAATGCAAACTTAAAACTTTCCATTTTTTCTATCAACCCCGCTGCTTGAGTTGGCACACGACCATCTTCATGGACTATACTAAGGACATCTAACACCGACTTCCACATTGTCTCCAAACGGACCAAAGTAGTATAATGTGAACCCTATCTAGTATCCCCGGGTCTAGCAAGGTTACTTTCTTGATGCAAACCTTTTCCAGTGAAAATATCACCCCTCTCTAGTTGTTCCAAAATTTCTTTATGGTGTTTTTCTTTTAGTGCATCCCTTCATTTACAAGATGAGCTTGTGATAGTCACAATTAAGGAGATGCACTCAAAGAAATCATGAATTGATTGGCAACAACTACTACTAGCAACAGATACCACCACAAGTTGCAATTGATGTGCAAAGCAGTGAATATAATAGGCATATGGATTTTCATCCAAAATCTTTCTTTGCAAACCATTATATTCACCTCTCATGTTTGAAGCGCCATCATATCCTTGCCCTCTAATCTTGGAGATAGATAATCCATAGTGATCAAGAAGACTAAATAGTGCTTCCTTCAAGGCCACTGATGTAGTTTCTTTCACATGTTTGAGAGCAAGAAAACATTCAATAACCTCTCCTTTGTTGTTAACATACCAACATCACAAACATGACAAGAAAATAAGACAAGTAGTTCACTGATGGAATGACAAGAAAATATGCATAGCTCATTACCTTAATACCACTGCCATTTGTTCTTTCACAGATATGCCACGTGATTCATCAATGAGAATTGAGAAATTCTTATCTCCAATTTCTCCCATAATCACTTCTGTGATCTCCTAAGCATAACATTTTGCAAGATCTTTCTGAATTTTTGGAGAAACCATAATGCAGGTTTTTGGAGCATGATCATAAGCATTTCTCACCGATTTCTTCTTCTCTTTGAACCAATATATCATCTCAAAAAAGTTTCCCTTGTTCAAAGAAGATGGTTTCTCATCATGACCACAGAAAGCTAAGCCTTGCATTAAAATGTACTTTGCACATTCCAAAGAAGATGTCAACCAAATTTTATATAATTCTTCGGCCTCCCGGCTAGCATTGGAAAACCTTGTGGAGATGGGGCAATGAACAAGTCTGAGGAAGGACTCTTAGCTACCATCCAAGAGCTTAGAGATGAACTTGCTTTGCTTGGCACTAAAAATGATGAACTAGCTGCTAAGAACACCATACTTGTTGTTATGCCTGTTGTTGCTTCAGTCGCTACTGCATGTGTTGATGTTGCTCCTGCTGATGCCAATGCTATATGTGCTTTACCTGTTGCTACTCCTGTTGCATCCATGATTACTGTATCTCCTATTAGCATGAAATTTTCCTCTGAATGTGCACTGATCACTGCTTCTGCTAGCTCCAATCTTGAACTTGCTGATGCTATGGTTTTTACAAATGGTGCATCATCTAGCATGTCCAAAGCTCCTATTGTCATATCACCTCCTTGCATTGCATCCAGCTCTAGTGGATCATCCAGTCAGTCACATGAGTGTACACCCGACACTTGCAAGTTTGCCTTAGCCGCTAGAGAGTTAGCAACTGAGAACACTGAGCTCAAAGCACAGCTAGAGATGTTTAAGAAAGGCTTAGGCAAGTGCTATGAGGGAAGCTTAGCCCTAGATAAGATGCTTAAGGAGCAAAGGCCTGCCTGTCAAAAGGATGGCTTGGGATTTACCCCAGATAAGCCAAAGAGAAAGCAAAATGCTCCTCAGGCGGCACAAATGCGCCAGAGCTACTACCACACCTACCCTAGGATGAGAGCACCACCAGCCCAGAGTGTGTGTAAGGACCGAAAGGCCGAGAGGGGGGGTGAATCGGCTCTTTTTCAAATTTTACCTCTATTGATTGTTAAGTTCTTAAGCAATTTGATGAACCGCTAGCAATCAAGTCCTACATAGTTCTAGTCATGAAGCACGTGTTGATCAAGCAAGCGCTAGGCGGCTCAAGGCTCACGCAGGTAGTCAAATCAAGAGCAGAATGTAAAAGAGACAGAGGCAAACCGATTTGTTTACCGAAGTTCGGCGCAAGCGCCTACGTCTCCGTTGAGTAAACCTTCCGAAGAAGGCAGGGACTCACTCGTCCCTATCGCTCAATCCACTCGGTAGCTCTTCACCGCGGATGGCGGGTGAGCCAAAACCCCACACGTTCGCGAGTTCTTCCACACACGCGGAAGCTCCTCGCAACCCTTCTATCACGACGACGGCAGCTCCAACGTCTTGGAGACGTCACACTGAAGACTGGTCGGTGCCCCACTCCCGGGATCATGACTCCGAAGGCGACGATGAAGCACCCTCACGTATGGAGATGACCCCCGATCCACGGAGGGTTTCCAGCACCGCACCACGCTCGGCGGCGAAGAGGTAGTAGGCGAAGTAGTGGTAGTAGTCGTACACACGGCTCGGTGAAGACCTCGTAGCAAGAAATCCACGAGAACACATCCGGAATCCCCCAAAGATCCAACCTTTGTCCTCCCACAAGAACTCCCGAAGAACCCCTCAAGAACGGACCAAGAACGCCATGGGGAGGACCAAATCGAACCTCAAATCGAACCTCAAATCGATGGGAGATGGAGGGGAGGCAGCTGCTCTTCTTGTTTCTCCTCTTCTCCTCCTCTTCTCCTAGCTCAAATCGCCATGGACATGGGCATGGAGGCTCCTTGGTGTGGAAGCAACCATGGGAGAGACCCCTTGGAGGTAGGTGGCTATGGTGGCTCTAACTGAAGTGCTCTCTCAGCTTCTCCCGCAGCCTAAGCCTCTTATTTATAGACCCCCGAGCGAAACCCTAAAGATCTGGACAGGTGGACGGTCGAGATTGAATCTAGGTAATTTTCAGTGCCCGTCGGACGCCGTCCGATCCTCGTTAGACGCCGTCCGAAGGACCAATTTGGTCATTTTTTACCTTCATCGGACGTCGTCCGATCCCGGTCGGACGCCGTCCGACGGCGTTCACTATTGAACCAGATCGGTTCATCGGACGCCGTCCGACCCCGATTGGACGCCATCCAACAGTGAGGGGTGCAGAACAGGGAACTTAGCTAGATTTTCAACCCGTTTCACCGGACGCTGTCCGGAGCCGATCGGACGCCATCCGACAGCTGATTTTGAACTTCATCGGACGTCGTCCGACGGTCTCCGGACGCCGTCTGGCAATGACGATGTTTTAGGGGACTTAGCAGCAATTTCGACTCGTGTTCATTGGACGCCGTCCGACGGCCATTTTTGTACTCCATCGGACGCTATCCGACGGTCTCTAGACGCCGCCGCGCGATGATGTTGTTTTGGGGACTTAGCCAAGATTTGGCTTAGGCTCATCTGACGCCGTCCGATGGGGTCCGTAATTTTGCCCCACTTAGAATTTGGCTCTCACCGACTTCACCCGATGTCATGCCTAGGGTTGTGAGCCTACCTTGTCGACTTTTGGACTCTTCGGGAGGTTTAGAACAATTTGGCTCTAAAATTTTTCTTACGGGCACGCCGCTTACTTCAGCGCGTTGCTTTGAACGAGCTAAGCTAGGGACCGCCATGATAGTCGCGAACGCCGATTTAACACCCCCAAATCCTCTCGAACCCGAACAGGTGGCTAACCCCAGAACCCTCTCGAACACACCCGACAATAGATAAGAATGGAATGCTCAACGGACCGTGCTCAGTGGGACCTTGCTGCCAGACTATAGTCGATCCAGAGGCCTAGACTACACTCACACAAAGACAAGAGAAGAACTACAAAATAAAAGTTCTTAGCCTTGTGCGGTGATCGATGTGTACTCACCATCAATTACTAAAACCTCGACAAAGGGGAGCCCAGACTTACAATCTCCCCTTTTGGTAATTGATGACAACACCTGCAAATCTTAGCTAACAAAGCATTTCGCACAGGATTAGCTCCAAACAATACCACTTGTAAATGAATTCAATTGAGCGAGCATATGAGCATGAGCAATGCAGCCTAGACATGACACCAATTGAAACTAAGCGTGAAGCACAAGTGCCATGAGTGCAAGACATAGCTCCCCTAGATCAAGCATTCATTCACAAGCTCAAATGATACCAATTGAAACAAATATCTCTAGACTAAGCACAAATCAAGTGAGCTCTCACATCTCTCCCCTAGAAACAAATTCTCCCTTTGGCCAACAAAGCATAGAGCATACAATTTATATAAGCCAACAAGTTATGCAAGTTAGAATTTCACAAATTAAATTAGCTAGATTTACCACAATTTCTCCCCCTTTGGCATCAATGAACAAAAAGATGAACACAGCACATAAAAGATGAGCAATCTAGCTAGCTTTGAGAATTATACAATCTAGCACATGAGCCAATGAGTTCACCAATTTCACAATTGAAACTTTTACTAGGTCACATGGAACAAGATCAAGAATTGCATATTACAAATGATGTTCAAGTAATATTATGACCTAGAGAAAGCGATAGGTGAAGTTAGAGCCATCGATATCAAATAGTGTTCAAATCAAATAGAATGAATCACAAGCACGAGCTAGAGCCAATTAAGTTGAAAGACCATGTGGAGGTCTATCCTTGCGTGTGATGAGTAATTGACAAGTGTTGAGCTTGAGTTTGATTTGAATTGGATTTTCAGATGAAGCAATTTGAGTGTTGGTTGTTTTTCCTAGTGCTACCAAGGTGGGGCGGTAGCATCGACCATTGAGAGTAATTATGAATGATTAATGATTTTGGGATAATCATTGAATATATTTGTGGGCATTGCTATGTGAAAGGTTTTTCCTTGTCTTTGATGGTTGCAGGGCGACGGTGCTAGGTCATGGTGAGGCGGAGGATGACCGGGACTAGGCGAGGAGCGTCGGAGGTCCAGACGGTCGGGAGATCGCCAAGATGACCGGAGATGAGTCCTGCAAGCCAAGAAGATAAGGAAAGGAGATGATGCTAGCTAGATGCCGTGGATCAATGAGGGCCGCTTGATTGCGGTCTAGTTGATAGGTTAGCGGGTCTAGGTAGTATGCTTTGAAAACTGCAAGAAAACCCGTATGTGTGTGGGTTTTGGGTTAGCCCTTGCATGGCTGTGTGAGTGGGTTAATCCTAGCCCTTAGATGAGTGTCCTAGGGTTGAGGGACTCATCCAAGGGTGGTAGGTGACCCAAGAGTTGTATAAATAGGGGTGGAGGGGTGGCCTCCTCCCCTTGAAGGTTTGAGTTGCTCCTTTGAGCTTTGCCCACATGAAGTGAGGCTTTGTAAACCTTCCCACCAGAAATACAAAGAAATTTCTTTGCATCATTGTGAATTTAAATTCCGCATTTACATTATGTCTTTACTTTACGCAATTTAAATTCAGCATTTACATTACGCATTTACTTTCCCGCAATCTATATTCATGCAATTTGGATTTGCCTCCCCTCCTTCTAAATGCTGATCTTGGATGTTTTGAGTGTGTTCATATGGTTTTACATCTCTTTTGCACTCTTTGATTGAGTAGAGATCATCTCTTCTTTCAAGTTCCAGTTCTGTCCAGAACTTGTTTTTCGCGCAGCAGTTAGTCTTTGATTTTTAGAAAAATCTAGAAAAATCCTTATTGAGTGATTCTTATTGGAGATTGTGCGGGACTCCTATACCCATCTGTAGAAAAAGTTTGGAGTCCACTGGTTTCACCGTTTGGGTGCTATGAAGTGAAAACTGAGCCCCAAATTTTCTGCCCGAAGTTTCTGACTGTCTGTGTTCATAGATTTATGATGATTTTTATACTTGGCTTTTTGATCTGAATTTTGGTGGAGAGCTTCATGACTCATCTTCTCATAGGAAGAAAATTTCTCATAATTTTGTGAGCAGCAAAAATCCACCAACCTCCTGTTCAAATTAAAGACAGATTCTGGAAATATCTGCTTTTGCTTTTCTAAAAGAGACTTTGGTGTTTTGGCTTGATCTCTTTTAGAAAAGAAGTATTTGAATTGATTCCTCTTTCTTTTGGACACTTGACAACCAGGATTGTGATTGAAAAATCCTCACATATTTTATGGATAATATCCATGTAAGCTAGGGATGCACATAGTTGTCTAGTCGTTCCGGTTTTTATGGTTTTTCACGATTTCTTTATGCGATCTTTTTCTCGGTTTTAGTTGGAGTATTTTGGGGAAAATTTATTTGCGACCATTCACCCCCTCTGCTCGCCATCTCGATCCTTCAATTGGTATCGAGCCGGTTTTGCTCTTCCATAGATCTTGACCGGTCTCAAGAGCCATGGCGACGGACAAATATTCCACCAAGCCTCCAATTTTTTCTCGGTGTTGATTTTCCTTTTGGAAATCCCTGATGGAGTCATACATCATCGCCAGGCTTCCGATATGGCGAAGGTGAAGCTCCCATATGAGGTTCCTCTAATGAGAACGCCACTACCGCAATATGGTCGACGTTGAGGCAAATGCTAAGGCGAGGAACATTCTCATACAGGACTCACCGCAAGTGAGTATGATCGATTTTCACCTTCGCTCCGCCCATTTAGATTTGGGTAACCTCGATGCTTACCATGAGGGCACTACTCAAATCAAGACCGTGAGGCAGATCAGCCAAGCGAGTACAACAAATTTGAACAACGCTACCGGTGAGAGTCTCGATGAGTGCTTTGGTCGGTTTACTAAGATTTTGAGCGACCTCGAGCAATCGGTTGTATATACCTCGACTCGACAATGCTCGCATTTCTTGACCGTGACTCGACCTTCGGGTTTGGGAGATGAAGGTGACCACCATCAAGGACACCACCGATCGTCGACTCGACTCTTGACGGGCTTTATTCCCGCCTCAAGACTCATGAGATTGATGTCGCTCTCTGAAGATGAAATCTCAATCGATGGCTTTGGTCACCGATCCCATTGGGTCCTCTTCTGATTTTCTCTTGACGTTGCTTTCGGTTTTTTCTCTCCGCTTTTTGCGACGTAGCGATGAAATTCTCGAACAATTTCGGAAAATGAGCTTGCTCTTGTCGTCAAAATTTTCCAATATTTACAAGAGAGTGAGAGAGAGGAAGAGAGGTGGCATGATCACCGCTTCGAGTGTGGTGGCCCCAACCACATTCGAGCTTAACCGCCCTAAGCCGAGAAGGGCAAGAACGATGTCGCCGGTTTGGGCAAGAACGACTACACCGACAAGAACTGCAACAAGAAGCCTCCAGTCAGGAATCGGCCACGAGAAGAAGTTCCGCAACTTCTCCAAAACAAGAAGCTCTTCCACTGCCCTCGCCGCCTCGACGACATCAACCTCTCCGACACGGAGACATGGAGCGACAAGGCGAGGATGATCCGCAAGAGAAGAAAGGCGGCGATTTACTTCTCCAAGATGTGCTTCATGGCAGCGCCATTGAAGTGAGCGACTCCGAGCAGACAAATGACACGGATGAGGTACCCACCTACGACGAGTTAAATGATGCCTTCAGAATTAGGCAAGTTTCATGCTAAGGCTAGGTCGAGGTGTTCTGAAAGTTAGAGAAGGAGGTAGATAGATTGTCTCGGAGTTAGCTTCACTTAAATCATGTTCCTCCCGAGACTCGATAGTTGTACTCTCTGTGATGCTTTGCTTGAGGAGTTGGAGAACCTAAGGACCCCGCATGATAGTGTGGTTTCGATCTTGAGGCTCTTAGGTCAAGGATGCTAGCACATGTTCTATTGATCCTATTCCTATTGATGCTAGTTTTCTTCATAATCACACAACCGCATCTTGTGAAAATTGCCCTAAGCTACTTGCTGAAATTGATGCCATGGGTTGTCACCTTAGGAAGCTTTACGCTAGAAATGATGAACTTGAATTGCATGCTTCTAAGGACCCAAATACTCATGTGAGGGTCAGAAGCAACTAAAATTGATAATGAAGCTTTGAATGCCAAGTGTGCAAGAACTTGCTAAGGACTTACTAGTTAAGTCGATAATGATTGCTTTCGGTATTGGGGTTAAGGATGACGTGGATAAGGTCCACGCAGAGCTTAGGAAGAAGATAAAGGCCCAGTTGGTAGAATTAGAAATGCTTCTTGTGCTTCCTGTGAGTCTCTCAAATTTGAGGCACTGTATAGGGAACAATATGCACGCGTTGTTCAATCCTCTTCTTCCTCGCTCTTCTTCTACTCCTTCCCTTGCTCTTCTTGTGCCTCTCTTTCCGGAGTGTGAGTATCTCATGAGCACTCTTGAGAAATTTGTTGGAGGCAAGAAGAAGCTCAATCTCATTCTAGACCACCAAGGTTAGCAGATTCAATCAAGGTCTAGGATTTGATTACTTGAGCACGACGGCGATCCGCCTTCAGCTTGTAATGTGCTTCCAAGAGTGGTGAGATTGTGGTTGCTCCCAAGGTGAGCACCACTGTTTAGGTCTGCTAGTGTGGTCCATGGGACTTCTCGACTGTATGATGCTTCTCTGCTTCTACGCCTAACAAGGCAAAGTACACATGCACCTTCTCAGAAGAAGGATGGTCACCTAGTAGATTTCTGCTTTTAGACGCGCCAAGATCACCAGCGTGAGCGTGTTGCTGCACTTAGGGTATTCAGTGGTCATCCCTGCACTGAGTGCTCCTAAGGCACGACCGCTTCTAGACAAAGTTAGAGAGTCGCCTGCTTTTTGGGCAAGATCCAGACTCGGTTTTCATGTCGCTCAATCGAGTTTTAGTTCGAGTTGCTCGTGGTCGGCTTTTTCCGCCATCCTCTTGATATTCCTCGCTTTTCCCATCGAGGTAGATATCACGGCGTGAGGCGCTTTCGGTAGGAGATTTAGGCAATTCGCTGGGATGGTCCGCCTTTGCACCACTAAGAAGCCAAACCAAAGGATGCCTCCTAGATCTTCCACTACACCGCTTCTTCCGATCTTGTTAGAGTTGAGCGTCAGAGAGACACTAGAGTCCATCTTCTTCTTTTGTGACCGGTACTTTGAGGCGCCGTAATTCAAGATTGGGTTCCCAAGTCTTCACTTTATCCCAAGATCGAAGTCTTCTTCCGACTTGATTAGGTTCGCTTGGATGGGGAAGGAGATGTCTGGATTGTTGACTCGGTTGTTCTCGCCATATATACCTGAGACTTTCGTTGGTTCTCTTCCCTAGTCCGAGCCCCGGTGATGAGTTGATCACTTTTGGGGATGCTTCTTCGTAGAGTCATTGCTAAAGGTACCGCCTGCATTAATGAAAATTTTATTCTTAAGGACGTTGCCTTAGTGAGTAAGCTGCAATATAATTTGCTTTACGCTTTCACCTTATCGATGACTCTTTCGAGGTAAGCTTTAAGAGCAATGCTTGTAGAATCCTCGATTCATCGAGGACTAGTTTATGGATCTCTAGATTTGGGAGAGTCTTTCGTGCTGATTTTTCTGCTTTTTCCGAGACTCTCTTCGTGTTTGATTGCTTCGAGTCCCGTGATCTCTCCTTCGGCATAGGAGACTTGGTCACATTGGTTTTGATCATCTGACTAGAGTTAGCAAACCATGATCTTATTCGTGGTTTGCCCAAACTCAAGATTGTCAAAGACTTAGTTTGCTCTCCTCGCCGACATGGCAAGATGGTTATCGCTTTCATCCTCCAATCCACCGTAGTGATGATCGATGCACCAGACAGCCTTTTACACATGGACACTATTGGTCCAAATAGAGTGCAACAAGCAGGAGGGAAGTGGTATGTCCTTGTCATTGTTGATGATTTTTCGAGGTATTCTTGGGTATTTTTCATGGTCTCAAGGATGAGACTTTTTCTCACTTCAGGGACTTGTTAGTAGGTTGTCTATTGAGCTCCCTGTGCATTACGAGCTATACGCAGTGATAATGGCACGAGTTCAAGAACTCCTACTTTGAGAGTTTCGTGTGGAGTCTGGTTTGAGCATCGCCTTTCTCCCTACGCCCCTCAAAGAAATGGCGAGTGGAAAGGAAGAACAGACCTCGTTGAGATGGCCAGACGATGCTAGATGAGTACAAGACTCTAGGAAGTTTTGGGCCTAGGCTATAGCTACCGCTTGTCATGTTTCCAATCGCGTTTTCTTGAGAGCACATTTGCATCGACTTCTTATGAGTTGAGGTATGGGCGAAAGCCCTGTTTCTCATTTTCGCTTTTGGTTGCAAGTGTTTTATCTTGAAGTCCGTAACCTAGACAAGTTTGAGTCTCGCTCTTCCGATGGTATTTTTTCGGGTTACTCGACTTCTTCTCGTAGCTATAGGGTCCGGAGTTGTGATGCAATAGGATCATAGAGACCGTGACGTGACCTTTGATGAGGCTAGCCCAGAGCTAGACCTCGATATTTCAGCTCTTCTTATCCCTCCGAGACCATCTTTGTAGAGGATGAGGATGATGGAGATGATGGTGTTCCACCCGATCCAGCTTCTCTACACCGAGGTGCCTCCTGCTTCCATTTCTCGCACCTCGAGAGACCACCTTTGCCTTCGGACTCTTCTTCTCATGAGTGGCTCTATTCCTACCTCTTCTCCTCAAGAGGTAGAGGCCACTTCGCTTCGGGTCCTCCACGCCACATTCAGCGCTCTCATCCACCGAGCAGATCATTGGTGATCTATTTGAGCGTGTTACGCGCCAAAATCAGGCTTATCTTCTTTCGCCTTCACTCGCCTTTGTTGCCTCTTTTGAGCCAAAGGATGTTACTCATGCATTATCCGATGAATCATGGATTAATGCTATGCATGAGGAACCGGAAAACTTTGAGAGGAACAAAGTTTGGCAGCTTGTAGAGCCCCCATCTGGTCATAATGTCATTGGGACCAAGTGGGTGTTCAAAAACAAGCAGAGTGAGGAAGGGGTTGTCGTTCGCAACAAGGCTAGGCTAGTTGCACAGGGCTTCACTCAAAGTTGAGGGTCTTGACTTTGAGGAGACCTTTGCCCTCAGAGCTAGACTAGAGGCTATTAGAATCTCGCTTGCATTTTCTCAGATCCCGTGGCTTCAAGCTCTATCAAATGGATGTCAAGAGTGCATTTCTCAATGGCTTCATTGAGGAAGAGGTGTATGTCAAGCAACCTCCAGGATTTGAGAACCCCAAATACCCGAACCATGTCTACAAGCTTTCCAAAGCCTTGTATGGACTTAAGCAGGCCCCTAGAGCTTGGTATGAGAGGCTTAAGTCCTATCTTCTCACCATGGTTTCAAAATGGGTATAGTAGACAAAACTCTATTCATCGACACCAGATTCTCATTTCCTTCTCGCCCGTGATTTATGTGGACGATATTATTTTGGTGGCTCATCTCAGCCTCTTGTGTCTCATTTTTCCAAGTGATGAGCACAGAATTTGAGATGAGTATGATGGGTGAGTTGAGCTACTTTCTTGGCTTCCAAATCAAGCACTCGGAGGGTACTTTCCTACACCAAGGTAAGTACACTGGACCTCTCAAACGGTTTGATATGTCCGATGGGAAGCCCGTGATGACTCCTATGGCCACCACGCGCCCTCGAGCCCGATGAGGATGGTGAGCCCGCTGATCAAAGGAGTTCCTGAGCATGATTGGCTCCTCTTGTATCTTATCGCCATGCCGGACATACACTTTGTCTGTGTGTATGTGCTCGTGCTGTGCTTCTCCTCGTGTCTCTCATCGCCAAAGCAAGTGAAGCGATCTTTAGGTACCTTCGAGCTACCATTGATTATGGTATCTCGGTACTCTTCTTCCTCTTGTCTATCCCTTAGAGCCTTTTTCGATGTCGACTTTTGCCTATCAGAGGATAGATAGGAAGAGCACTTCGCACTTGCCAATTCATTGGCACTTCTCTTGTTTCTTGGTCGCCTAAGAAGCGCCCGAGTCGCATACCCACCGCCGAGGCCGAGTATGTTGTCAGCAGCCTATTGTCAGAGCTAGGTGCTCGATGAGATCGACCTTGCGGGACTTTGGGTTAGAGATAGAGAGTGTTCCACTTTTCTCGTGATAACACTTCGCTATTTGCATTGCCAAGAACCCAAAGGCAAAGACTTTACCAAGCACATTGATATTAGATATCACTTCCTTAGAGACCATGTGGAGAAAGGAGACATAGTGCTTCGGCCAGGAGAGTGACCACCAGCTTGGCGATATCTTTACCAAGCCTTTGGATAGCTCTAGGTTTGTTGCCCTGAGGAGTGAGCTTGGTGTCGTGTGTCCTTACGGCTTATTGTGAGGGGAGCTGGTTTGTACTTTATGTATTATATGTATATATTTTCTTCCAGCTTTTTCCTTCTTTTGTCTTGTTCTGGTGCTATGGGTTTTATTTTCTAGAGTTCTAAGTTCACTTCACCTAGACTTCTGCATGCCTCGCATGGACCTCTCATCTTATGCTTTAGGATGCTATTCTCTTCTTCTTCTCGCTGAGCTCACTCACAGCCTTGTAGGTCTAGCAGTGTTGGGCCCCCGGCAGACAGGTCTGTGTTTGCTCCTCGGCCGAGTTTGAGAGCTAGCTTTCCTTTGTCACTATTGGGGAAGATGAGAGCGAGTTTGAGCCTAGTGTTCTCTCGCTATCTTTTCTATACTCTATAGTCACCCAGCTTTGCGCTTTCAATCTTTCTCTCCTCATTTCTGTATTTTTGGCTTCGATTGAGTTCTTGAGTTTCTCATTTGCCTAATTCTGCTAATAACTCAATTTGAACCAAATTTGGGCTTAAAATTGATTCACATGTTGAGGGGGAGTTTGGGAACCTGTGGATGCATTGCATATAGACTGCATTTTCTTTTGTTTTATGAGCTTTGTCTATTATGCAATTGACTCAATCTTCATGTAATGCACCTTGCTACATCTTTTGAAGAAAATCACTAGCTTCGGGTTGTCCAAGTTCATCCATCATGCTAAGCTTGTTAAAATTTGAAAATTGAAAGTTTTAACTGAAAAACTTGATGAAACATGTTGCTTTTTTCTTGCTAAGTTTCGTCTCTAGAGGTATTTACCATGATTTGTGAAATTTTGGAGTTCTCTAGAGTCCCTATAGCAACTTGGGTGAAACTAGCTTGATCCATACTTGAGTCCTTCCAATTGCTCATATGTGCTAAAATGAAAACAAAAATTGACTCTTTTGTGCAAAATTGATCTCAACACTTTGCATTCACGAGACTGCCTCCCATTGCACTTGGGATGAACTTGGAATGCATCGTATGACCAAGACCATCCTCTTAAGAGCTCTTCTTGAGATGGTCAAGATGGCATGAGTCAATTACTCTTGAAAAATGCAAATAAACAAAAAACATATGTGGGTAAAGAATGCAAATTATGTCAAACATTTGCACCCCGCTATGTCTTTTCAAATACTAAGGCAAAAGTCGCATTATATGGAAAATGAGCTCGAAGGACCTTGTATGCACTTCTAGATTTCCCAAAGTGTTGAGTAGGTTGAACTCTAGGTTTTCCATTTGATCCTATGAGTGGTGTTTGCTTCTAGCTTTGAAACTTTTGCTAAGTTTTGCACTTGTTCCAATAAAATCTTGTAAACAAAGCTTGTGAGCAAAATGAATTTGTTCTTGGAGACATCCAAGTTTAGTTATTTTCTAAATTGATTAGCTTGGTGTCATATCTTGTCATTATGATCAGTTGGATAATCTTCAAAGCTCCTTAGGTTGCATCTCATGCATACATATTCAAAGGGGATAAAATATAAAAAATGACTTCTTGATGCCTATATTGCCAAAAGGGGAGAAAATGTAGAAAAGGCATCTTCAAAGGAAAAATTTAATCCACCTTGGTTCTTATGATCTTTGTGACAATTGCAAACCTTTATGATCATAAGCATATTCGAGTGTTCCTTGTGAGTTTTATTGATATTTTATTGATATTTTAGAGCTTTTGTGGAAAACTTGCTTTTTATTTTATATTGCTCTAAAAATCTTTCTAGCCAACTTGGTCATGATATTATTTCCTTCTCTCGACCGAGTTTGGCTTTGCATTCAAATTGTTTCTTCTTCTCCTTCAAACTCAAATTTATGCTTTTTGGTGTTTGTCAATATACTCATCAAGGGGAGATTGAAAGACCATGTGGAGGTCTATCCTTGTGTGTGATGAGTAATTGACAAGTGTTGAGCTTGAGTTTGATTTGAATTGGATTTTCAAATGAAGCAATTTGAGTGTTGGTTGTTTTTCCTAGTGCTACCAGCAAGGTAGTAGCATCGACCATTGAGAGTAATTATGAATGATTAATGATTTTGGGATAATCATTGAATATATTTGTGGGCATTGCTATGTGAAAGGTTTTTCCTTGTCTTTGATGGTTGCAGGCGACGGTGCTAGGTCATGGTGAGGCGGAGGATGACCGGACTAGGCGAGGAGCGCCGAGGTCCAGACGGTCGGGAGATCGCCGAAGATGACCGAAGATTTGAGTCCGCAAGCCAAGAAGATAAAGAAAGGAGATGATGCTAGCTAGATGCAGCGTGGATCAATGAGGGCCGCCGGATTGCGGTCTAGTTGATAGGTTAGCGGGTCTAGGTAGTATGCTTTGAAAACTGCAAGAAAACCCGGTATGTGTGTGGGTTTTGGGTTAGCCCTTGCATGGCTGTGTGAGTGGGTTAATCCTAGCCCTTAGATGAGTGTCCTAGGGTTGAGGGACTCATCCAAGGGTGGTAGGTGACCCAAGAGTTGTATAAATAGGGGTGGAGGGGTGGCCTCCTCCTTGAAGGTTTGAGTTGCTCCTTTGAGCTTTGCCCACATGAAGTGAGGCTTTGTAAACCTTCCCACCAGAAATACAAAGAAATTTCTTTGCATCATTGTGAATTTAAATTCGTGATTTACATTATGTCTTTACTTTACGCATTTAAATTCAGCATTTACATTACGCATTTACTTTCCGCAATCTATATTCATGCAATTTGGATTTGCCTCCTCCTTCTAAATGCTGATCTTGGATGTTTTGAGTGTGTTCATATGGTTTTACATCTCTTTGCACTCTTTGATTGAGTAGAGATCATCTCTTCTTTCAAGTTCCAGTTCTGTCCAGAACTTGTTTTTCACGCAGCAGTTAGTCTTTGATTTTTAGAAAAATATAGAAAAATCCTTCTTGAGTGATTCTTGTTGGAGATTGTGCGGACTCCTATACCCATCTGTAGAAAAAGTTTGGAGTCCACTGGTTTCACCGTTTGGGTGCTATGAGGTGAAAACCGAGCCCCAAATTTTCTGCCTGAAGTTTCTGACTGTCTGTGTTCATAGATTTATGATGATTGTTCTACTTGGCTTTTTGATCTGAATTTTGGTGGAGAGCTTTACGACTCATCTGCTCATAGGGAGAAAATTTCTCATAATTTTGTGAGCAGCAGAAATCCACCAACCTCCTGTTCAAATTAAAGACAGATTCTGGAAATATCTGCTTTTGCTTTTCTAAAAGAGACTTTTGTGTTTTGGCTTGATCTCTTTTAGAAAAGAAGTATTTGAATTGATTCTCTTTCTTTTGGACACTTGACAACCAGGATTGTGATTGAAAAATCCTCACATATTTTATGGATAATATCCATGTAAGCTAGGATGCACATAGTTGTCTAGTCGTTCGGTTTTTATGGTTTTTCACGATTTCTTTATGCGATCTTTTCTCGGTTTTAGTTGGAGTATTTTGGGGAAAATTTATTTGCACCATTCACCCCCTCTGTTCGCCATCTCGATCCTTCATAAGTATATCATAGCATCCAATTTCAAGATTAAGCATGAAATTTGAGTCTAAAACATTGATGTTGAGCTCAGTTTTCCTAAAGATTCCACATTTCACACATTTCAAAATGCAAGTCTCAAGCCTTTGTCGACATGGTCTAGCATTACACTAAAGACTTCATGTCTTGGTCATCCAAAGCTTCCCCTAAGTTCATGCCGTCGTGTGCAATGACAAGCCATCTCATTGGGGAGTTATTGGTGAGACACGCTAACATTTCATCACATTTAGCTCAACATTTCGAAAATAATGCTCAACTTCTAACTAATCAAGAGCATGAATGTAATGACAACCTAAAATAGCTCTAGAAGCACATGGTCATCAAACTAGAGGCTTAAGCAATCAAAGTGATATAGAAAGCTCTAGATGACCTAGCACAAGCTCTAAGCAACAATTTTCATTATGATTTAAATTAAGCACAAACTTCAGCAAGTGACATACAACAACTAGCAATAGTCCTCATGATCAACTAGTGAACTCAATAACCACACATGAGAAGAGTATAATGATCAAAGCTCAAGAGTGCTACCACAAATATATACAAAATTTAAAACAAATAGCCCACTTAATGCCAACTAGGAAGAATTGGACTTATCAAGCACATTCAGCCATTACTAAGCTTGCAAAACCTTGCTTCATCCAAAGGCTTGGTAAAATGTCAGCAAGCTGGTCCTCGGTGCACACATGAGCAAGCACAATGTCACCCTTCCCCCACGTGATCCCGTAGGAAATGGTGTCGGATGTCAATGTGCTTGGTCCGTGAATGTTGGACCGGATTGTTGGCAATTTTAACTGCGCTTTCATTATCACATAGCAGGGGAACATGATCCAATTTTGTGCCATAGTCATACAAGGATTGAGTGAGAAACAACATTGAGCACATGAACTCCCTAGCGCTATATACCAAATTTCACCGCAGAGATAGCGCCACGGAGTTCTCGCTTTGAAGCCCATGAAACTAGGCATCTACCCAAGAAATGGCATGCCTCGAAGTGCTTTTATGTCAATCTTGCACCGCATAATCGGAGTCCGAATAGCCTAGGAGCTCAACACGCACGCCCTTCGGGAACCATAAGCCAATGTTGGGTGTATGTTTCAAATATCTCAAGATTCTTTTCACAGTAGTTAAATGTGATTCTCTAGGGGAGGCCTGATATCTATCACACATGCACACACTAAACATGATGTATGGCCTAGATGCTGTGAGATAGAGCAATGCACCAATCATAGAGCAATAAAGCTTAGAGTCGATGGGCGCATCTTCTGTCGAGGTCCAAATGTCCATTGGTCGCCATCGGGTCTTGATCGCCTTTGCAATTCACCATGTCGAACGCTCAGAGGTCCCGGATGTACTTTTTTGGGATATGAAAGTGCCGGTCCTTAATTGCTTGATTTGAAACCCCAAGAAGAAGCTCACCACGACCATGGACATCTCAAGCTCCTTTGCCATCATCTCCCAAACTCGGTGCACATTGCCTCATTGCTACTCCCAAAGATTATATCGTCCACATAGACTTGATAGAGGAACAAGTCACCATTTGTTATCTTGGTGAACAAAGTGGAGTCGACTCTGCCAACTTTGAAGCCTTTGTTGGTGAGGAAGTTTTTCAACCTTTCATACCAAGCACGAGGAGCCTGCTTGAGCCCGTACAGTGCCTTTGATAGTTTGTAGACGTGGTCGGGGTGCTCACGGCTCTCAAAACCCGGAGGCTGCTCCACATATACCAACTCATCGATGTAGCCATTCAAGAAAGCACTCTTCACATCCATTTGCTTCAGGGTGATGTTGTGGCAAGTGGAGAAAGCCGCAAGCAACCGGATGGCATCCAACCGAGCAACTGGAGCATATGTGTTGCCACAGTCGATGCCCTCAACTTGAGTGAAGCCTTGAGCAACCAAACGCGCCTTGTTGCGCACAATAGAGCCGAACTCATCCTATTTGTTCTTGAACACCCACTTTGTGCCAATCACATTGTGGTCACTCGGTCTCTCCACCAGAGTCCACACTTTGTTCCTCTCAAAGTTGTTCAGCTCCTCATGCATTGCATTGATCCAGTCCAGGTCCTCAAGTGCTTCTCCAATTGACCTTGGCTCGATCTCCGACACAAATGCTTCATGCTCACAGACGTTTGCCATCCCGACCTTGTCTCGAACTCCCGGCTGAGGTCACCAATCACTTGCTTAGCTGGGTGATCACGAGCAAGAGTGTGGTGGGTCCTCACAAGCCGTGGTGTAGCGCCCGACGGCCACCGACCAAGGCCCTGCTCACCAACCGCCTCGCCCTCGACTCACCTGGTCAAGCCGGCTCCTCGACTAGAGCTGGCTTGGGGCAAAGCATCCCCAGACTTTGTGTCAACCTCGTGTGTGGTCGGTAGCAATCGCCTCATCCACTCTCAGATTCTCCTGATCACCTCCATTTGCTCAACACCGAGCAAGTGCCTCGTCACCAACATCCTCCAAGTTCTCGTGCTTGCCTTGACTGCCGTTGGATTTGTCAAACTTGACGCCACAAGTCTCCTCAATCAACCGAGTGGACTCATTGAAGACTCAAGTTTTGTCCATGTATCGAGTACCCTAGAAAGATGCTAGTGTCGATCTACTCGAACTTGCCCAAGTGTCCTCTTATAGATGTACACCTTGTATCCGAAGACCCTTATGTAGGAGACATTGGGCCGCCTCCCATACAAAGAACTCATAGGAAGTCTTCTTCAACAGCTTGTGCAGTACAACTGCTGATATAGTGGCAAGCGTTGTTGATGGCCTCACTTGCAACAGATCTGACGTGTGGTACTCATCCAGCATTGTCCTGGCCATCTCGATCAGTGTTCTGTTTTTTCTCTCAACCACCCCATTTTGCTGAGGTGTGTAGGTGGTTGAGAACTCATGATCAATACCTGCATCATCACAAAAGAACTCGACCGTGGAATTAGAAAACTCGGTCCCATTTTCACTTCTCACCCTTTTAATTTTGCAATCAAATGTATTTTGGATTTTCTTTGCAAACTTTTTAAAGACCTCACCCACAGGTGTTTTGTCAGGCAAAAAGAAAACCCAAGTGAACCTCGAGAAATCATCAACAACAACTAGACAATACAGATTCCCTCCTATACTGACATATGTAGTTGGCCCAAACAAGTCCATATGTAGGAGTTCGAGGGGTCGAGAAGTGGACAATGTGTTCTTTGCAGGGTGCGGATTCGCCACCTGTTTGCCTGCCTGACAGGCACTGCAAAGTCTGTCCTTCTCAAACACCACGTCCTTCACCCCAAGAATCAAATTGTTTTTTCAGAGCTTTTTTAAATTTCTCATTCCCACATGTCCAAGACGCTGGTGCCAAAGCTAACCAAGCGAGACTTTGGCAACTAGGCAAGTCGAGGAAACAACAGAAGAGGAAGTGAAATCAACGAGGTACAAGTTTTGGAATCTAAAGGCTTTGAATACCAATTTTTCATTTTCATCCAAAACCAAAAGCTCTGTGGGTGAGAAATGACAATGGCAACCTAAATCACACAACTGGGCTACAGATAACAAGTTGTAGCTCAAGGTATTGACAAGAAGAACATTTTGAATTGAAAGTTCAGAGAGATAGTTACCCTTCCTCGCACTAAGTACCTTGCCCTTGCTCCTCCTCCGAACATGACCTTGCTGGGAAGTCTCTTCTTCCCTAATGAGGTGAACAACCGGGGTTGCTTGGTCATGTGTTGAGTGCACCCACCGCCCATGATCCAATGGCACCCACCACTCCTAGAGTTCACCCGCACAGAGAGAGAGTCATTTGTGTGACTCAGGAACCCATTTGATGGGTCCCCGAGGGTTAGCCTCAACCACATTGCAAACACTTCTAATTATAGACTTAGGCAACCACAGCTGACCCTTGTACTCATACTCCCAAGAGGGTCCTATGAACCTAGCAAAGACTCCCCCTTTCCCATTGAACTTGAGCATATAGTTCCTTTCCACAATCTCAGAGCGAGCTCTCCTAGGGTTGACATGTGTGGGTCTAGCCTATGGTGCAACCTGAGCCCTACGATATAGAAACCTAGCATTGTTCCACACAAAGTTGGACCTATCATGGTACACTTCTCTAGGAGGGGCATGTGGAGTGAATCTACCTGCCTCCTACCAAACCGAGGTCCCCGGGTGTAATAGTGCCTAGGTGCACTGTGGAGTGTATCTCAGAGGATCTAGGAGGTCTCGCCAACAAAGTGAGGCCTAGAAGGTGCATGCCAAGTGTTGTAAGGTCAGGTGAAGCTTACAAACATTGAGTTTCCTAAGAGGACCATTCCACACATTTCGAGCTCTAGATGGTTGCCATGTGGAGTCATTGTGCCTAGTAGGTCCTTGCCAAGTGTGGCGTGCAAAGTTGTTCCTAGGAGCATTGTTGCTAGTGTGCACATTTTGATTGTTCTTCTTCTTGGGAGCCGTGGTAGTAGCTTTGCCTCATGGCGATCCTCGAGGAACAAGCATGTCCTTCCTTCCTTTGGCTTCTCCGGGTGAACCCCAAGCCACCCTTTTGGGAGGACATCCCGAAGGACAGGGATGTCGCCTAGAGGGGGTGAATAGGCTAATAATAAATTTAAAACTAAATCACAACGAATAAATTAATCCCGAGGGTCAACCCGACATCTCGAACTTTACTTCGATATTCGAGATGTCCCGACTATCCGGATCAAGTATGCGGAATGTCCGAATCGAAGCTCCCGAGGGGTCAACCCGACATCTGAACTTTACTTGGATACTCCAGATGTTCGAGTATCCGGATCAAATATGCGAATGTCCTGACCGAGCTCCTTGAGTTGCAATTTTAAATCAGACGACTTTTAGAAACACTACTTGAATACAAAGTATCTAAATACTACTGTGCACCAAACAAGTATAGATCTAGAGCCAAACACAGAGAAAAGTAGATCGGCAATTTCAAGATTCAAAATCAAATACTAAAACAAGAGTAAGAAGCAAACTTGGAGACGATGATTTTTCATCCAAGTTCGGATCCTTGAGGGATCCTACGACCGCTGAGGCAATTTCTGGCCACACTTGAGCCGGGTCTCTTTCAACCCTTTTCCTCCCTTGTTGCACAAATGCACTCGCCGATGCGGCTCGGTCACACTTGAGCCGGGGTCTCTTTCAACCCTCTTCCACCCGGGTTGCACAAATGCACTCACGGATTTTACTTTGATTCCTTCTCATGAGGCGGAATCGGCCTTCACAAACTTCCCACGCCAACCACACAAAGCTCCGGTGGCTCAGAGGTGACCTCCTAGCCGCCTAGGAGTCCTCAACTTCCAAGAGTAACAAATGCTCATGAAGAACACGCTTGGAGATGGAATCAAGTGCTCAACAACTCAAATCACACTCAATCTAACACCTCACTCCTCAAATCCTTTTCCCTACCCTCTCACAAAGGGGATCACTTAGATCTAAGGGTAAAGAGGTGTTTTGGGGGCTCAAGAACAAGAGGATAACCCCTCAAAGCCACAGGATAACGCCACTTTGAAGATGGAAAGGAGGGGTTTTAAATAGAGGTCCCCAAAAACTAGCCGCTTGAATCACAGAAAGTCCAGATATTCTGGACTTAAACCCCTGGATACTTCGACAACCCGGATACTCCTGGATTGACCGAGCAACCGATTTAAAACAAGCATAACTTTTGACTCCGGACCGATTTCAGTGATTTTGGACTCTACTTAAAGCTAAGAATGAGGGCTACACAACCAACAAGGTCTCACCACCCAAATCTCAAAGGATAAATACAGAATTCATAAATAATCCAAGGGAGACCTACAACTCTCACTTTCCCAAGCACCTCCAACACCACTCTCTCTTTAAGTTTCACAAGGATGGATCACTTGAGCACTTGACACATCTAAAAGTCATTCAACATCGTGATCCTCTTAATAGTACGGCAATCCTTAGACTCAATTTAAATCAAAGATAATACAAGTCTAGAAATAGTCACTTGTCAGTTTCTTTTCTTAATGCCTGCATGAAGACCTTCACCATATAATTGATGACATCTTCGCTTTGTCCAACTTGGACTCGATTCATCTCATGAGACTCTTGTCCTATCAACCTTGACTTGATCATCCTCTCTCGACGATCTCCACGCCAAGCTTCCATCTTTGACTTAGTCCTCAACTCTTGGTTACACCATTGCCTTTGTTGACCTCGATTTAACTGGCCATCCTCCAAGATACCTAAGTCATCATACACACTCTGGACCTAATTCTTTCCAAACCACTCATGAAAGACATTAGTCCCAAAAGCTCAATAGATATAAACAAGTTGATATTTGTGAGCAATTGATTACCACAAGTGTTTCATATAAAGAAGCACAACATAAATGGAAACACTTGACATAAGAAATGTTCTCTACTAAGTGCATCATGATGAATATGTAATTGATCTATATGCACTTGAGAGATAATTGCCGATATGATGAATCAATTAAATCATGGCAAGGATCATACTTTTACTTAAATGAAGCACATAATAGAATATACACGTAATTGTACATGTGCAACTAATATTGGGACTAAGAGTAAATATGTGATCCAACACTAGATTAAACTTCACTAAGAGAATTGCATGAGAAGATATACAACTAAAACATGCATGCACCAAGTCAATCTATAGCAATATGAAGTTTAATTCTAGTTAATAGCATGCATACTAAAAACAAAGCACATAATGAACTCAAATGAATATATATGCACAAATAAATATGACATGAACCAATGTGCATATATATAATCAACATGCTACTTGGAGTTCACTATGCATTTGCACAAAAGGAATGCAATAACAAATATAGAAAAGATACCAAAATTGCAACCTTATCTTTGCTTAACCATCCCACTTGATTTTCCTCTAAATAGATGAGACTGACACTCAACTAGGTAATAACATATTAGTCTCATAGCAATATAATCATATTAGAGGTTTGTCATTTGTTATACTAAGTTAAGCATTTACACAATTATATAGATTGTCATTATATCGCTTGTCATTAATCACCAAAATAACATAAGTGCCTAGATGCACTTTCACATCCGCTGTCCTTGAGAATCTTCTCCAAAGAAGTGCTACCACCTAAGCAGCTCAAGAGTTTTTTCAATTTTCTCAAGTTTTAGCCTAAGCTCATTCACCTCAATAGCAAGTTCCCTAGAAGTTAGAGCAAATTTACAATTATTAGGATTACACTCTACAGCATTGCTAGATGAACCACTAGAGTTAGAAGCAACAAAGGCTAAATCAACCAAGTCATCACTAGAGGTAGAACAATAAACTTTGCAAGGAAAAGAATTTGAGCAATAGTGCAGGAGCATCAATCACATCATGGCATGAAGCATCAACAAAAGAACACAAGCAGATTCCAAGCAGAGAGCAATCAGAGTGATCAACAGAAGCAGAAAGAAAGAAGCATTATCCAAGAACCAACCTCTCATTGCTAGCCCAAAGCTCATGGATAGTTGCAAGCAATTGCTCTACGGATTCATGCATAGCCCTATTCTCCTATTCTAGCACATCAAAGTTCTTAGTGGACAGTGACTAGAGCTACGCAACAAGTCATGTTCGGTTTCAAGACTCTCATGCTTAGACTTAAGCTCACTCAAGCGATTTTGGAGATTTGTGCTTCTAACCTCTCCTTTTCTAGCCAATCTAGTGCTTGACCAAGGTAATGTCTAGCCATCTTAGAATCTTCATAGTAGTCAATCTCAAAGTGATCGAGCTACTAACCTCTTTGTGGCTTGGCCATCAAGCACTTTGGAGTGCCAAAATGTTGGTGTAGCCCGTGTAGTGGAAGTAGAGGAAGAAGAGTCATTGAGTACCATTCTTGTATCTCGAGTGGCCACCAAGCACCTTGGAGGAAGGCTAGGGAGGAGGGATTGACTCAAAATCGCCGTGGTCGCCATGCCTTGGTCTCCTCCTCATCTCCGCGTCATTTTCGCCTCCGGTGACCCATTCACCGATGAAGCCAACTTTGCTCCTTGGCGCCCTTGAACCCGGACTTGTGGAAGCCCAGTTTCTCCTTGTGCTTGGGCTTTCGATCTCCCTTGGCCTTTGCTTGTATTGGCCAGGGGCCCGATCCTTTTTGGTTCCGACACCGCCCCCGGAGAGCCTCCCACCCCTGTGTTGTCCCAGACAAGGGGCGGCTCCGGACGGATCTCGCCGGCCAGTCCGGGCAAGGTGGCAAAGGATCAGCGCCGCCCGTTGGGCCCGCAGCGCCCCCGCTTCAAACCCCGGGCTGCCCGAATGCTTGTCCAGATTCCATTAGCCTCTCTCGCTATGTATGTCATTGGCTCCCATGGTTGGAGTAAAATTATGAGATTTAGATGTCCATTCTGCATACAAGCTTCACTTTTGTGCAATGATCAAGCAGAGTTTTGTTATGTTTTTTGTTTTCTTTTTAAATGGAAATGATGAACCTAATTTGGGAACTTTCATGTACATTAGAGAATATATAGTATGGAATGCATATTACTCAAGTAACATGTCCGCATGTTCTTGCTGCATGGTTTGCACTTGCATGACCAATGTGTATAGAATCTACTACAAGATCCACCTAACTCTTTGCACCTCAATAGCTACTCAACTGCTATTTAGGATAGACTATTATTACAATTCTTGTTCGAGGCATACTATACTTTGACGGGCATTGCAAGAATGTGTGTATATATGTTTGTCTACAAACAAAGTTGAAGTACAAAATGGGAGGGCCTCGTTTAACCCAAAACGCATTAATTATATTAAATCCACGTAAATGTACATTTCTTACATCACATTTCCATTACTCCATATAAATGGCACATGTTGCCATTACTCCTAGCTAATTATTTTCTTTTCACAATTTGGTTTTCAGATCATCGCGATGATAGGTAACTTCTTCTGGTTTCTTCCTCGCGGTTCATGTCGTCAGTCATAAAGGAGGCAACTCATCAAACCGGTTGTACTCTTCCTCATCCACTTACATTCTCAACTCCAACGATCCTTCTTTTTCTTGCGTAACTACATGGCGCTTATCTCCGTCGATTATGTAGAATACTTGTGCTACTTGATTCGCAAGTACGAATGGTTCGCTCTCAGATTCCATATGTTCGATGTCCAAGAGTAAAGCCGCATTTGTCCACCTTGACACCATTCGAGTCGCACTCCAATGACATCAAACACCGGATCTTGAAAATGCAGAGTCCAGCCTCCCAAATCTCCTCTATGAACCCGTAGTAGATGCTCTTCAGATCGTCGTGTTGTCGAGGGCGCCTATACGCACACCAATCGCTTTGGTAAGTGCTCTTGCTATCCCGCGGCTCTCGCGTAAAATGTATAGCCATTGATGTCATATCCTGCGCTATGTCGCGGATTGTACCCAAGGCCCTTTGCCAACCACTCAATGTAACACTCTGCTTTCTTCACCGCATATGTGCTCCCCGAACCAATGACCGAACAAACGATTGTTTTTGTTATCCAAAGCTCGACTTTCCTGCTTCTCCTTAGCTTACCCTTGTGTATGTCCATATACTAGCACACCTCAACTCGATCAAGGTAATACTACTTAAATGGGCTTGTTCAACAAAATATTATCGTAAGAATTTGTAGATTTCTTTCCTATTACACTTTTCCCACCTAGCCTATCCTCATGGCGATATGCACTCCTACCGGCTTGACCTCCTCCATGTAATCGGCTACGTAACTCAATAACCTCTTGCATAACCTTTCATAAATGGAGCCTTCCTACGAGATCGACACGCATATATTTCTTCGTAACACCCATATACCTTTCAAATGGGTACATCCGATGCAGAATACGGGTCAAAATATTTATCTCATTGACAAGGTGAACAATGAGATGAACCATGATATCAAAAAATGATGGGGGAAAATACATCTCCGCTAAGCACAAGTAGTCTTTACCACATCACCAAGTTCATAAAGTCCAACGGATCGATGACCTCTCGTGAAATCGTTGAAGAAGGACACAACCTCGTGATTGCTCTCGACCTTGTCGCAAAATACCTCTAATTGCAACAGGAGCATTTGTGTCATCATCACATGACAATCATGAGACTTCATGCCGCTTAACTTCAAATCTTTCATCGATACCGCTTTTGATGTTTATGAGTAACCGGACGGAACTTTCACACCATGCGCACTTGCAGTAGTTCTCTTTTCTTACTCAAAGTGTAGCAAGTGGGGAAGGTAAAGCCGCCTTCCAAAGGTCTTGAGGATGTAGCTCGCTCCGATCTTCATGTCTTCCAGATCCCTTCGTGCCTTCACCATCCTTTGTTTTGCTAGGAATATTCAAGAAAAGACCAACCACGTCATTACATACATTCTTCTACATGCATGACGCCGATGCAAAGGTCGAACTTCCAAGTCCTTCCAAAGAGGGTAAGTCCTAAAAGATGGATCTTTCTTCCACGGGTTTTCAAGAGGACCGCGATATTACCGATTCTTCCGGAGTACAACATTAAGATCCCTAACCATATCATACACCTCTTCCCCACGAAGACGCTTTGGAGCTAAACCGCCCTCCTTGTCCTGGTCAATTGTTTCTTCATATTGCGGCACGGATGATTCTCGCGAAGGAACCTCCGGTGACGATGTACAATCGCTTTTCCGAGTTGTTGAGCCACACACTAGCGGTTTCATCCATGCACCGGGGCATGCTGCTCCTTTTATAGTATGGCCGACAGTTACCAAGCGCAGAAAATCATTGATGGTGCGTAACAACAATGCGCCAGAGAGTGAAGTACTCGCTTGTACTGCCCCATACCAGACACCTTCGCTCCACAATATCACAAGATCTTCCACCAATGGTTGTAGGTATACATCAATATCGCGCTGTGTTGTTCGCCCTTGGATAAGCAAGGACATCATAATGTACTTTCGTCATACACAACCGTGGTGGAAGGTTGTATACACGTGAGTCACGCCAAGTGCTATGAATGCCGCTTGTTACCGAAAGGATTCATTCCATCCGCACTCAAGCCAAACCTTACATCCTCGCCATTTCGGTTCTCTCAAGAGTCTATCGATGGTTCTCCATCGCGTAATCACCGTGTCTCGCTTTTCCATCCTCTTACGGTCTTCCGAAAGTGCCATCGCATCAATTTGGCGTGCTTTTTGTTTCCAAATAAACGCTTCAAACGAGGTATTATCGCAAATACCACACCACTTTTATGAGCTCCTTTCACCTCGATAGCTTCATTGCCATCGCCTTACGCTTGTATCGCGACGCTTTGTAATAATCGGACATACATGAATGTTCCGATAGTCTTTATGATAGAGTATACAATGCTTGGACACGCATGTATTCTTTTCTACTTCCAATCCCAAGGACATACAACCTTCTTAGCTAGATACGTGGTTTTAGGCAACACGCTTCCTTCAAAAGATGTCCGCTTAAGAGATGTAACAACGCGGAAACTCTTGTTTGACCAACCATTGGCCGCCTTCAATTTCAAGAGCGAGAGCACCGCAGCAACTTTGTGTATTCCTCTCATAACCCGGAACAAAGGTTTCTCCGAATCCTCCATCAAACCCGTGAATTGATTAAACTCTCTCGACTAGTGTAGTTCTTCGATCGCGCAACATTTGAGCTGACATTAATGCCATCGACGCACCAACCTATCCTCATCGGATCCATAACCGATGTCACCGCCACATTGCCGCCTCCGCTGTCCGACAAGCTATCACGCTCAAGTATGATCTCCTTCACCGCGTCTTTGTCCAACTTGTATAGCCAGTACAAACCTCCCTCCCATCAAGTGCAAATGGATATAGTTTTTGTTCGAAAACATCTTCTCATTCTTGCAATCAATGCATGGATAAAGCAGTATGTATTCGCCTTCTTGCAAGTCGTTCTCCTACGCTCTTAGAAAACAGATACACCGTCGATATATTCTTGGTCTGAACGGTTCGTGATCGTGACATCCATCTCCCGGTCCATCTACGCTTCATTAATTTAAGCAATTTATTAATATCCAAAATCTTAATTAAATCATTTGTTATTCAATATTCAACAATATGCACTAACGACAACATTAATACTAAGTAAATGTTGCAAACTTAATTAATTAATTTTAATATATACTCATACGTGAATCAAAAATTATATATATCCTCCTAAGATCAACATAATAAATTCTCACCTCAAAATTTCATGATCACCCACTCACCATATTAACTAAAATTTATTTATCATTCACATCCAACAATCTTAATTACATAAATTGGGTTTATATGCTTCAAAAATTCACTAACAATACCCACTAATGGAGCAAGATGTATATGTGCGCTTAACTAAAAAATTAATGGTAACTAAGAAAAATATTAACTACGAATTTTTATACATATCCTAAGAGCAATATAATAAATTTCTCATCTCAAAATGCAAGGCAATTAACATCATGATCACCCATCTATCATATTAACTATAATTTATTTTTCATTAATATCCAATAATCATAAATACATAAATTTGATATATGCTTGACAAAACATTCATCATCTAAACAAGGTAGACAACTTAATCTAATACAAAGAAGGTAATAAATTCATCATCTACAAATTGCTAGGTAAATAAAAACAAACTAAATGTAGACCTTGCATCTAAACCTTAATTAAGCTAGAATAAACCATTAATGGCAATTTTAAAGTACAAATGAAGAGATGAGACATATTTTACACACCTTGGAACAATTCTAGGAAGTAGAAGCACAAGATCTTGTCCAAACAAAATCTGAAATGAAAAGCTAACTTTTCTTTCTGCAAACAGAGAGGAAGATGACCATGCAATGGCAATAAAGGGCTTTATATAGAAAACATTATTTGTATGTTTAATTAAAACCGCCACAAATAATTATATTAGTGGCTAAAACCAAACCGCCACGTATAATTTATTATCTCAGATTGCCCATCTACCAACCGCACAAATAGTCACAATATATCAATATGTTTCAAATATAAACCGTCACAGATAATGTATTATCTGTATGTTTTTGGATGAAATCGCCACAAATGGTCCTCCCGCCAATTTCCACAAAGAACCGCCATCGATACATTTATTTGTGACGGTTCAAATGAACCGCTAAATATGCCACCTATGTGCTGTTTTGTAGTAGTGTGATGCGAATTATCACGGATGGTTTCTTATATACCAACCATCTATAATGTGTAACTATCAATGAAGGTTCCTAAATCATCTATAATGACCACTAATCACCATTGACTTTTTTTTTTAAGATGCCTGTGCTGACTATTATTAACAGTCTATGATTTTATTCCGTGTGATAGTGGCATGTCGGTTTCATTCGTACATGATCTTAAAGTCATGATAGTGACTAAAATCTTAAAAGCATGTAATGTGCATGAACAGAGATGTTTCTATTTTCCCATCTATTAATGCATAGCCCCCGTATCCATCCTCTTGGTCCTGGGGCTGCGATTCAGTGCACCTTCGATCTATATATACTGTCCTGACGCAATGAATGTATATATCCTGCTGTCCGGTTCGTCCTTCTGCCCAGCCTCAAACAGAGGCATATATAAATGGAAGTACTATACGAGTCTACATCTCATCGCAACATCTCGCTTGTGTTATTGTCCTCGCCCCATCTAAAGATGTGTACGTAGACTGGTCGACCGCGACGTGGATTGACTAAACTACGTTTTGGCAATGTCGAGAAAATTTCCTGGTAGTTACAACGATGGCATCTTTCCAATGGCAAACTAGTACTGAACATGAATTTGTGCGCTAATTGCGGGAAAACCTAGATTTAAGTATCTAGTGTACATGGAACAAAACTAATATAATTGCATTGCATCAGCATCAACGCTGCGTAACGCGCTCTAGTCGGTGCGGTTGTCAGAATCATCTCATATGCATGCACATATGCGCAGCAAGACTGTCTGAAATCCAAGGAATTTCTGTGGGCTACATCAACAGTGCATGCATCCACTGCTTGAACACTGAACAACAATATTCCAATCAAGGACAGTTGAAACACGCATAGTATGCAAACTCAAGTATCATCACAAATATATATATAACCATTGGTCTGTTATTTTGTAGGAGGTTGCAGGAACTGATGGTATCTCGCGATACTCAAATGCTGCTAGAAAGGCTTTGCATTGATTCAACCAATCATGCATGCATGTATGGACCATAGCAATGTGACAGGGGATCAAACTTGACTCTGGCTTGTTGGGTAAACTAGTTTATCAGATCAAGGCAGCTAGATCGGTTACCACCAAGAAACGAGTAGCTTAATTAGATTTGATTGGATTGATGCTGACAATAGGAAGACATCATGGGAGAACACACTCATACATTAGCTGCAAAACAAGTCGTTCTCATCATGCAGTATGTGTCGACATCTGCAGTACGCATCTCGAGTTCTCAACACATAAAGAAAGAGAATATGTTAGATTAGGTAGATACTAGGCGACCTATATCTTGTATTGTTTTGGTTAGTTCCATTAGGGTCTTGTCCACTAATTCTATCAAACACTCGAGACGTTTAATTTGTTACCTTTTGTTTGGCACATATGTTCTTGATATGAGTGAGATTCAGATGTATATATTCAATCTAAACAGTACTGAATGAAGTTGTATTCAAATTAAAGGGAGATTAAATTGTTGGGTAGGAAGCCAATCGATGATCCATATATGAAGCGAATTGAAAGTTCCTTGAGAAGCTAGCATAGGAGATAACTGAACTATTTGCTTTGCTTTTGAGTATTGATTGACATACGTTGCTTGATACTCCAGCAACTCCATACTGCGCAAATTGCTAGAAGTAGTGTTGATCGATGCATGGTTTGGTTCTTTACTACGAAGTACAAACCAATCATTTCGAGTTATATATATAGCTTTTTGTTAAACAATGTAATCGATCGTCATGGCGCAACGACACCATGCACCCATGATTCAAACTTCGCTACTGAAACTTGCATATCTTTCTTTCAGTAAGGTAGGTACTTTTGATCATGTGTGCATCAATAATCTACAACTTTAACAAGGTGTCAGGTAGTTCTAGAGCTTCTTAAGGTAAAGGTACCCAACTGTGACAGTAGCACATAGACTAATTAAGGCACATGAGACTTAACCAAGTACCGCCTCCTTTCTTTTTTACTTGACATTTTTTACTTTTCACTATCTGTCAAAACATGACTTTATGCTACTTTTCACAAGTCACTACTACGTAATCACATCACTATCACTTTATCTGCGTCGTTCTTAAGTTTTTCAAAAACGATTGTGATAAGTAACTTTGGGTGTTAGTAATAATCACTATCGGTTCCGAGATTATATGATTGTGATGTAAGATCGAACATCGAATCGGTTTCTACTAAACCGATTCGATGTCGATTATGGTTATCACTATCATTCTTATAGAAGCGATAGTGATGACCGTGCACATCACTATCACTTGTTGAAAAGAACCGATTCTCGATGTGCAGATTCGGCGCGCCGGCTTATGTCTAGATGGCTGTGAACATCAAGATCGCTTGAAAAGAACCGATTCTCGATGTGCCTCGCTAGGGTATATATACCACTCGTGACCAACTCTTCCCTGCTTTTGCTCCAGAGATTTTCGCCACCACCCGAGAAAATAGCTCATATTGTGGTTGGAAGCAATAGTTGGGTGAGAAAATTTGAAGTCTCTAGGTGCTTATTGAAACCCTATCTTGAGGAGATTCTCTTTTTGCCCTCTATTGGTTTTCTTTCAAAATGTGAGCAGCAATTCTTAAACCCTTCAATTTTGCTTTGGTAATTTCGATATGTCACAATAAAGTTTAGGTTAATCGAATTGTACGCGCTTTCAGATTTCACACTTTTATTTGATAAGCGATATCTATTTAATTTTTGTAAAGTGTCTCCTCGCTTATATATATGGAATTATTATTGCTATCATGGTAATCGTTATTAGAGTTTAGGCGGCGAACCCACGCCTCTGCTCGAGGGTGCTTATTTATAAATATGTCAACGTAAAGGGTATATTTATGTTTAAGCGCCCTTTAATTGTCCACGTTTTTGATTAATTGATATATGGTCTGAGCAAGTTCTCGAGTTGTGTTGTACAACTTCGAGTAGATTTCGAGCGTTTTCCGTGTTCTCCTGATACACACCCTCTTGACCTCGTTGTCAGACGTATCCGGAGAACAGAGATACGCCAAATTTTCTCCGAGTTGTACAACGCTTGGGAACTTGCCCAACCATATATCCTCGAATGGGATTAGGACCTAACCTATTTAGAGATTAGGAGTCATCGTTGGTACCCTTGATTTGTTTCTGTTGTAGTAGAAAGATTTGCAAGCCATCGTGACTAGCTATATAATTAGATTATTTGATATCGTTGTTGATGTTAAAAATTTATGTCTCTTATGTAGGAATTGGAAGCTTTAAACCGTGGAAGAAGCTAGGTATCGATCGTGAGTACATTTATATATCTTGAACCTCGCCCACTATTTTGCAAAGGTAATATTAATTGAAATGATGTCTCAATATTTAAAATTACTATAGCTAGTTGTCGCCCAGTTTTTCCTTAATTTATTGTGTAAATTTAATTGCGATGGACCGTGAGGAATGGATGTATCGTAAGCCGTGAGTGCTGAATTTTAGGGTGTTAAGGAGTTCAAAAAATTGCGTAGAAGACATGGTGAGGAGGGTGTAAACTTCATATATTGTCCTTGCATTGATTCCAATAACTGAGGAGATTTAACAACTCATCTCAAATTGAGGACCACCGATTCGACGGGCTTGAGGAATTACACATGTTGATCCATCACGGGAGGCAGTGTAGTACCTCCGATATGCAACGAAGATACGGTGGAACCAGATGACGAAGTTAAAACCGATATGTTTGAGGAGGATAATTTGGAGCAAATGTTATGGATGTGGAGGTAATTACACGGAGAGAGTTTGAAAAGTTTAAAAGCTTGATAGAAGATTTATGCCAAACCGCTGCTCACAAAGTTGCAAAGCGGAATACACCAAAGTTGGGTTCGGTCCTGCATTGTTCGAATCAAGGCAAAACACCGCTGATGAGTACATAAGTTTCAATGCACTACTAGTTCTTCTATCGGATTCGCTCGAGGGAAACGAGTTGCCAACAAGTATTTATGAAGCGAAGAAGCTACTATGTCCCATGGGAATGGAAATAGAAAGGATACATGCATGTCCTAATGATTGCATCTTGTACCGTGAACGCACATCGAGCAGCACGCTTGTCCAGCTTATGTGTGCCCTAAGACAAACAAAAGGAGAAGCGAACGACAAGAAGCGAAGAGCCGGGCAACGACGTGAAGAGGTCATCACTAAAGGTGCACCGCCAAGGTATTGTGGTACTTGCCCATCATTCCCTCGTCTCGAGCGGTTGTTTGCAATCCGAGAGAGGCAAAATTGTTATGCTGGCATTACGAGTCTCGAAGGAAGATGGCAAGTCGAGACACCCTCGCCGATTCGCCAATGGAGAAACATCGATTGGAAACATGAGGAGTTTGGTGCCGAAATGAGGAACATAAGATTTGGGTTGAGTACCGACGAATGAATCCTTGGTAACATGAGCCGCCACAAGACCGCCGCCTATGGTATCTACAACCTCCTCCTTGGCAGGCATGAAGCGGAAGTATATCATGATGTCATTACTAATCTCGACCCAAACAACCGGAAAATGATATTGATGTACCTTGCACCATTGATCAAGGATTTGGTAAAATTGTGGAATGATGGGGCCGGTGATGCATACAAAGAGAGCATTTCACCCTACTGCTATGGTATTTTGCACCATAAATGATTTCCCTTGGTAATTTGGTATGTTACAAGACGAAGGAGCCAAAGCGATCCTATTTGTGAAGAGGACCAGAGTCTATGGTCCGAATTCCAAGAAAATCGTGTATATGGGTCACAGAGGTTTTCACCTCGGTCATCGACACCGTAAGATGGATGACAAATTTGATGGGAAGAGGAAGTCCGCTCAACCGCAGCCTTATGAGGAAGCCAAGTATATTCACGCAGAGGATATCGATGTTCAAGACGGAAGAGTCAGAACTGCTTCGCCCTAGGACCATTTGGAAGAAGAGGTCAATATTCGGGACTCCACAGATCGAAGGAGTTAGATGTCCCGGATTGTATTGATGTCATGCATGTTGAGAAGAATGTCCGCGACAACTTGGTTGGCATCCCTCAACATACCGGGAAGACCAAAGATGGTGTCAATGCTCATCGCGACATGGCCTACATGGGAATCAGCCTGCACTTGCGGATAGAGGAGGATGGAAAGGCCCGTGACATCCTCGGCCTGATGCTACACCTCGCCCAAGAAGGAGAAAGAAGATCTCCGCAAATGTCTCCAAAGTATTAAAGTTCCATCCGCTACTCCGCCAACATTAAGAAGCTTGTGTCTATGGATGATTTGAAGTTGTTGGGCATGAAGTCCCATGACCGCCATGTCTTGATGACCCAAATGTTCTGGGGCCAGTAATCTGAAATATTCTCCAGAGGATGTCAGTTGGCAATCACAAAGTTGTGTTATTTCTTCAATGCGATCTCCTCGCAGTTATTGACCCCGATGTACTAGACAACTTACGAGTGAGGTGGTGCATCAGGTCACCTTGAGATGCATTTCCCACCGCCGTTTTGACGTAATGGTCCACCTTGTTGTTCACCTTGTCGAGAGATTAAGATATGTGGACCCGCTTTCCTACGCTATATGTATCCGCTCGAGAGGCATATTAAAGTCGACGGAGGAATCCATTAAGCCCGAGGGTAGTATTGTTGAAGGTTATGGACCAAGAGGTTATTGAGTTTTTGGACTACTCCGGTAAAAGACAAGCAATGTTCCTCAGATCTCGGCCATGAGGGCGACTTTCGTAAAGGAACCGCGGTCCAAACTAATGAGTCCGAGGTTTGATATGTATGGCATGATTACATTTGCGTAATAGCGCAGGTTCATCCATACATCGAGCAAAGATAAGTTGATATTACGAAGAGAATCCACAAATGGATGAGTTTCCATCGCACAAGAACACAATGATCGATTCCTCACATGGTTCAAAGAAAAGCGAGGTCTCCTTTATCGAGAATGTAAAATGGTTGGTCGATGACCAAGATTTAATGTATGTATATGGCAGGGTACAATATTAATGGTTACACTTTTACATCGAGAGTCAAGATGCCAAGAGTATCGGCCCAAAACAAAGGTGTGAGTATAAATGCTTTCTCCGATGATCATCACCAAAATGCTTCCCAACCGCAATGAACTCCTACTATGGGATGATCAAGAAATTTGGGAGCTCGACACAATATACCAAGTTCCATTGTTCCGATAAGTGGGTACGACTTCCACATGGAGTGAAGGCGACAAGAGAGGCTTTACTATTGTGGATCTCGAGACTCGCCTTACAAAGATGATCCGCTTGTCCTGCGGCAAGCAACTCAAGTCTTTTACGCGGCGCGATCCGCCAATCCAAGGTTGCACGCCGTTTTCATGGCAAGAGAGATCGATCAGGAGTTGAAGATGTTGTAGATGAAGAAGAGTATAACCAATTCGATGAGATACCTTCATTTGCGTATGGGGCTTGTCTTAAGGGATGATGACACACATGGAGCCAATTACATGCGAGTAGATCATCATGAAGGGCAATATTGTAAATAAATGGACTATTATAATGTATGTAAAATAGTATTGTAAATCCAAGGTGATTAATTGTCGTTTGAGGCTTCATGGAAATGCATACAATTTCTTTATGCCTGCACTTTGTGCCATAATTTAGAAAGAAAATTCCATTTGACAAAATTATTGTTGGGAAAGCTTGTAAATAGTCGAAAGTTCATTTCTGGAAATTTTCAGACAATTCCGTATTAATTTGAAAAAGTTTTGACTTTTCTACGCTTTTACGACAAATCATGTGTCATTTAAATGAATTTTGGCATATTTCTTGAATGAGGTCGCTTTTCCAAAAATTATTTTATGAAAAGTTTTGCAAGATCCTGAAATATGTTTCTACAAAATTTCTAATAATTTCAACAATGTATGACAAAGTTATGGCATTTTTCTCTTGATGAAATGCTGAAAATTCAGAACTTGCGATGTCCTAAAAGGAATAGTGCAATAAACTACATCGGTTTCGTTTTATTAAAGTGATAATCGATTTACTAACATCGTTGTTCTATTAGAAAAGTGATGATCAAGCATCAAGATTCGGTTTTATTAAAAGAGTGATAATAATGATGAAGCATCAAGATCGGTTTTTAAAAGAGTGATACTAATGATGAAGCATCAAGACGGTTTTCTTAAAAGAGTGATACTAATGATAAAGCATCAAGATTCGCTTTATTAAAAAGTGATACTAATGACTAACATCGTGGTTCTATTAGAAAAGTGATGATAATCGATTTCGGTTTTATTAAAAAGTGATACTAATGGTTAGCATCAAGATTTCCGTCAAAAGAGTGATACTAATGATTAAGCATCAGACTTTTCTTAAAAGAGTGATACTAATGATAAAACATCAAGACGGTTTTATTAAAAAGTGATACTAATGACTAACATCGTGGTTCTATTAGAAAAGTGATGATAAAGCATCGATTTGGTTTTATTAAAAAGTGATACTAATGGTGAAGCATCAAGACGGTTTTCTCAAAAGAGTGATACTAATGATTAAGCATCAAGATTTTCTTAAAAGAGTGATACTAATGATAAAACATCAGTATCGGTTTTATTAAAAAGTGATACTAATGACTAACATCGTGGTTCTATTAGAAAAGTATGATAAAGCATCAAGATCGGTTTTATTAAAAAGTGATACTAATGGTGAAGCATCAAGACGATTTCAAAAGAGTGATACTAATGATTAAGTTGGTCAATAGATAGATTTTTGTTCGAACAATTGCATACTATGAATTATCTCGTTGATCCTTTACAAGATTTATTGTCAAGTGATAGTAGCTTCAAATTGCTTTCTCATGTCACACATATGACCTTATCGATAAGAAAACTCAAAATGTCGCAACTAGAGAGCATCGCACTGCACGCCAGACAGTAGTAGAAGGTGTCGAGGGCCGAGCATGGTTCCATTACTCAAGGGCCGAGTAAGGTGAGGAAGAGCCGAGGACCAAACAAAGGGCTACAGGAGAACGCCGCAGTTCTCCGCTCAATGCCGGGGTCTGCACGGCCCTCCTAAGTACATGGGGCGACATCGTCATTTATTGGCCAATTGGTGAGGGAGAGAGTGCCCATAACAATTAAGGATTGGAGAAAGGAAGTCGGCCAAAGAGAAGAATCTGCCAGGGACGAGGTTAAGAGTAAATGGATTATAGAGGAGGACGATGAACCCACAATGAGACTCAAGACGCCTTGAATAGGATGGGTGTGGCCTTGAGGCACTTCAAGACCCTTATGCACAGAAAGTACGCTGAAAGGCCGACACCATTCGAGAAGTATCCATTTGTGACCCCGGATGTTTGGGCGGAGTTCACGAGGATGAAGGGTACGCGAGGCAAAGAATTGAGAGAGAGGAACACCGCCTGTGAGGCTTAACACGCACCCGCACCACCTCTGACATGCGCTATGAGGGAAGAAGGCAGAGGGCGACAAGCCGAGGAGTGCGCCACTCAGACGTTGATGCCTTACTCCCACATATCCGAGGAGCGCACGCGAATCGGTATTAGCGAGGACAAAGAAAACTCGACGGGCAAATTAGAAGGTAAACCTCGCCATCGCCAAGTCGCTTTACCATCGAAGACATCTAACTTAGTACAATACAATTGACCCAACTTGTTGTATTTCAAATCTAATTGCATCGCTATTAAGGTGAAGAGGTAAGCAAATGAAAAGAACAGGGACCTTCCTCGAGCTAAGGGTCGCAGGACATCCGTCGTCTCGCGACGGAAGTCCACCATAAGGCGGGGTTGCCGAGGGGCGGACACACAAGAAGACCTACTTTCAAGATGACTTGCGAAAAGCCAACTCAAGGTCATGACAGTATCGCAGGAGCGCCTCAACGCACTAAGGGAGCAACGAGGGAGGAGATTAAGGAGGAGATGAGGGGAGATGCCGCACGGAGGAAGAGATAAGAGGGAGATGAGGGGAGATGGCGGCACGGAGGATCGCCTGAGGGCCGAGATGATGGCGATGATTTCCCGTAGTCGAGCCAGATGCCCTCGACGAGAGAAGTTCAGGTTCACCTATCACCGCTCCAAAATGATACAATGACCGTCCTCACCGAAGGTAATAATTAATTTTTCCTCGAGTTAAAGCTACGAGTAACTCCCGCAATGTTTTTCCTCGTTGTACACTTTCGTGTGCTATGCCAACTCACCATCTTGACGAGGATGGATTTCCGCCGAGGTTGCACGCGGGTTGCATTTCCATGCAACGAGACCGACACCGCATGGTCGTACCGGGGAAGGGCTACATGAGGGTGCGTGGACTACGCCCACGAAGACTTCCTATCACATGTGCTCGATTTCAACGAAGATATCACCACTCTGCAAGCACGCATGTCGCTCATCAAGGGCCCACGACGGTGTCAGATCGGGGTAAAAAGTCCCTCCACGCCTCTACCATTCCAAAGATTACGCAAGAAGTTAAATATATGCTTCAGAGGTTCCTCCGCTACCGCCTCCCGCCTCCCCGCCTCAAGGCTCGATCCCCGCCTCCCCTCCTCCGCTCGCTTCCCCGCCTCCTCGGCTCGATCCTCCTCTCCCGCTACACCGCCTGCTCCTGCTTCGCTTCCCGCCTGGCTATGCCTCGCCTCCCCGCCTCCTGCCTCGCCTCAGAGAACCACAGGAGGCCTCCGAGACTCCCAGACAACCACAAGAGGCCTCCGAGACTCCCGCCAAGAAGGCAAAGACAGAGAGCACAATACTCTTAAGGTACCCGAAGCCCATCGCCTTGATTCCTGAGACTCTTCGCCCAGAAGAAGAGTCAAGACAGCCATGTGCACCCAGATGATTATAAGGCCTACGAGCATGGAAAGCCCCCGATTGCATCGCACGAATCAATGAGCTAGGCAAGTGGACGCCCTCCATGGATGGTACCTTGATAAGGTGAAGGGGAAGAGCGCGAGTCGACTTCAACGTGAAGTATAATAAATCATCATTGAACAAGAAGCCCCACAAGCAAGGTCCCCAAGCCAAAAGAACTCGATCGCCCTTTGCATCACCGTAAAACCTTTTGATTCAAAAAGAAGGCAACAAATAGGCCATGAAAAAGATTGTTGGACAATTACACAGATGCAACCTCAGTAATTATTCTCCCAATAACCAACAAATTTTTCCTCAAGTAAATCTTCTCAATATTCCAAAAAGAAAATCTTCATATTATATAATTAACACAATATTCAGCATTTTCGGGAAAAAATCAATCCTTATTTAGATTCAAGGTGGTAAAAACAAAATTTGTAATAACGGAATTATTTCCATTGTAGCAAGACGTAAAAGCGTGAACAATCACCCGATACAAAGACTTATGATAAATGTAAATTTTAGTTGAAGGCTCTTTTGTTCCACTTGCAAAAACTAAAGGACAGCTTAAACCTCGCAATCAATATGTGTTGTCTAGACATAGGGCGCATAGCAAAACAAAACATTGACAACAGAGGGGAAAACCCCGCAGCCTCTATACTACGCTACATTACGCCGCCTCAATCTTCTAAAAGATACAAATTTTAAAACATCATTCAACCTGCATTGTGTCATTATCCATTGACAAGAGCAAAACATCTTACCCCTTCAATTCAAACTAACCAAGCCAATGGTCTGCTCAATAACTATTCTCTCCTCGATGTCTTGAGCGACACAAGACTAGGAGAACACATCGCCCATTGTACGATACCAAGTATAGGCAAAGAAGAACAAACTAGCATAAGAATACAACCACTTTTCTCAACAACCACCACGTACCAACCACCAACCAATTTACCCAAATCAAGAATTAGGAAACGAACTAATTAATCCATTCATCTCACCATGTGAGAAGCAGAATTAACCGCGACGCCGCGATTTACTCCACCACGGCAACGTGAAGAGAAGGGCTTACCGGTGTAGGGTTGAAGGGGGGGCCGAAAAGTGAGGGCGCTGGCGGCGCCAAGTGATGACGCTTGGAGGGCGGCCTATGCGGGAGGGCACGGACGGCGCCGGGGAGGGCGCGACGGTGCACCGGGAGGGCACGGATGGCGCTGGTGGTTAGTGGCGCGGACGGCCGGTGGCGGCGGGGATGGGGATGACGCGATTACGATGGAGGGGCTATGGCTTGTAAGTGAGGCTACAAGGCTGTCCGAGCTAGGCACATGAGGCGAGGGAAATTTTTTCAAGTGCATTAGGGCGCGCTGGTTTTATGTAGAGACATTATCGCGGGCGCTAAGAACAATACAATCACACATATTCGTATCGCGGCGTTAATAAAAATAATCCATACAGATAATAATTATTCGTGATTTATATTTTTATTAACCGCCACAGATAATGCTTATCTGCGGACGCGCTATTGTTCTTAACCGCCGCAGATATGCATTTTCACTGATGATACGCATTTTCACCAGATAAGGTGCAGTTGGCATTGCGTTTTTTGAGAATATATTATCTCGCTTATCCCTGTGATAAGTTGTAGCCCCGCTAAACATAGAGACTATGTCAATCTTTTCCTTGAATTTCACATGGTATTTTGAAGGCCTCAGTAAATGCTTGTCTCAGATTCCATTAGCCTCTCTCGCTATGTATGTCACGGGCTTCCCATGGTTGGAGTAAAATTATGAGATTTAGATGTCCATTCTTGCATGCAAGCTTCAACTTTTGTGCAATGATCTGCCAAGAGTTTTGGTTATGTTTTTTGTTTTCTTTTTTAAATGGAAATGATGAACCTAATTTGGGGAACTTTCATGTACATTAGAGAATATATAGTATGGAATGCATATTACTCAAGTAACATGTCCTGATGTTCTTGCCGCATGGTTTGCACTTGCATGACCAATGTGTATAGAATCTACTACAAGATCCAATTCACTTTTTGCACCTCAATAGCTACTCAATCGCTATTTAGGATAGACTATTATTACAATTCTTGTTCCGAGGCATACTATACTTTGACGGTGCATTGCAAGAATGTGTGTATATATGTTTGTCTACAAACAAAGTTGGAAGTACAAAATGGGAGGGCCTCGTTTAACCCAAAACGTATTAATTATATTAAATCCACATAAATGTACATTTTTACATCACATTTCCATTACTCCATATAAATGGCGTACATGTTGCCATTACTCCTAGCTAATTATTTTCTTTCACAATTTGGCTCTTCACAGATCATCGCGATGATAGGTAACTTCTTCAAGGGTTTCTTCCTCGGTGTTCATATCGTCACGTCATGAAAGGAGGCAACTCATCAAACTCGGTTGTACTTTTCCTCATCCACTTATTCTCAACTCCAACGATCCTTCTTTTTCCTTGCAGAACTACATGGCGCTTCTTATCTCACGGGTCGATTATGTAGAATACTTGTGCTACTTGATTCGTAAGTACGTAATGGTTCGCTCTCAGATCCGACATGTTCGATGTCCATGTGAGTAAAGCCGCGACTTGTCCACTTTGACACCATTCGGGAGTCGTACCCAATGACATCAAACACCGGATCTTAAAAATGCAAGAGTCCAAATTTCCCAAATCTCCTCTATGAACCCGTAGTAGATGCTCTTCAGACGCTCAGGGTTGTCGAGGGCGCCTATACGCATACCAATCGCTTTGGTAAGTGCTCTTGCTATCCTGCGGCTCGGTAAAATGTATAGCCATTGATGTCATATCCTTGCTATGTCGCGGATTGTACCAAGGCCCTTTTGCCAACCACCTTAATGTAACACTCTGCTTTTTCACCGCACATGTGCTCCTAACCAATGACTGAACAAACGACAGTTTCTTTGTTATCCAAAGCTCGATTTTCCTTGCTTTTCCTCTCCTTAGCTTACTCCTTGTGTATGTCCATATACGCGCACACCTCAACTCGATCGCTGCAATACATACTTAAATGGGCTTGTTCAACAAAATATTATCGTAAGAATTTGTAGATTTCTTTCCTATTACACCTTTCCCACCTAGCCTATCCTCATGCAGAGATATGCACTCCTACCGTTTGACCTCTCTCCATGTAATCCATACGTAACTCAATAACCTCCTCGCTTGCATAACCTTTCACAAATGGAGCCTTCCTACGAGATCGACACGCATATATTCTTCGTAACACCCATATACCTTTCAAATGGGTACATCTGATGCAGGAATATGGGGCCGCAAATATTTATCTCATTGACAAGGTGAACAATGAGATGAACCATGATATCAAAAAATGATGGGGGAAAATACATCTCCAGCTGGCACAGAGTCTTTACCACATCACCACTGTTCATAAAGTCCAACGGGATCGATGACCTTCTGCGTGAAATCGGTTGAAGAAGGAACACAACCTCGTGATTGCCTCCTGACCTTGTCGTGCAAAATAATTCTAATTGCAACAGGGAGCATTTGTGTCATCATCATACGACAATCATGAGACTTCATGCCGCTTAACTTCAAATCTTTCATCGATACCAGCTTTTGATGTTTTATGAGTAACCTGACCGAACTTTCACACCATGCGTGCACTTTGCAGAGTTCTCGCTTTTCTTACTCAAAGTGTAGCAAGTCGGGGAAGGTAAAGTCGCCTTTCCCAAAGGTCTTGAGGATGTAGCTTGGCTCGATCTTCATGTCTTCCAGATCCCTTCGTGCTCTCTTCACCCATCCTTTGTTTTGCTAGGAATATTCAAGAAAAGACCAACCACGCTGTCACATACATTCTTCTCACATGCATGACGTCGATGCAAAGGTCGAACTTCCAAGTCCTTCCAAAGAGGGTAAGTCCTAAAAGATGGATCTCTTTCTTCCGCGCGGGTTTTTCAAGATGGGACCGCGATGTATTACCAAGACTTCTTCCGAGTACAACATTAAGATCCCTAACCATATCATACACCTCTTCCCCACGAAGACGCCTTTGGAGCTAAACCGCCCTCCTTTGTCCCGTCAATTGTTTCTTCATATTGGCATGACGGATGATTCTCGCGAAGGAACCTCCGACGACGATGTACACCGCTTTTCTCGAGTTGAGTTGAGCCACACACTAGCGGTTTCATCCATGCATCGGGGCATGCCGCCCTTTTATAGTATGGCCGACAAAGTTACTAAGCGCAGAAAATCATTGATGGTGCGTAACAACAATGCGCCAGAGAGTGAAGTACTCGCTTGTACTGCCCCATACCGTACACCTTCGCTCCACAATATCACAAGATCTTCCACCAATGGTTGTAGGTATACATCAATATCGCTGTGTTGTCTCGGCCTTGGATAAGCAAGGACATCATAATGTACTTTCGCTTCATACACAACTGGGTGGAAGGTTGTATATACACGAGTCACCGCCAAGTGCTATGAATGCCGCCTATGTTACCGAAAGGATTCATTCCATCCGCATTCAAGCCAAACCTTACATTCCTCGCTCATTTTCAAGTTCTCTCAAGAGTCTATCGATGGTTCTCCACCGCGTAATCACCGTGTCTCTGCTTTTCCATCCTCTTACGGTCTTCCGAAAGTGCCATCGCATCAATTTGGCGTGTTTTTGTTTCCAAATAAACGCCTCAAACGAGGTATTACCGCAAATACCACACCACTTTTGCGAGCTCCTTTCTTCACCTCGATAGCTTCATTGCCATATCGCTTACGCTTGTATCGCGACGCTTTGCACACCGGACATACATGAATGTTCCAGATAGTCTTTATGATAGAGTACACTGCTTGGACACGCATGTATTCTTTTCTACTTCCAATCCCAAGGACATACAACCTTCTTAGCTAGATACGTGGTTTTAGGCAACACGCTTCCTTCAGCAGAGTGTCCGCTTAAGAGATGTAACAACGTTGTGAAACTCTTTGTCGACCAACCATTGGTCAGCCTTCAATTTCAAGAGCGAGAGCACCGTGCAACTTTGTGTATTCTCTTACAACCCGGAACAAAGGTTTCTCCGAATCCTCCATCAAACCCGTGAATTGATTAAACTCTCTCTCGACTAGTGTAGTTCTTCCAGATCGCGCAACATTTGAGTTGAGACACGTCGCCATCGACGACCAACCTATCCTCATCGGATCCATAACTGATGTCACCGCCACATTGTTTCGCTCGCTGCCGTCCGACAAGTATCACGCTCAAGTATGATCTCCTCTTCACCGCGTCTTTGTCCAACTTGTATAGCCAGTACAAAACCCTCCGGATCAAGTGCAAATGGATATAGTTTTTGTTCAAAACATCTTCTCATTCTTGCAATCAATGCATGGACAGCAGTATGTAATTGCCTTCTTTTGCAAGTCGTTTTCCCTGGCCGCTTAGAAAAACAGATACACTGCCGATATATTCTTGGTCTGCAATCTGTTCGTGATCGTGACATCCATCTCCCGGTCCATCTACGCTCATTAATTTAAGCAATTTATTAATATCCAAAAATCTTAATTAAATCATTTGTTATTCAATATTCAACAATATGCACTAACGGGACAACATTAATACTAAGTAAATGTTGCAAACTTAATTAATTAATTTTAATATATACTCACACGTAACTCAAAAATTATATATATCCTCCTAAGATCAACATAATAAATTCTCACCTCAAAATTTCATGATCACCCGACTACTATATATTAACTAAAATTTATTTATCATTCACATCCAACAATCTTAATTACATAAATTGGGTTTATATGCTTCATAAAAATTCACTAACAATACCCAACTAATGGAGCAAGATGTATATGCATGCGCTTAACGAAAAAAATTAATGGTAACTAAGAAAAAATATTAACTACGAATTTTTATACATATCCTTCTAAGAGCAATATAATAAATTTCCTCATCTCAAAATGCAAGGCAATTAACATCATGATCACCCATCTATCATATTAACTATAATTTATTTTTCATTAATATCCAATAATCATAAATACATAAATTTGATATATGCTTGACAAAACATTCATCATCTAAACAAGGTAGACAACTTAATCTAATACAAAGAAGGTAATAAATTCATCATCTACAAATTGCTAGGTAAAAAAAAACAAACTAAATGTAGACCTTGCATCTAAACCTTAATTAAGCTTAGAATAAACCATTAATGGCAATTTTAAAGTACAAATGAAGAGATGAGACATATTTTACACACCTTGGAACAATTCTAGGAAGTAGAAGCACAAGATCTTGTCCAAACAAAATCTGAAATGAAAAAGCTAACTTTTTCTCAAAACAGAGGAGGAAGATGACCAAATGACAAGGGCAACAAAGGGTTTTATAGAGAAAACATTATTTGTGGCGGTTTTAAATTAAACCGCCACAAATAATTATATTAGTGGCGGTTCTAAACCAAACCGCCACATATAATTTATTATTCGTGATTTGCTCCATCTACCAACCGCACAAATAGTCACAATATATCAATGGCGTGTTTCAAATATAAACCGTCATAGATAATGTATTATCTGTGGGCGGTTTTTGGATGAAACCGCCACAAATGGTCCTTCCGCCAATTTCCACAAAGAACCACCATCGATACACGTATTTGTGACGGTTTCGAATGAACTGCTACAATAAGGGCCACCTATATGTGCTTTTGTAGTAGTGTGATGCGTGAATTATCACGGATGGTTTCTTATATACCAACCATCTATAATGTGTAACTATCAATGAAGGTTCCTAAATCATCTATAATGACCACTAATCACCATTGACTTTTTTTTTAAGATGCCTGTGCTGACTATTATTAACAGTCTATGATTTTATTCCGTGTGATAGTGGCATGTCGGTTTCATTCGTACATGATCTTAAAGTCATGATAGTGACTAAAATCTTAAAAGCATGTAATGTGCATGAACAGAGATGTTTCTATTTTCCCATCTATTAATGCATAGCCCCCGTATCCATCCTCTTGGTCCTGGGGCTGCGATTCAGTGCACCTTCGATCTATATATACTGTCCTGACGCAATGAATGTATATATCCTGCTGTCCGGTTCGTCCTTCTGCCCAGCCTCAAACAGAGGCATATATAAATGGAAGTACTATACGAGTCTACATCTCATCGCAACATCTCGCTTGTGTTATTGTCCTCGCCCCATCTAAAGATGTGTACGTAGACTGGTCGATCGCGACGTGGATTGACTAAACTACGTTTTGGCAATGTCGAGAAAATTTCCTGGTAGTTACAACGATGGCATCTTTCCAATGGCAAACTAGTACTGAACATGAATTTGTGCGCTAATTGCGGAAAACCTAGATTTAAGTATCTAGTGTACATGGAACAAAACTAATATAATTGCATTGCATCAGCATCAACGCTGCGTAACGCGCTCTAGTCGGTGCGGTTGTCAGAATCATCTCATATGCATGCACATATGCGCAGCAAGACCGTCTGAAATCCAAGGAATTTTCTGTGGGCTACATCAACAGTGCATGCATCCACTGCTTGAACACTGAACAACAATATTCCAATCAAGGACAGTTGAAACACGCATAGTATGCAAACTCAAGTATCATCACAAATATATATATAACCATTGGTCTGTTATTTTGTAGGAGGTTGCAGGAACTGATGGTATCTCGCGATACTCAAATGCTGCTAGAAAGGCTTTGCATTGATTCAACCAATCATGCATGCATGTATGGACCATAGCAATGTGACAGGGAATCAAACTTGACTCTGGCTTGTTGGGTAAACTAGTTTATCAGATCAAGGCAGCTAGATCGGTTACCACCAAGAAACGAGTAGCTTAATTAGATTTGATTGGATTGATGCTGACAATAGGAAGACATCATGGGAGAACACACTCATACATTAGCTGCAAAAACAAGTCGTTCTCATCATGCAGTATGTGTCGACATCTGCAGTACGTAGCATCTCGAGTTCTCAAATACATAAAGAAAGAGAATATGTTAGATTAGGTAGATACTAGGCGACCTATATCTTGTATTGTTTTGGTTAGTTCCATTAGGGTCTTGTCCACTAATTCTATCAAACACTCGAGACGTTTAATTTGTTACCTTTTGTTTGGCACATATGTATGTTCTTGATATGAGTGAGATTCAGATGTATATATTCAATCTAAACACTACTGAATGAAGTTGTATTCAAATTAAAGGGAGATTAAATTGTTGGGTAGGAAGCCAATCGATGATCCATATATGAAGCGAATTGAAAGTTCCTTGAGAAGCTAGCAGCATAGGAGATAACCGAACTATTTGCTTTGCTTTTGAGTATTGATTGACATACGTTGCTTGATACTCCAGCAACTCCATACTGCGCAAATTGCTAGAAGTAGTGTTGATCGATGCATGGTTTGGTTCTTTTTACTACGAAGTACAAACCAATCATTTCGAGTTATATATATAGCTTTTTGTTAAACAATGTAATCGATCGTCATGGCGCAACGACACCATGCACCCATGATTCAAACTTCGCTACTGAAACTTGCATATCTTTCTTTCAGTAAGGTAGGTACCTTTGATCATGTGTGCATCAATAATCTACAACTTTAACAAGGTGTCAGGTAGTTCTAGAGCTTCAAGGTAAAGGTACCCAACTGTGACAGTAGCACATAGACCTAACTAAGGCACATGAGACTTAACCAAGTACCGCCTCCCTTCTTTTTTACTTGACATTTTTTACTTTTCACTATCTGTCAAAACATGACTTTATGCTACTTTTCACAAGTCACTACTAACAGTAATCCACACATCACTATCACTTTATCTCGTGGTTTCGGTTCTTAAGTTTTTCGTAAAAACGACAGTGATAAGTAACTTCGAATGAAAGAAGTAAGAATAATCACTACTTCGGCTCGAGATTATGTGATTGTGATGTGTTATTGAACATCGTAATCGTCTTTCTACTAAACCGATTCTGGTGCAGTATGATTATCACTATCATTCTTTTTATAGAAGCGATAGTGATGACCGCGACATCACTATCACTTGTTGAAAAGAACCGATTCTCATAAAAGATTCCGATGCTGCGTGCTTATGTTCAGATGGTCGTGAACATCAAGACGCTTTTGAAAAGAACCGATTCTCGATGTGCCTCGCTAGGTTTATATATATCACTCGCGACCGAACTCTTTCCCTCGCTTTTGCTCCAGAGAGAGATTTCTTCCGCCACCACCCGAGAAAATAGCTCATATTGTGTGGTTGGAAGCAATAGTTGGGTGAAGAAAATTTGAAGTCCCCCTATAGGTGCTTATTGAAACCCTATCTTGAGGAGATTCCCTTTTTGCCCTCTATTAAGTGTTTTCCAAAATGTGAGCAAGATTTTTTAAACCCCTTCAATTTTGCTTTCGTAATTTCGATATGTCACAATAAAGTTTAGGTTGCAATCGAATTGTGTACGCTTTCAGATTTACACACTTTATTTCATAAGCGTTTATATCTATTTAATTTTTGTAGTAGCGGTTCTCGCTTATATATATGGAATTATTATTGCTATCATGTGGTAATCAAGTATTAGAGTTTAGGCGGCGAACTCCACGCCTCCTGCTCGAGGGTGCTTATTTATAAATATGCCTAACTAAAGGGCATATTTATGTTTAGCAATTCTAATTGTCCACGTTTTGATTACTTCGATGATATGGTTCGAGCAAGTTCTCGAACAGGTTGTACAACTTCAGAGTAGATTTCGTAGCGTTTTCCGGTGTTCTTCCGGATACACACCCTCTTGACCTGTTGTCGAGACGTATCCGGAGAAATGGGAGATGTCAGCCAAATTTTCTCCGAGTTGTACAACGGCTTAGGAACTTGCCCAACCATATATCCTCGAATGGGATTAGGACCTAACCTATTTAGAGATTAGGAGTCATCGCTGGTATTTTTGATTTGTTTTGTTGTAGTAGAAAGATTTGCAAGCTAATGCACTAGCTATATAATTAGATTATTTGATATCGTTGTTGATGTTAAAAATTTATGTCTCTTATGTAGGGAATTGGAAGCTTTAAACAGTGGAAGAAGCTAGGTATCGATCGTGAGTACATTTATATATCTTGGAACCTCGTCCCACTATTTTGCAAAGGTAATATTAATTGAAATGATGTCTCAATATTTAAAATAGCTATAGCTAGTTGTCGCCCAGCTTTTTCCTTAATTTATTGTGCAAATTTAATTGCAGATGGACCGTGAGGAATGGATGTATCGTAAAAGCCGCAGTGAGTGCTGAATTTGAGAGGGTGTTAAGGAGTTCAAAAAATTGCGTAAGACTCTACATGGTGAGGAGGTGTAAACTTCATATATTGTCCTTGCATTGATTGCACCAACTGAGGAGATTTAACAACTCATCTCAAATTGAGGACCACCTGATTCGACGTGGCTTCGTGGAGGAATTACACATGTTGATCCATCAAGGGAGGCAGTGTAGTACCCTCCGATATGCAACGAAGATACGGTGGAACCGATGACGAAGTTGTACCGATATGTTTGAGGAGGATAATTTGGAGCAAATGTTGCGGGATGGAGGGTAATTACACGGAAAGAGAGTTTGAAAAGTTTAAAAGCTTGATAGAAGATTTATGCCAAACCGCTGCTCACAGTGTTGCAAAGCGGAATACACCAAAGTTGGGTTCGTTCCTTGCATTGTTCGAATCAAGGCAAAACACCGCTGACGATGTATAAGTTTCAATGCACTACTAGTTCTTCTATCGGATCTCGCTCCGAGGGAAACGAAGTTGCCAACAAGCATTTATGAAGCGAAGAAGCTACTATGTCCCATGGGAATGGAAATAGAAAGGATACATGCATGTCCTAATGATTGCATCTTGTACCGTAACGCACATCAGAGTCTGCACGCTTGTCCAGCTTATGTGTGCCCCTAAGACAAACAAAAGGAGAAGCGTAACGACAAGAAGCGAAGAGCCGGGCAACGACGGTGAAGAGGTCATCACTAAAGGTGCACCGCCAAGGTATTGTGGTATTTGCCCATCATTCCCCGTCTCGAGCGCGTTGTTTGCAAATCCGAGAGAGGCAAAATTGTTATGCTGGCATTACGAGTCTCGAAGGAAGATGGCAAGCCGAGACACCTCCACGATTCGCTCAATGGAGAAACATCGATTGGAAACATGAGGAGTTTGGTGCCAAATGAGGAACATAAGATTTGGGTTGAGTACCGACGAATGAATCCGCTTGGTAACATGAGCAACACACAAAGACTGCCGCTTCATAGGTATCTACAACCTCCTCCTCCTTGGTCAGGCATGAAGCGGAAGTATATCATGATGTCATTACTAACTTCGACCCAAACAATGGAAAATGATATTGATGTGTACCCTTGCACCATTGATCGAGGATTTGGTAAAATTGTGGAATGATGGGGTCGCCGTGGGATGCATACAAAGAGAGCATTTCACCCTACTGCTATGGTATTTTGCACCATAAATGATTTACTGCCCTTGGTAATTTGGTATGTTACAAGACGAAAGGAGCCAAAGCGGTCCTATTTGTGAAGAGGAGACCGAGAGTCTATGCTCAATTCCAAGAAAACTCGGTATATGGGTCACCGAGGTTTCTACCAAGTCATCGATACCGTGAAGATGGATGACAAATTTGATGGGAAGAGGGAAGTCCGCTCGCACCGCAGCCTTAAGTGAGTGGAAGCCAAGTATATTCACGTAGAGGATATCGATGTTCAAGACGGAAAGAGTCAGAATCTGTTCTCGGCCCTAGGACCATTTGGAAGAAGAGGTCAATATTCGGGACTTACCAGATCGAAGGAGTTAGATGTCCGGCATTGTATTGATGTCATGCATGTTGAGAAGAATGTCTGCGATAACTTGGTTGGGCATCGCCGCTGAACATACTGGAAGACCAAAGATGGTGTCAATGCTCATCGCGACATGGCCTACATGGGAATCGTGCCCAGATTTGCAAAGGATAGAGGAGGATGGAAAAGGCCCGACATCCCTCGCCGCATGCTACACCCTCGCCCAAGAAGGAGAAAGAAGATCTCGCAAATGTCTCCAAAGTATTAAAGTTCCATCCGCTGCTACCCAACATTAAGAAGCTTGTGTCTATGGATGATTTGAAGTTGTTGGGCATGAAGTCCCATGATCGCCATGTCTTGATGACCCAAATGCTCCTAGCCAGTAATCAAATATTCTCCTGTGAGGATGTCAGTTGGCAATCACAAAGTTGTGTTATTTCTTCAATGCGATCTCCCAAAGTTATTGACCCCGGCGTACTAGACAACTTACAGAGTGAGGTGGTGCGCACTGTGTCACCTTGAGATGCATTTCCCACCGCGTTTTTGGACGTGAATGGTCCACCTTGTTGTTCACCTTGTCGAGAGATTAAGATATGTGGACCCGCTTTCCCACGCTACATGTATCCGCTCGAGAGGTACATGGGTATATTAAAGTCGACGTGAGGAATCTGGCCGGCTCGAGGGTAGTATTGTTGAAGGTTGCGGGATCAAGAGGTTATTGAGTTTATGCGGACTACCCGGGTAAAAGACAAGCACCTCGGTGTCTCAGATCTCGTCCATGAGGCGCAGATTTGTCGTAAAGGAACCGCGGGTCCAAACTAATGAGTCCGAGGTTTGATATGTATTGCAAGGCGATTTCGCAGCCTGCGTATTAGCGCAGGTTCATCCATACATCGAGCAAAGATAAGTTGATATTACGGGAAGAGAATCCACAAATGGATGAGTTTCCATCGACAAGAACACAATGATCGATTCTCACATGGTTCAAAGAAAAGCGAGGTCTCTTTAATCGAGAATGTAAAATGGTTGGTCGACGGACCAAGATTTAATGTACGCATATGGCAGGGTAATAATATTAATGGTTACACCTTTTACACCGAGAGTCAAGATGCCAAGAGTACTGGCCCAAAACAAAGGTGTGAGTATAAATGCTTTTCCGATGATCATCACTGAAAAATGCCTTCCCCAACCGCAATGAACTCCTACTATGGGATGATCAAGAAATTTGGGAGCTCGACACGGAATATACCAAGTTCCATTGTTCCGACAAGTGGGTACGACTTCCACATGGAGTGAAGGTCGACAAGAGAGGCTTTACTATTGTGGATCTCAAGAGACTCGCCACAAAGATGATCCGCTTGTCTCTGCGGCAAGCAACTCAAGTCTTTTACGCGCCGATCCCGCCAATCCAAGGTTGCACGCCGTTTTTCATGGCAAGAGACGGATCGTGAGGAGTTGAAGATGTTGTAGATGAAGAAGAGTATAACCAATTCGATGAGATACCTTCATTTGCGATGGGGCTTGTCTTGAGGTGATGATGACACACATGGAGCCAATTACATGCGTAGTAGATCATCATGAAGGGCAATATTGTAAATAAATGGACTATTATAATGTATGTAAAATAGTATTGTAAATCCAAGGTGATTAATTGCTGCTTGGAGGCTTCATGGAAATGCATGCAATTTCTTCTTTATGCTCTGCACTTTGTGCCATAATTTGTGAAAGAAAATTCCATTTGACAAAATTATTGTTGGGAAAGCTTGTAAATAGTCGAAAGTTCATTTCTCGAAATTTTCGATAATTCCAGATTAATTTGAAAAAGTTTTGACTTTTCTACGCTTTTACGTGACAAATCATGTGTCTACTTAAATGAATTTTGCATATTTCTTGAATGAGGTCGCTTTTTCCAAAAATTATTTTATGAAAAGTTTTTAAAGATCCTCAAATATGTTTCTGCAAAATTTCTAATAATTTCAACAATGTATGACAAAGTTATGGCATTTTCTCTTTGATGAAATGCTGAAAATTCAGAACTTGCGATGTCCTAAAAGGAATAGTGCAATAAACTACATCAAGTTGTGGCTTTTATTAAAAAAGTGATACCGATTTACTAACATCGTTGTTCTATTAGAAAAGTGATGATCAAGCATCAAGATTCGCTTTTATTAAAAGAGTGATAATAATGATGAAGCATCGATTCGTTTTCTTAAAAGAGTGATACTAATGATGAAGCATCAAGATTTGCTTTTAAAAGAGTGATACTAATGATAAAGCATCAAGATCGCTTTATAAAAAAAGTGATACTAATGACTAACATCGTGGTTCTATTAGAAAAGTGATGATAAAGCATCAAGATTTGTTTTATTAAAAAGTGATACTAATGGTTAAGCATCGACGGTTTTTCTAAAAGAGTGATACTAATGATTAAGCATCAAGATTCTGCTGCTTAAAAGAGTGATACTAATGATAAAACATCAAGATTTGGTTTTATTAAAAAGTGATACTAATGACTAACATCGTGTTCTATTAGAAAAGTGATGATAAAGCATCAAGATTCGCTTTTATTAAAAAAGTGATACTAATAGTGAAGCATCGATCGATTCTCCTCTCAAGAGTGATACTAATGATTAAGCATCAAGATCGTTTTCTTAAAAGAGTGATACTAATGATAAAACATCAAGACGGCTTTTATTAAAAAAGTGATACTAATGACTAACATCGTGGTTCTATTAGAAAAGTATGATAAAGCATCAAGATTTGGCTTTTATTAAAAAGTGATACTAATGCTATGGCTAATCAGACGGATTTCCAAAAAGAGTGATACTAATGATTAAGTTGGTCATCAGATAGATTCTTGTTCTAACAATTGCATACTATGAATTATCTCGCTGATCCTTTTACAAGATTTATCACGGGCGTACATAAGAGTTTCCTTTTAAAATTGCTTTCCTCATGTCGGCCACATATGACCTTATCGATAAGAAAACTCAAAATGTCGCAACTAGAGAGCATCGCTCTGCCGCCGACAGAGAGTAGGTGTGCCGCCACGAGGGCCGAGCATGGTTCCATTACTCAAGGGCCGAGTAAGGTGAGGAAGAGCCGAGGACCAAACAAAGGGGCTACAGGAGAACGCCTTGTGTTCTCCGCTTCAATGCTGGGGGGGTCTCGACGGCTCCTCCTAAGTACATGGGGCGACATCGGGTCATTTATTGGCCAATTGGTGAGGGAGAGAGTGCCCATAATAATTAAGGATTGGAGAAAGGAAGTCAACATGAAAGGTAAGAATTTGCCAGGGACGAGGTTAAGAGTAAATGGATTATAGAGGAGGACGATGAACCCACAAAACAGACTAAGACGCTTTGAATAGGATGGGTGTGGCCTTGAGGCACTTCAAGACCCTTATGCACAAATGATAGCACGTACGAAGGTCAGTATACACCATTCGAGAAGTATCCATTTGTGACCCCGGATGTTTGGAAGGAGTTCACGAGGATGAAGGGTATTTACCGAGGCAAATAAGCAAATGAGAGAGAGAAACACCGCCGCCCTGAGGTTTAACACGCACCCGCAAGACCATTTCTGAGACATGCTATTATGAGGGGAAGAAGGCAGAGTGCGACAAGCCGAGGAGTGCGCTTACCCGATGTTGATGCCTTACTCCCACATATTCGAGGAGCTGCACGCAATCGGGTATTAGCGAGGACAAAGAAAATTCTCGACGGCAACTTTGTAGTTGCAAACCTCGCTAATACCAAGTCGCTTTACCATCGTGAAGACATCTAACTTAGTACAATACAATTGACCCAACTTGTTGTATTTCAAATCTAATTCAGACTCGCTATTACAGAAGAGGTAAGCCAATGGAAAAGAACAGGGACCTTCCTCGAGCTAAGGGTCGCAGGACATCTCTCGGTCATGATCGAAGTCCAACCATAAGGGCGCAAAGCATTAGAGCGGCACACACGAAGAAGACCTACTTTCAAGATGATTTTGGTGAAAGCAACTCAAGGTCATGACAGCATCGGCGGAGCGCCTCAACGCACTAAGGGAGCAAATGAGGGAGGAGATTAAGGAGGAGATGAGGGGAGATGCCGCACGCGGAGGAAGAGATAAGAGGGAGATGAGGGGAGATGGCGGCACGTGAGGATCGCCCGAGGGCCGAGATGATGGCGATGATTTCCTGTAGTCGAGCCAGATGCCCTCGACTGTGAGAGAAGTTCAGCTCTTCACCTCATCACCAAGGCTCCAAAAATGATAACGACCGTCCCCAAACCGGCTGTAATAATTAATTTTTCCCGAGTTAAAGCTACGAGTGTAACTCCCGCAATGTTTTTCCTCGTTGTACACTTCTTGCAAAGTGCTCGCGGCGCTAACTCACCATCTTGACGGAGGATGGATTTCCGCCGAGGTCGTGACGCTGGGTTGCATTTCCATGCAACGAGACCGATTGACAGCATGGTCACCAGGGGGAAGGCTACATGAGGGTGCAGTGGACTACGCCCACGAAGACTTCCTATCACATGTGCTCGATTTCCAACGAAGATATCACCACTCTCGCAAGCACGCATGTCGCTCATCAAGTGGCCACGACGGTGTCAGACCGGGCAAGGCTGCAAAAGTCCTCCACGCCTCTCTACCATTCCAAAGATTCACCATAGTGAGTTAAATATATGCGTGCTTCAGAGGTTCCTCCTCGCCGCCTTCCCGCCTCCCCGCCTCGCTCGATCCGCCTCCTCGCCTCCTCCCGCCTCGCTTCCGCCCTGGCTCCGATCCTCCTCGCCTAATCACGCTTCCCGCTTCGCCTCCGCCTCGCTTGCCGCCCTCCTCGCCTCCTCGCCTCGCTTCTCCCGCCCTCCCAGAACCACAGAGGCCTCCGAGACCAGACAACCACAAGAGGCCTCCGACTCTCTTCCGCCAAGAAGGCAAGTCGACAGAGGCCACAACACTTTAAGGTACCTGAAAAGCCCATCGCCTGACTCCTGAGACTCCTTCGCCCCCAAAGAAGAGTCAAGACAGCCACAGTGCACTCTCAGATGATTATAAGGCCTACGAGCATGGAAAGCCCCCGATTGCATCGCATTTAACCGAATGAGCTAGGCAAGTGGACTCTTCCTCCATGGATGGTACTCTGATAAGGTGAAGGGGAAGAGCGCCGAAGTCGATTTCAACGGGAAGTATAA